>OZ012740.1:7310450-7634855 GCA_963859935.3 Lathyrus sativus
TGAATACAAATAACATTGAGCTTAAATATTTAATTTTATTGATTACCCGTGTAGATATAATTTATTCGCCATTCATTTATAGTCTTTTAATTATGTGGCTTAGAGACGAAGAAACATGAATTTTGATGATGGAGACAAAGCATATTGAATATACTTACATCTAATTTACCATAATTCAGTGTAAAAATGGTAAATAACAATAAATTTTAGCTTGATTATCTATTTTAATTATTATCTATTTTAATTATTATCTATTTTAGTTAAAATATATGTCATGGATTATAGTCTTTTAACTTTGTTTTTTATTGGGTAAAAACCTAAAATTTTATAACGGAGTAGAAAAATAAAATATAATTAATTACTTACGTCTACTGTAGTCTCTTATGTTTTTTGCTTAGTGATAAATAAAACCTAAATCTTTTGGATGCTGAAGAAAAATATTGAATATTTTTAGATGTTGTATACCATAAGTCAATGTGAATACGTTGAATATAAACAATATTGAGCGTGGCTATTTAATTTTAATTGTTATGCATATGTATAAATTATGGATCATTCATTTGTAGTCTCTTAACTTAGTTTCTTAGAGTTGAAGAAACCAAAATTTTGGTGATGGAGAGGAATAAAAATATAGAAATGTTTTACATATATTATACCATAATACAGTGTGATTGTGTTGAATACAAATAACATTGAGCTTAAATATTTTATTTTATTGATTACCCATGTAGAGATGATTTATTTGTCATTCATTTATAGTCTTTTAATTATGTGGCTTAGAGACGAAGAAACATGAATTTTGATGATGGAGACAAAACATATTGAATATACTTACATCTAATTTACCATAATTCAGTGTAAAAATGGTAAATAACAATAAATTTTAGCTTGATTAACTATTTTAGTTAAAATATATGTCATGGATTATAGTCTTTTAACTTTGTTATTTAGTGGGAAAACCTAAAATTTTATAACGAAGTAGAAAAATATAATATATTTCATTTGTTACGTCTACTGTAGTCTCTTATGTTTTTTGCATAGTGATAAAAAAACCTAAAACTTTGGGATGGTGAAGAAAAGTATTGAATATATTTAGATGTAATATAGCATAAGTCAATGTGAATACGTTGAATATAAATAATATTGAGCGTGATTATTAATTTTAATTTTTATGCATATGTATAAATTATGGGTCATTCATTTGTAGTCTTTTAACATAGTTTCTTAAAAGTGAAGAAACCGAAATTTTGGTGATGGAGAAGAAGAAAAATATAGAAATGTTTTACATATATTATACCATAATACTATGTGATTATGGTGAATACAAATAACATTAAGCTTAAATATTTAATTTGATTGATTACCCATGTAGATATAATTTATTTGTCATTCATTTATAGTATTTAAGCTATGATGCTTAGAGACGAAGAAACAAGAAATATGGTGATGGAGAAGAATCATATTGAATATATTTACATCTAATTTACCATAATTCAGTGTGAAAATGGTAAATAACAATAATTTTAGCTTGATTATTTATTTTAGTTATTACCTATTTTATATAAAATACATGTCATGGATTATAGTCTTTTAACTTTGTTTTTTAGTGGGGAAAAACCTAAAATTTTGTGACGGAGTAGAAAAATAAAATATAATTAATTTTTTACGTCTATTATGTTTTTTGCTTAGTGATAAAAAAAACCTAAATCTTTGGGATGGTGAAGAAAAATATTGAATATTTTTAGATGTTGTATACCATAAGTCAATGTGAATACGTTGAATATAAACAATATTGAGCGTGGCTATTTAATTTTAGTTGTTATGCATATGTATAAATTATGGATCATTCATTTATAGTCTCTTAACTTAGTTTCTTAGAGTTGAAGAAACCAAAATTTTGGTGATGGAGAGGAAGAAAAATATATAAATGTTTTGCATATATTATACCACAATACAATGTGATTATGGTGAATACAAATAACATTGAGCTTAAATATTTAATTTTATTGATTACCCGTGTAGATATAATTTATTCGCCATTCATTTATAGTCTTTTAATTATGTGGCTTAGGGACGAAGAAACATGAATTTTGATGATGGAGACAAAGCATATTGAATATACTTACATCTAATTTACCATAATTCAGTGTAAAAATGGTAAATAACAATAAATTTTAGCTTGATTAACTATTTTAGTTAAAATATATGTCATGGATTATTGTCTTTTAACTTTGTTATTTAGTGGGCAAACCTAAAATTTTATAACGGAGTAGAAAAATATAATATATTTCATTTGTTACGTCTACTGTAGTCTCTTATGTTTTTTGCATAGTGATAAAAAAACCTAAAGCTTTGGGATGGTGAAGAAAAGTATTGAATATATTTAGATGTAATATAGCATAAGTCAATGTGAATACGTTGAATATAAATAATATTGAGCGTGATTATTAATTTTAATTTTTATGCATATGTATAAATTATGGGTCATTCATTTGTAGTCTCTTAACATAGTTTCTTAAAAGTGAAGAAACCGAAATTTTGGTGATGGAGAAGAAGAAAAATATAGAAATGTTTTACATATATTATACCATAATACTATGTGATTATGGTGAATACAAAAAACATTAAGCTTAAATATTTAATTTGATTGATTACCCATGTAGATATAATTTATTTGTCATTCATTTATAGTATTTAAGCTATGATGCTTAGAGACGAAGAAACAAGAAATATGGTGATGGAGAAGAATCATATTGAATATATTTACATCTAATTTACCATAATTCAGTGTGAAAATGGTAAATAACAATAATTTTAGCTTGATTATTTATTTTAGTTATTACCTATTTTATATAAAATACATGTCATGGATTATAGTCTTTTAACTTTGTTTTTTAGTGGGGAAAAACCTAAAATTTTGTGACGGAGTAGAAAAATAAAATATAATTAATTTTTTACGTCTATTATGTTTTTTGCTTAGTGATAAAAAAACCTAAATCTTTGGGATGGTGAAGAAAAATATTGAATATTTTTAGATGCTGTATACCATAAGTCAATGTGAATACGTTGAATATAAACAATATTGAGCGTGGCTATTTAATTTTAGTTGTTATGCATATGTATAAATTATGGATCATTCATTTGTAGTCTCTTAACTTAGTTTCTTAGAGTTGAAGAAACCAAAATTTTGGTGATGGAGAGGAAGAAAAATATATAAATGTTTTGCATATATTAAACCATAATACAATGTGATTATGGTGAATACAAATAACATTGAGCTTAAATATTTAATTTTATTGATTACCCGTGTAGATATAATTTATTCGCCATTCATTTATAGTCTTTTAATTATGTGGCTTAGGGACGAAGAAACATGAATTTTGATGATGGAGACAAAGCATATTGAATATACTTACATCTAATTTACCATAATTCAGTGTAAAAATGGTAAATAACAATAAATTTTAGCTTGATTATCTATTTTAATTATTATCTATTTTAGTTAAAATATATGTCATGGATTATAGTCTTTTAACTTTGTTTTTTATTGGGTAAAAACCTAAAATTTTATAACGGAGTAGAAAAATAAAATATAATTAATTACTTACGTCTACTGTAGTCTCTTATGTTTTTTGCTTAGTGATAAAAAAAACCTAAATCTTTTGGATGCTGAAGAAAAATATTGAATATTTTTAGATGTTGTATACCATAAGTCAATGTGAATACGTTGAATATAAACAATATTGAGCGTGGCTATTTAATTTTAATTGTTATGCATATGTATAAATTATGGATCATTCATTTGTAGTCTCTTAACTTAGTTTCTTAGAGTTGAAGAAACCAAAATTTTGGTGATGGAGAGGAATAAAAATATAGAAATGTTTTACATATATTATACCATAATACAGGTGATTGTGTTGAATACAAATAACATTGAGCTTAAATATTTTATTTTATTGATTACCCATGTAGATATGATTTATTTGTCATTCATTTATAGTCTTTTAATTATGTGGCTTAGAGACGAAGAAACATGAATTTTGATGATGGAGACAAAACATATTGAATATACTTACATCTAATTTACCATAATTCAGTGTAAAAATGGTAAATAACAATAAATTTTAGCTTGATTAACTATTTTAGTTAAAATATATGTCATGGATTATAGTCTTTTAACTTTGTTATTTAGTGGGAAAACCTAAAATTTTATAACGGAGTAGAAAAATATAATATATTTCATTTGTTATGTCTACTGTAGTCTCTTATGTTTTTTGCATAGTGATAAAAAAACCTAAAACTTTGGGATGGTGAAGAAAAGTATTGAATATATTTAGATGTAATATAGCATAAGTCAATGTGAATACGTTGAATATAAATAATATTGAGCGTGATTATTTAATTTTAATTTTTATGCGTATGTATAAATTATGGGTCATTCATTTGTAGTCTCTTAACATAGTTTCTTAAAAGTGAAGAAACCGAAATTTTGGTGATGGAGAAGAAGAAAAATATAGAAATGTTTTACATATATTATACCATAATACTATGTGATTATGGTGAATACAAATAACATTAAGCTTAAATATTTAATTTGATTGATTACCCATGTAGATATAATTTATTTGTCATTCATTTATAGTATTTAAGCTATGATGCTTAGAGACGAAGAAACAAGAAATATGGTGATGGAGAAGAATAATATTGAATATATTTACATCTAATTTACCATAATTCAGTGTGAAAATGGTAAATAACAATAATTTTAGCTTGATTATTTATTTTAGTTATTACCTATTTTATATAAAATACATGTCATGGATTATAGTCTTTTAACTTTGTTTTTTAGTGGGGAAAAACCTAAAATTTTGTGACGGAGTAGAAAAATAGAATATAATTAATTTTTTACGTCTATTATGTTTTTTGCTTAGTGATAAAAAAAAACCTAAATCTTTGGGATGGTGAAGAAAAATATTGAATATTTTTAGATGCTGTATACCATAAGTCAATGTGAATACGTTGAATATTAACAATATTGAGCGTGGCTATTTAATTTTAGTTGTTATGCATATGTATAAATTATGGATCATTCATTTGTAGTCTCTTAACTGAGTTTCTTAGAGTTGAAGAAACCAAAATTTTGGTGATGGAGAGGAAGAAAAATATATAAATGTTTTGCATATATTATACCATAATACAATGTGATTATGGTGAATACAAATAACATTGAGCTTAAATATTTAATTTTATTGATTACCCGTGTAGATATAATTTATTCGCCATTCATTTATAGTCTTTTAATTATGTGGCTTAGAGACGAAGAAACATGAATTTTGATGATGGAGACAAAGCATATTGAATATACTTACATCTAATTTACCATAATTCAGTGTAAAAATGGTAAATAACAATAAATTTTAGCTTGATTATCTATTTTAATTATTATCTATTTTAATTATTATCTATTTTAGTTAAAATATATGTCATGGATTATAGTCTTTTAACTTTGTTTTTTATTGGGTAAAAACCTAAAATTTTATAACGGAGTAGAAAAATAAAATATAATTAATTACTTACGTCTACTGTAGTCTCTTATGTTTTTTGCTTAGTGATAAATAAAACCTAAATCTTTTGGATGCTGAAGAAAAATATTGAATATTTTTAGATGTTGTATACCATAAGTCAATGTGAATACGTTGAATATAAACAATATTGAGCGTGGCTATTTAATTTTAATTGTTATGCATATGTATAAATTATGGATCATTCATTTGTAGTCTCTTAACTTAGTTTCTTAGAGTTGAAGAAACCAAAATTTTGGTGATGGAGAGGAATAAAAATATAGAAATGTTTTACATATATTATACCATAATACAGTGTGATTGTGTTGAATACAAATAACATTGAGCTTAAATATTTTATTTTATTGATTACCCATGTAGAGATGATTTATTTGTCATTCATTTATAGTCTTTTAATTATGTGGCTTAGAGACGAAGAAACATGAATTTTGATGATGGAGACAAAACATATTGAATATACTTACATCTAATTTACCATAATTCAGTGTAAAAATGGTAAATAACAATAAATTTTAGCTTGATTAACTATTTTAGTTAAAATATATGTCATGGATTATAGTCTTTTAACTTTGTTATTTAGTGGGAAAACCTAAAATTTTATAACGAAGTAGAAAAATATAATATATTTCATTTGTTACGTCTACTGTAGTCTCTTATGTTTTTTGCATAGTGATAAAAAAACCTAAAACTTTGGGATGGTGAAGAAAAGTATTGAATATATTTAGATGTAATATAGCATAAGTCAATGTGAATACGTTGAATATAAATAATATTGAGCGTGATTATTAATTTTAATTTTTATGCATATGTATAAATTATGGGTCATTCATTTGTAGTCTTTTAACATAGTTTCTTAAAAGTGAAGAAACCGAAATTTTGGTGATGGAGAAGAAGAAAAATATAGAAATGTTTTACATATATTATACCATAATACTATGTGATTATGGTGAATACAAATAACATTAAGCTTAAATATTTAATTTGATTGATTACCCATGTAGATATAATTTATTTGTCATTCATTTATAGTATTTAAGCTATGATGCTTAGAGACGAAGAAACAAGAAATATGGTGATGGAGAAGAATCATATTGAATATATTTACATCTAATTTACCATAATTCAGTGTGAAAATGGTAAATAACAATAATTTTAGCTTGATTATTTATTTTAGTTATTACCTATTTTATATAAAATACATGTCATGGATTATAGTCTTTTAACTTTGTTTTTTAGTGGGGAAAAACCTAAAATTTTGTGACGGAGTAGAAAAATAAAATATAATTAATTTTTTACGTCTATTATGTTTTTTGCTTAGTGATAAAAAAAACCTAAATCTTTGGGATGGTGAAGAAAAATATTGAATATTTTTAGATGTTGTATACCATAAGTCAATGTGAATACGTTGAATATAAACAATATTGAGCGTGGCTATTTAATTTTAGTTGTTATGCATATGTATAAATTATGGATCATTCATTTATAGTCTCTTAACTTAGTTTCTTAGAGTTGAAGAAACCAAAATTTTGGTGATGGAGAGGAAGAAAAATATATAAATGTTTTGCATATATTATACCATAATACAATGTGATTATGGTGAATACAAATAACATTGAGCTTAAATATTTAATTTTATTGATTACCCGTGTAGATATAATTTATTCGCCATTCATTTATAGTCTTTTAATTATGTGGCTTAGGGACGAAGAAACATGAATTTTGATGATGGAGACAAAGCATATTGAATATACTTACATCTAATTTACCATAATTCAGTGTAAAAATGGTAAATAACAATAAATTTTAGCTTGATTAACTATTTTAGTTAAAATATATGTCATGGATTATTGTCTTTTAACTTTGTTATTTAGTGGGCAAACCTAAAATTTTATAACGGAGTAGAAAAATATAATATATTTCATTTGTTACGTCTACTGTAGTCTCTTATGTTTTTTGCATAGTGATAAAAAAACCTAAAGCTTTGGGATGGTGAAGAAAAGTATTGAATATATTTAGATGTAATATAGCATAAGTCAATGTGAATACGTTGAATATAAATAATATTGAGCGTGATTATTAATTTTAATTTTTATGCATATGTATAAATTATGGGTCATTCATTTGTAGTCTCTTAACATAGTTTCTTAAAAGTGAAGAAACCGAAATTTTGGTGATGGAGAAGAAGAAAAATATAGAAATGTTTTACATATATTATACCATAATACTATGTGATTATGGTGAATACAAAAAACATTAAGCTTAAATATTTAATTTGATTGATTACCCATGTAGATATAATTTATTTGTCATTCATTTATAGTATTTAAGCTATGATGCTTAGAGACGAAGAAACAAGAAATATGGTGATGGAGAAGAATCATATTGAATATATTTACATCTAATTTACCATAATTCAGTGTGAAAATGGTAAATAACAATAATTTTAGCTTGATTATTTATTTTAGTTATTACCTATTTTATATAAAATACATGTCATGGATTATAGTCTTTTAACTTTGTTTTTTAGTGGGGAAAAACCTAAAATTTTGTGACGGAGTAGAAAAATAAAATATAATTAATTTTTTACGTCTATTATGTTTTTTGCTTAGTGATAAAAAAACCTAAATCTTTGGGATGGTGAAGAAAAATATTGAATATTTTTAGATGCTGTATACCATAAGTCAATGTGAATACGTTGAATATAAACAATATTGAGCGTGGCTATTTAATTTTAGTTGTTATGCATATGTATAAATTATGGATCATTCATTTGTAGTCTCTTAACTTAGTTTCTTAGAGTTGAAGAAACCAAAATTTTGGTGATGGAGAGGAAGAAAAATATATAAATGTTTTGCATATATTAAACCATAATACAATGTGATTATGGTGAATACAAATAACATTGAGCTTAAATATTTAATTTTATTGATTACCCGTGTAGATATAATTTATTCGCCATTCATTTATAGTCTTTTAATTATGTGGCTTAGGGACGAAGAAACATGAATTTTGATGATGGAGACAAAGCATATTGAATATACTTACATCTAATTTACCATAATTCAGTGTAAAAATGGTAAATAACAATAAATTTTAGCTTGATTATCTATTTTAATTATTATCTATTTTAGTTAAAATATATGTCATGGATTATAGTCTTTTAACTTTGTTTTTTATTGGGTAAAAACCTAAAATTTTATAACGGAGTAGAAAAATAAAATATAATTAATTACTTACGTCTACTGTAGTCTCTTATGTTTTTTGCTTAGTGATAAAAAAACCTAAATCTTTTGGATGCTGAAGAAAAATATTGAATATTTTTAGATGTTGTATACCATAAGTCAATGTGAATACGTTGAATATAAACAATATTGAGCGTGGCTATTTAATTTTAATTGTTATGCATATGTATAAATTATGGATCATTCATTTGTAGTCTCTTAACTTAGTTTCTTAGAGTTGAAGAAACCAAAATTTTGGTGATGGAGAGGAATAAAAATATAGAAATGTTTTACATATATTATACCATAATACAGGTGATTGTGTTGAATACAAATAACATTGAGCTTAAATATTTTATTTTATTGATTACCCATGTAGATATGATTTATTTGTCATTCATTTATAGTCTTTTAATTATGTGGCTTAGAGACGAAGAAACATGAATTTTGATGATGGAGACAAAACATATTGAATATACTTACATCTAATTTACCATAATTCAGTGTAAAAATGGTAAATAACAATAAATTTTAGCTTGATTAACTATTTTAGTTAAAATATATGTCATGGATTATAGTCTTTTAACTTTGTTATTTAGTGGGAAAACCTAAAATTTTATAACGGAGTAGAAAAATATAATATATTTCATTTGTTATGTCTACTGTAGTCTCTTATGTTTTTTGCATAGTGATAAAAAAACCTAAAACTTTGGGATGGTGAAGAAAAGTATTGAATATATTTAGATGTAATATAGCATAAGTCAATGTGAATACGTTGAATATAAATAATATTGAGCGTGATTATTTAATTTTAATTTTTATGCGTATGTATAAATTATGGGTCATTCATTTGTAGTCTCTTAACATAGTTTCTTAAAAGTGAAGAAACCGAAATTTTGGTGATGGAGAAGAAGAAAAATATAGAAATGTTTTACATATATTATACCATAATACTATGTGATTATGGTGAATACAAATAACATTAAGCTTAAATATTTAATTTGATTGATTACCCATGTAGATATAATTTATTTGTCATTCATTTATAGTATTTTAGCTATGATGCTTAGAGACGAAGAAACAAGAAATATGGTGATGGAGAAGAATCATATTGAATATATTTACATCTAATTTACCATAATTCAGTGTGAAAATGGTAAATAACAATAATTTTAGCTTGATTATTTATTTTAGTTATTACCTATTTTATATAAAATACATGTCATGGATTATAGTCTTTTAACTTTGTTTTTTAGTGGGGAAAAACCTAAAATTTTGTGACGGAGTAGAAAAATAAAATATAATTAATTTTTTACGTCTATTATGTTTTTTGCTTAGTGATAAAAAAAAACCTAAATCTTTGGGATGGTGAAGAAAAATATTGAATATTTTTAGATGCTGTATACCATAAGTCAATGTGAATACGTTGAATATAAACAATATTGAGCGTGGCTATTTAATTTTAGTTGTTATGCATATGTATAAATTATGGATCATTCATTTGTAGTCTCTTAACTTAGTTTCTTAGAGTTGAAGAAACCAAAATTTTGGTGATGGAGAGGAAGAAAAATATATAAATGTTTTGCATATATTATACCATAATACAATGTGATTATGGTGAATACAAATAACATTGAGCTTAAATATTTAATTTTATTGATTACCCGTGTAGATATAATTTATTCGCCATTCATTTATAGTCTTTTAATTATGTGGCTTAGAGACGAAGAAACATGAATTTTGATGATGGAGACAAAGCATATTGAATATACTTACATCTAATTTACCATAATTCAGTGTAAAAATGGTAAATAACAATAAATTTTAGCTTGATTATCTATTTTAATTATTATCTATTTTAGTTAAAATATATGTCATGGATTATAGTCTTTTAACTTTGTTTTTTATTGGGTAAAAACCTAAAATTTTATAACGGAGTAGAAAAATAAAATATAATTAATTACTTACGTCTACTGTAGTCTTTTATGTTTTTTGCTTAGTGATAAATAAAACCTAAATCTTTTGGATGCTGAAGAAAAATATTGAATATTTTTAGATGTTGTATACCATAAGTCAATGTGAATACGTTGAATATAAACAATATTGAGCGTGGCTATTTAATTTTAATTGTTATGCATATGTATAAATTATGGATCATACATTTGTAGTCTCTTAACTTAGTTTCTTAGAGTTGAAGAAACAAAAATTTTGGTGATGGAGAGGAATAAAAATATAGAAATGTTTTACATATATTATACCATAATACAGTGTGATTGTGTTGAATACAAATAACATTGAGCTTAAATATTTTATTTTATTGATTACCCATGTAGATATGATTTATTTGTCATTCATTTATAGTCTTTTAATTATGTGGCTTAGAGACGAAGAAACATGAATTTTGATGATGGAGACAAAACATATTGAATATACTTACATCTAATTTACCATAATTCAGTGTAAAAATGGTAAATAACAATAAATTTTAGCTTGATTAACTATTTTAGTTAAAATATATGTCATGGATTATAGTCTTTTAACTTTGTTATTTAGTGGGAAAACCTAAAATTTTATAACGGAGTAGAAAAATATAATATATTTCATTTGTTACGTCTACTGTAGTCTCTTATGTTTTTTGCATAGTGATAAAAAAACCTAAAACTTTGGGATGGTGAAGAAAAGTATTGAATATATTTAGATGTAATATAGCATAAGTCAATGTGAATACGTTGAATATAAATAATATTGAGCGTGATTATTTAATTTTAATTTTTATGCGTATGTATAAATTATGGGTCATTCATTTGTAGTCTCTTAACATAGTTTCTTAAAAGTGAAGAAACCGAAATTTTGGTGATGGAGAAGAAGAAAAATATAGAAATGTTTTACATATATTATACCATAATACTATGTGATTATGGTGAATACAAATAACATTAAGCTTAAATATTTAATTTGATTGATTACCCATCTAGATATAATTTATTTGTCATTCATTTATAGTATTTTAGCTATGATGCTTAGAGACGAAGAAACAAGAAATATGGTGATGGAGAAGAATCATATTGAATATATTTACATCTAATTTACCATAATTCAGTGTGAAAATGGTAAATAACAATAATTTTAGCTTGATTATTTATTTTAGTTATTACCTATTTTATATAAAATACATGTCATGGATTATAGTCTTTTAACTTTGTTTTTTAGTGGGGAAAAACCTAAAATTTTGTGACGGAGTAGAAAAATAAAATATAATTAATTTTTTACATCTATTATGTTTTTTGCTTAGTGATAAAAAAAAAACCTAAATCTTTGGGATGGTGAAGAAAAATATTGAATATTTTTAGATGTTGTATACCATATATAAGTCAATGTGAATACGTTGAATATAAACAATATTGAGTGTGGCTATTTAATTTGAGTTGTTATGCATATGTATAAATTATGGATCATTCATTTGTAGTCTCTTAACTTAGTTTCTTAGAGTTGAAGAAACCAAAATTTTGGTGATGGAGAGGAAGAAAAATATATAAATCTTTTGCATATATTATACCATAATACAATGTGATTATGGTGAATACAAGTAACATTGAGCTTAAATATTTAATTTTATGGATTACCCGTGTAGATATAATTTATTCGCCATTCATTTATAGTTTTTTAATTATGTGGCTTAGAGACGAAGAAACATGAATTTTGATGATGGAGACAAAGCATATTGAATATACTTACATCTAATTTACCATAATTCAGTGTAAAAATGGTAAATAACAATAAATTTTAGCTTGATTATCTAATTTTAATTATTATCTATTTTAGTTAAAATATATGTCATGGATTATAGTCTTTTAACTTTGTTTTTTATTGGGTAAAAACCTAAAATTTTATAACGGAGTAGAAAAATAAAATATAATTAATTACTTACGTCTACTGTAGTCTCTTATGTTTTTTGCTTAGTGATAAATAAAACCTAAATCTTTTGGATGATGAAGAAAAATATTGAATATTTTTAGATGTTGTATACCATAAGTCAATGTGAATACGTTGAATATAAACAATATTGAGCGTGGCTATTTAATTTTAATTGTTATGCATATGTATAAATTATGGATCATTCATTTGTAGTCTCTTAACTTAGTTTCTTAGAGTTGAAGAAACCAAAATTTTGGTGATGGAGAGGAATAAAAATATAGAAATGTTTTACATATATTATACCATAATACAGTGTGATTGTGTTGAATACAAATAACATTGAGCTTAAATATTTTATTTTATTGATTACCCATGTAGATATGATTTATTTGTCATTCATTTATAGTCTTTTAATTATGTGGCTTAGAGACGAAGAAACATGAATTTTGATGATGGAGACAAAACATATTGAATATACTTACATCTAATTTACCATAATTCAGTGTAAAAATGGTAAATAACAATAAATTTTAGCTTGATTAACTATTTTAGTTAAAATATATGTCATGGATTATAGTCTTTTAACTTTGTTATTTAGTGGGAAAACCTAAAATTTTATAACGGAGTAGAAAAATATAATATATTTCATTTGTTACGTCTACTGTAGTCTCTTATGTTTTTTGCATAGTGATAAAAAAACCTAAAACTTTGGGATGGTGAAGAAAAGTATTGAATATATTTAGATGTAATATAGCATAAGTCAATGTGAATACGTTGAATATAAATAATATTGAGCGTGATTATTTAATTTTAATTTTTATGCGTATGTATAAATTATGGGTCATTCATTTGTAGTCTCTTAACATAGTTTCTTAAAAGTGAAGAAACCAAAATTTTGGTGATGGAGAAGAAGAAAAATATAGAAATGTTTTACATATATTATACCATAATACTATGTGATTATGGTGAATACAAATAACATTAAGCTTAAATATTTAATTTGATTGATTACCCATCTAGATATAATTTATTTGTCATTCATTTATAGTATTTTAGCTATGATGCTTAGAGACGAAGAAACAAGAAATATGGTGATGGAGAAGAATCATATTGAATATATTTACATCTAATTTACCATAATTCAGTGTGAAAATTGTAAATAACAGTAATTTTAGCTTGATTATTTATTTTAGTTATTACCTATTTTATATAAAATACATGTCATGGATTATAGTCTTTTAACTTTGTTTTTTAGTGGGGAAAAACCTAAAATTTTGTGACGGAGTAGAAAAATAAAATATAATTAATTTTTTACGTCTATTATGTTTTTTGCTTAGTGATAAAAAAAACCTAAATCTTTGGGATGGTGAAGAAAAATATTGAATATTTTTAGATGCTGTATACCATAAGTCAATGTGAATACGTTGAATATAAACAATATTGAGCGTGGCTATTTAATTTTAGTTGTAATGCATATGTATAAATTATGGATCATTCATTTGTAGTCTCTTAACTTAGTTTCTTAGAGTTGAAGAAACCAAAATTTTGGTGATGGAGAGGAAGAAAAATATATAAATGTTTTGCATATATTATACCATAATACAATGTGATTATGGTGAATACAAATAACATTGAGCTTAAATATTTAATTTTATTGATTACCCGTGTAGATATAATTTATTCGCCATTCATTTATAGTCTTTTAATTATGTGGCTTAGAGACGAAGAAACATGAATTTTGATGATGGAGACAAAGCATATTGAGTATACTTACATCTAATTTACCATAATTCAGTGTAAAAATGGTAAATAACAATAAATTTTAGCTTGATTATCTATTTTAATTATTATCTATTTTAGTTAAAATATATGTCATGGATTATAGTCTTTTAACTTTGTTTTTTATTGGGTAAAAACCTAAAATTTTATAACGGAATAGAAAAATAAAATATAATTAATTACTTACGTCTACTGTAGTCTCTTATGTTTTTTGCTTAGTGATAAATAAAACCTAAATCTTTTGGATGCTGAAGAAAAATATTGAATATTTTTAGATGTTGTATACCATAAGTCAATGTGAATACGTTGAATATAAACAATATTGAGCGTGGCTATTTAATTTTAATTGTTATGCATATGTATAAATTATGGATCATTCATTTGTAGTCTCTTAACTTAGTTTCTTAGAGTTGAAGAAACAAAAATTTTGGTGATGGAGAGGAATAAAAATATAGAAATGTTTTACATATATTATACCATAATACAGTGTGATTGTGTTGAATACAAATAACATTGAGCTTAAATATTTTATTTTATTGATTACCCATGTAGATATGATTTATTTGTCATTCATTTATAGTCTTTTAATTATGTGGCTTAGAGACGAAGAAACATGAATTTTGATGATGGAGACAAAACATATTGAATATACTTACATCTAATTTACCATAATTCAATGTAAAAATGGTAAATAATAATAAATTTTAGCTTGATTAACTATTTTAGTTAAAATATATTTCATGGATTATAGTCTTTTAACTTTGTTATTTAGTGGGAAAACCTAAAATTTTATAACGGAGTAGAAAAATATAATATATTTCATTTGTTACGTCTACTGTAGTCTCTTATGTTTTTTGCATAGTGATAAAAAAACCTAAAACTTTGGGATGGTGAAGAAAAGTATTGAATATATTTAGATGTAATATAGCATAAGTCAATGTGAATACGTTGAATATAAATAATATTGAGCGTGATTATTTAATTTTAATTTTTATGCATATGTATAAATTATGGGTCATTCATTTGTAGTCTCTTAACATAGTTTCTTAAAAGTGAAGAAACCGAAATTTTGGTGATGGAGAAGAAGAAAAATATAGAAATGTTTTACATATATTATACCATAATACTATGTGATCATGGTGAATACAAATAACATTAAGCTTAAATATTTAATTTGATTGATTACCCATCTAGATATAATTTATTTGTCATTCATTTATAGTATTTTAGCTATGATGCTTAGAGACGAAGAAACAAGAAATATGGTGATGGAGAAGAATCATATTGAATATATTTACATCTAATTTACCATAATTCAGTGTGAAAATGGTAAATAACAATAATTTTAGCTTGATTATTTATTTTAGTTATTACCTATTTTATATAAAATACATGTCATGGATTATAGTCTTCTAACTTTGTTTTTTAGTGGGGAAAAACCTAAAATTTTCTGACGGAGTAGAAAAATAAAATATATATAATTTTTTACGTCTATTATGTTTTTTGCTTAGTGATAAAAAAAACCTAAATCTTTGGGATGGTGAAGAAAAATATTGAATATTTTTAGATGTTGTATACCATAAGTCAATGTGAATACGTTGAATATAAACAATATTGAGCGTGGCTATTTAATTTTAGTTGTTATGCATATGTATAAATTATGGATCATTCATTTGTAGTCTCTTAACTTAGTTTCTTAGAGTTGAAGAAACCAAAATTTTGGTGATGGAGAGGAAGAAAAATATATAAATGTTTTGCATATATTATACCATAATACAATGTGATTATGGTGAATACAAATAACATTGAGCTTAAATATTTAATTTTATTGATTACCCGTGTAGATATAATTTATTCGCCATTCATTTATAGTCTTTTAATTATGTGGCTTAGAGACGAAGAAACATGAATTTTGATGATGGAGACAAAGCATATTGAATATACTTACATCTAATTTACCATAATTCAGTGTAAAAATGGTAAATAACAATAAATTTTAGCTTGATTATCTATTTTAATTATTATCTATTTTAGTTAAAATATATGTCATGGATTATAGTCTTTTAACTTTGTTTTTTATTGGGTAAAAACCTAAAATTTTATAACTGAGTAGAAAAATAAAATATAATTAATTACTTTCGTCTACTGTAGTCTCTTATGTTTTTTGCTTAGTGATAAATAAAACCTAAATCTTTTGGATGCTGAAGAAAAATATTGAATATTTTTAGATGTTGTATACCATAAGTCAATGTGAATACGTTGAATATAAACAATATTGAGCGTGGCTATTTAATTTTAATTGTTATGCATATGTATAAATTATGGATCATTCATTTGTAGTCTCTTAACTTAGTTTCTTAGAGTTGAAGAAACCAAAATTTTGGTGATGGAGAGGAATAAAAATATAGAAATGTTTTACATATATTATACCATAATACAGTGTGATTGTGTTGAATACAAATAACATTGAGCTTAAATATTTTATTTTATTGATTACCCATGTAGAGATGATTTATTTGTCATTCATTTATAGTCTTTTAATTATGTGGCTTAGAGACGAAGAAACATGAATTTTGATGATGGAGACAAAACATATTGAATATACTTACATCTAATTTACCATAATTCAGTGTAAAAATGGTAAATAACAATAAATTTTAGCTTGATTAACTATTTTAGTTAAAATATATGTCATGGATTATAGTCTTTTAACTTTGTTATTTAGTGGGAAAACCTAAAATTTTATAACGAATTAGAAAAATATAATATATTTCATTTGTTACGTCTACTGTAGTCTCTTATGTTTTTTGCATAGTGATAAAAAAACCTAAAACTTTGGGATGGTGAAGAAAAGTATTGAATATATTTAGATGTAATATAGCATAAGTCAATGTGAATACGTTGAATATAAATAATATTGAGCGTGATTATTAATTTTAATTTTTATGCATATGTATAAATTATGGGTCATTCATTTGTAGTCTCTTAACATAGTTTCTTAAAAGTGAAGAAACCGAAATTTTGGTGATGGAGAAGAAGAAAAATATAGAAATGTTTTACATATATTATACCATAATACTATGTGATTATGGTGAATACAAATAACATTAAGCTTAAATATTTAATTTGATTGATTACCCATGTAGATATAATTTATTTGTCATTCATTTATAGTATTTAAGCTATGATGCTTAGAGACGAAGAAACAAGAAATATGGTGATGGAGAAGAATCATATTGAATATATTTACATCTAATTTACCATAATTCAGTGTGAAAATGGTAAATAACAATAATTTTAGCTTGATTATTTATTTTAGTTATTACCTATTTTATATAAAATACATGTCATGGATTATAGTCTTCTAACTTTGTTTTTTAGTGGGGAAAAACCTAAAATTTTCTGACGGAGTAGAAAAATAAAATATAATTAATTTTTTACGTCTATTATGTTTTTTGCTTAGTGATAAAAAAAACCTAAATCTTTGGGATGGTGAAGAAAAATATTGAATATTTTTAGATGCTGTATACCATAAGTCAATGTGAATACGTTGAATATAAACAATATTGAGCGTGGCTATTTAATTTTAGTTTTTATGCATATGTATAAATTATGGATCATTCATTTGTAGTCTCTTAACTTAGTTTCTTAGAGTTGAAGAAACCAAAATTTTGGTGATGGAGAGGAAGAAAAATATATAAATGTTTTGCATATATTATACCATAATACAATGTGATTATGGTGAATACAAATAACATTGAGCTTAAATATTTAATTTTATTGATTACCCGTGTAGATATAATTTATTCGCCATTCATTTATAGTCTTTTAATTATGTGGCTTAGAGACGAAGAAACATGAATTTTGATGATGGAGACAAAGCATATTGAATATACTTACATCTAATTTACCATAATTCAGTGTAAAAATGGTAAATAACAATAAATTTTAGCTTGATTATCTATTTTAATTATTATCTATTTTAGTTAAAATATATGTCATGGATTATAGTCTTTTAACTTTGTTTTTTATTGGGTAAAAACCTAAAATTTTATAACTGAGTAGAAAAATAAAATATAATTAATTACTTACGTCTACTGTAGTCTCTTATGTTTTTTGCTTAGTGATAAATAAAACCTAAATCTTTTGGATGCTGAAGAAAAATATTGAATATTTTTAGATGTTGTATACCATAAGTCAATGTGAATACGTTGAATATAAACAATATTGAGCGTGGCTATTTAATTTTAATTGTTATGCATATGTATAAATTATGGATCATTCATTTGTAGTCTCTTAACTTAGTTTCTTAGAGTTGAAGAAACCAAAATTTTGGTGATGGAGAGGAATAAAAATATAGAAATGTTTTACATATATTATACCATAATACAGTGTGATTGTGTTGAATACAAATAACATTGAGCTTAAATATTTTATTTTATTGATTACCCATGTAGAGATGATTTATTTGTCATTCATTTATAGTCTTTTAATTATGTGGCTTAGAGACGAAGAAACATGAATTTTGATGATGGAGACAAAACATATTGAATATACTTACATCTAATTTACCATAATTCAGTGTAAAAATGGTAAATAACAATAAATTTTAGCTTGATTAACTATTTTAGTTAAAATATATGTCATGGATTATAGTCTTTTAACTTTGTTATTTAGTGGGAAAACCTAAAATTTTATAACGAAGTAGAAAAATATAATATATTTCATTTGTTACGTCTACTGTAGTCTCTTATGTTTTTTGCATAGTGATAAAAAAACCTAAAACTTTGGGATGGTGAAGAAAAGTATTGAATATATTTAGATGTAATATAGCATAAGTCAATGTGAATACGTTGAATATAAATAATATTGAGCGTGATTATTAATTTTAATTTTTATGCATATGTATAAATTATGGGTCATTCATTTGTAGTCTCTTAACATAGTTTCTTAAAAGTGAAGAAACCGAAATTTTGGTGATGGAGAAGAAGAAAAATATAGAAATGTTTTACATATATTATAACATAATACTATGTGATTATGGTGAATACAAATAACATTAAGCTTAAATATTTAATTTGATTGATTACCCATGTAGATATAATTTATTTGTCATTCATTTATAGTATTTAAGCTATGATGCTTAGAGACGAAGAAACAAGAAATATGGTGATGGAGAAGAATCATATTGAATATATTTACATCTAATTTACCATAATTCAGTGTGAAAATGGTAAATAACAATAATTTTAGCTTGATTATTTATTTTAGTTATTACCTATTTTATATAAAATACATGTCATGGATTATAGTCTTTTAACTTTGTTTTTTAGTGGGGAAAAACCTAAAATTTTGTGACGGAGTAGAAAAATAAAATATAATTAATTTTTTACGTCTATTATGTTTTTTGCTTAGTGATAAAAAAACCTAAATCTTTGGGATGGTGAAGAAAAATATTGAATATTTTTAGATGCTGTATACCATAAGTCAATGTGAATACGTTGAATATAAACAATATTGAGCGTGGCTATTTAATTTTAGTTGTTATGCATATGTATAAATTATGGATCATTCATTTGTAGTCTCTTAACTTAGTTTCTTAGAGTTGAAGAAACCAAAATTTTGGTGATGGAGAGGAATAAAAATATAGAAATGCTTTACATTCATTATACCATAATACAGTGTGATTGTGTTGAATACAAATAACATTGAGCTTAAATATTTTATTTTATTGATTACCCATGTAGAGATGATTTATTTGTCATTCATTTATAGTCTTTTAATTATGTGGCTTAGAGACGAAGAAACATGAATTTTGATGATGGAGACAAAACATATTGAATATACTTACATCTAATTTACCATAATTCAGTGTAAAAATGGTAAATAACAATAAATTTTAGCTTGATTAACTATTTTAGTTAAAATATATGTCATGGATTATAGTCTTTTAACTTTGTTATTTAGTGGGAAAACCTAAAATTTTATAACGGAGTAGAAAAATATAATATATTTCATTTGTTACGTCTACTGTAGTCTCTTATGTTTTTTGCATAGTGATAAAAAAACCTAAAGCTTTGGGATGGTGAAGAAAAGTATTGAATATATTTAGATGTAATATAGCATAAGTCAATGTGAATACGTTGAATATAAATAATATTGAGCGTGATTATTAATTTTAATTTTTATGCATATGTATAAATTATGGGTCATTCATTTGTAGTCTCTTAACATAGTTTCTTAAAAGTGAAGAAACCGAAATTTTGGTGATGGAGAAGAAGAAAAATATAGAAATGTTTTACATATATTATACCATAATACTATGTGATCATGGTGAATACAAATAACATTAAGCTTAAATATTTAATTTGATTGATTACCCATCTAGATATAATTTATTTGTCATTCATTTATAGTATTTTAGCTATGATGCTTAGAGACGAAGAAACAAGAAATATGGTGATGGAGAAGAATCATATTGAATATATTTACATCTAATTTACCATAATTCAGTGTGAAAATGGTAAATAACAATAATTTTAGCTTGATTATTTATTTTAGTTATTACCTATTTTATATAAAATACATGTCATGGATTATAGTCTTCTAACTTTGTTTTTTAGTGGGGAAAAACCTAAAATTTTCTGACGGAGTAGAAAAATAAAATATATATAATTTTTTACGTCTATTATGTTTTTTGCTTAGTGATAAAAAAAACCTAAATCTTTGGGATGGTGAAGAAAAATATTGAATATTTTTAGATGTTGTATACCATAAGTCAATGTGAATACGTTGAATATAAACAATATTGAGCGTGGCTATTTAATTTTAGTTGTTATGCATATGTATAAATTATGGATCATTCATTTGTAGTCTCTTAACTTAGTTTCTTAGAGTTGAAGAAACCAAAATTTTGGTGATGGAGAGGAAGAAAAATATATAAATGTTTTGCATATATTATACCATAATACAATGTGATTATGGTGAATACAAATAACATTGAGCTTAAATATTTAATTTTATTGATTACCCGTGTAGATATAATTTATTCGCCATTCATTTATAGTCTTTTAATTATGTGGCTTAGAGACGAAGAAACATGAATTTTGATGATGGAGACAAAGCATATTGAATATACTTACATCTAATTTACCATAATTCAGTGTAAAAATGGTAAATAACAATAAATTTTAGCTTGATTATCTATTTTAATTATTATCTATTTTAGTTAAAATATATGTCATGGATTATAGTCTTTTAACTTTGTTTTTTATTGGGTAAAAACCTAAAATTTTATAACTGAGTAGAAAAATAAAATATAATTAATTACTTTCGTCTACTGTAGTCTCTTATGTTTTTTGCTTAGTGATAAATAAAACCTAAATCTTTTGGATGCTGAAGAAAAATATTGAATATTTTTAGATGTTGTATACCATAAGTCAATGTGAATACGTTGAATATAAACAATATTGAGCGTGGCTATTTAATTTTAATTGTTATGCATATGTATAAATTATGGATCATTCATTTGTAGTCTCTTAACTTAGTTTCTTAGAGTTGAAGAAACCAAAATTTTGGTGATGGAGAGGAATAAAAATATAGAAATGTTTTACATATATTATACCATAATACAGTGTGATTGTGTTGAATACAAATAACATTGAGCTTAAATATTTTATTTTATTGATTACCCATGTAGAGATGATTTATTTGTCATTCATTTATAGTCTTTTAATTATGTGGCTTAGAGACGAAGAAACATGAATTTTGATGATGGAGACAAAACATATTGAATATACTTACATCTAATTTACCATAATTCAGTGTAAAAATGGTAAATAACAATAAATTTTAGCTTGATTAACTATTTTAGTTAAAATATATGTCATGGATTATAGTCTTTTAACTTTGTTATTTAGTGGGAAAACCTAAAATTTTATAACGAATTAGAAAAATATAATATATTTCATTTGTTACGTCTACTGTAGTCTCTTATGTTTTTTGCATAGTGATAAAAAAACCTAAAACTTTGGGATGGTGAAGAAAAGTATTGAATATATTTAGATGTAATATAGCATAAGTCAATGTGAATACGTTGAATATAAATAATATTGAGCGTGATTATTAATTTTAATTTTTATGCATATGTATAAATTATGGGTCATTCATTTGTAGTCTCTTAACATAGTTTCTTAAAAGTGAAGAAACCGAAATTTTGGTGATGGAGAAGAAGAAAAATATAGAAATGTTTTACATATATTATACCATAATACTATGTGATTATGGTGAATACAAATAACATTAAGCTTAAATATTTAATTTGATTGATTACCCATGTAGATATAATTTATTTGTCATTCATTTATAGTATTTAAGCTATGATGCTTAGAGACGAAGAAACAAGAAATATGGTGATGGAGAAGAATCATATTGAATATATTTACATCTAATTTACCATAATTCAGTGTGAAAATGGTAAATAACAATAATTTTAGCTTGATTATTTATTTTAGTTATTACCTATTTTATATAAAATACATGTCATGGATTATAGTCTTCTAACTTTGTTTTTTAGTGGGGAAAAACCTAAAATTTTCTGACGGAGTAGAAAAATAAAATATAATTAATTTTTTACGTCTATTATGTTTTTTGCTTAGTGATAAAAAAAACCTAAATCTTTGGGATGGTGAAGAAAAATATTGAATATTTTTAGATGCTGTATACCATAAGTCAATGTGAATACGTTGAATATAAACAATATTGAGCGTGGCTATTTAATTTTAGTTTTTATGCATATGTATAAATTATGGATCATTCATTTGTAGTCTCTTAACTTAGTTTCTTAGAGTTGAAGAAACCAAAATTTTGGTGATGGAGAGGAAGAAAAATATATAAATGTTTTGCATATATTATACCATAATACAATGTGATTATGGTGAATACAAATAACATTGAGCTTAAATATTTAATTTTATTGATTACCCGTGTAGATATAATTTATTCGCCATTCATTTATAGTCTTTTAATTATGTGGCTTAGAGACGAAGAAACATGAATTTTGATGATGGAGACAAAGCATATTGAATATACTTACATCTAATTTACCATAATTCAGTGTAAAAATGGTAAATAACAATAAATTTTAGCTTGATTATCTATTTTAATTATTATCTATTTTAGTTAAAATATATGTCATGGATTATAGTCTTTTAACTTTGTTTTTTATTGGGTAAAAACCTAAAATTTTATAACTGAGTAGAAAAATAAAATATAATTAATTACTTACGTCTACTGTAGTCTCTTATGTTTTTTGCTTAGTGATAAATAAAACCTAAATCTTTTGGATGCTGAAGAAAAATATTGAATATTTTTAGATGTTGTATACCATAAGTCAATGTGAATACGTTGAATATAAACAATATTGAGCGTGGCTATTTAATTTTAATTGTTATGCATATGTATAAATTATGGATCATTCATTTGTAGTCTCTTAACTTAGTTTCTTAGAGTTGAAGAAACCAAAATTTTGGTGATGGAGAGGAATAAAAATATAGAAATGTTTTACATATATTATACCATAATACAGTGTGATTGTGTTGAATACAAATAACATTGAGCTTAAATATTTTATTTTATTGATTACCCATGTAGAGATGATTTATTTGTCATTCATTTATAGTCTTTTAATTATGTGGCTTAGAGACGAAGAAACATGAATTTTGATGATGGAGACAAAACATATTGAATATACTTACATCTAATTTACCATAATTCAGTGTAAAAATGGTAAATAACAATAAATTTTAGCTTGATTAACTATTTTAGTTAAAATATATGTCATGGATTATAGTCTTTTAACTTTGTTATTTAGTGGGAAAACCTAAAATTTTATAACGAAGTAGAAAAATATAATATATTTCATTTGTTACGTCTACTGTAGTCTCTTATGTTTTTTGCATAGTGATAAAAAAACCTAAAACTTTGGGATGGTGAAGAAAAGTATTGAATATATTTAGATGTAATATAGCATAAGTCAATGTGAATACGTTGAATATAAATAATATTGAGCGTGATTATTAATTTTAATTTTTATGCATATGTATAAATTATGGGTCATTCATTTGTAGTCTCTTAACATAGTTTCTTAAAAGTGAAGAAACCGAAATTTTGGTGATGGAGAAGAAGAAAAATATAGAAATGTTTTACATATATTATAACATAATACTATGTGATTATGGTGAATACAAATAACATTAAGCTTAAATATTTAATTTGATTGATTACCCATGTAGATATAATTTATTTGTCATTCATTTATAGTATTTAAGCTATGATGCTTAGAGACGAAGAAACAAGAAATATGGTGATGGAGAAGAATCATATTGAATATATTTACATCTAATTTACCATAATTCAGTGTGAAAATGGTAAATAACAATAATTTTAGCTTGATTATTTATTTTAGTTATTACCTATTTTATATAAAATACATGTCATGGATTATAGTCTTTTAACTTTGTTTTTTAGTGGGGAAAAACCTAAAATTTTGTGACGGAGTAGAAAAATAAAATATAATTAATTTTTTACGTCTATTATGTTTTTTGCTTAGTGATAAAAAAACCTAAATCTTTGGGATGGTGAAGAAAAATATTGAATATTTTTAGATGCTGTATACCATAAGTCAATGTGAATACGTTGAATATAAACAATATTGAGCGTGGCTATTTAATTTTAGTTGTTATGCATATGTATAAATTATGGATCATTCATTTGTAGTCTCTTAACTTAGTTTCTTAGAGTTGAAGAAACCAAAATTTTGGTGATGGAGAGGAATAAAAATATAGAAATGCTTTACATTCATTATACCATAATACAGTGTGATTGTGTTGAATACAAATAACATTGAGCTTAAATATTTTATTTTATTGATTACCCATGTAGAGATGATTTATTTGTCATTCATTTATAGTCTTTTAATTATGTGGCTTAGAGACGAAGAAACATGAATTTTGATGATGGAGACAAAACATATTGAATATACTTACATCTAATTTACCATAATTCAGTGTAAAAATGGTAAATAACAATAAATTTTAGCTTGATTAACTATTTTAGTTAAAATATATGTCATGGATTATAGTCTTTTAACTTTGTTATTTAGTGGGAAAACCTAAAATTTTATAACGGAGTAGAAAAATATAATATATTTCATTTGTTACGTCTACTGTAGTCTCTTATGTTTTTTGCATAGTGATAAAAAAACCTAAAGCTTTGGGATGGTGAAGAAAAGTATTGAATATATTTAGATGTAATATAGCATAAGTCAATGTGAATACGTTGAATATAAATAATATTGAGCGTGATTATTAATTTTAATTTTTATGCATATGTATAAATTATGGGTCATTCATTTGTAGTCTCTTAACATAGTTTCTTAAAAGTGAAGAAACCAAAATTTTGGTGATGGAGAAGAAGAAAAATATAGAAATGTTTTACATATATTATACCATAATACTATGTGATTATGGTGAATACAAATAACATTAAGCTTAAATATTTAATTTGATTGATTACCCTTGTAGATATAATTTATTTGTCATTCATTTATAGTATTTAAGCTATGATGCTTAGAGACGAAGAAACAAGAAATATGGTGATGGAGAAGAATCATATTGAATATATTTACATCTAATTTACCATAATTCAGTGTGAAAATGGTAAATAACAATAATTTTAGCTTGATTATTTATTTTAGTTATTACCTATTTTATATAAAATACATGTCATGGATTATAGTCTTTTAACTTTGTTTTTTAGTGGGGAAAAACCTAAAATTTTGTGACGGAGTAGAAAAATAGAATATAATTAATTTTTTACGTCTATTATGTTTTTTGCTTAGTGATAAAAAAACCTAAATCTTTGGGATGGTGAAGAAAAATATTGAATATTTTTAGATGTTGTATACCATAAGTCAATGTGAATACGTTGAATATAAACAATATTGAGCATGGCTATTTAATTTTAGTTGTTATGCATATGTATAAATTATGGATCATTCATTTGTAGTCTCTTAACTTAGTTTCTTAGAGTTGAAGAAACCAAAATTTTGGTGATGGAGAGGAAGAAAAATATATAAATGTTTTGCATATATTATACCATAATACAATGTGATTATGGTGAATACAAATAACATTGAGCTTAAATATTTAATTTTATTGATTACCCGTGTAGATATAATTTATTCGCCATTCATTTATAGTCTTTTAAATATGTGGCTTAGAGACGAAGAAACATGAATTTTGATGATGGAGACAAAACATATTGAATATACTTACATCTAATTTACCATAATTCAGTGTAAAAATGGTAAATAACAATAAATTTTAGCTTGATTATCTAATTTAATTATTATCTATTTTAGTTAAAATATATGTCATGGATTATAGTCTTTTAACTTTGTTTTTTATTGGGTAAAAACCTAAAATTTTATAACGGAGTAGAAAAATAAAATATAATTAATTACTTACGTCTACTGTAGTCTCTTATTTTTTTTGCTTAGTGATAAAAAAAACCTAAATCTTTTGGATGCTGAAGAAAAATATTGAATATTTTTAGATGTTGTATACCATAAGTCAATGTGAATACGTTGAATATAAACAATATTGAGCGTGGCTATTTAATTTTAATTGTTATGCATATGTATAAATTATGGATCATTCATTTGTAGTCTCTTAACTTAGTTTCTTAGAGTTGAAGAAACCAAAATTTTGGTGATGGAGAGGAATAAAAATATAGAAATGTTTTACATATATTATACCATAATACAGTGTGATTGTGTTGAATACAAATAACATTGAGCTTAAATATTTTATTTTATTGATTACCCATGTAGATATGATTTATTTGTCATTCATTTATAGTCTTTTAATTATGTGGCTTAGAGACGAAGAAACATGAATTTTGATGATGGAGACAAAACATATTGAATATACTTACATCTAATTTACCATAATTCAGTGTAAAAATGGTAAATAACAATAAATTTTAGCTTGATTAACTATTTTAGTTAAAATATATGTCATGGATTATAGTCTTTTAACTTTGTTATTTAGTGGGAAAACCTAAAATTTTATAACGAATTAGAAAAATATAATATATTTCATTTGTTACGTCTACTGTAGTCTCTTATGTTTTTTGCATAGTGATAAAAAAACCTAAAACTTTGGGATGGTGAAGAAAAGTATTGAATATATTTAGATGTAATATAGCATAAGTCAATGTGAATACGTTGAATATAAATAATATTGAGCGTGATTATTAATTTTAATTTTTATGCATATGTATAAATTATGGGTCATTCATTTGTAGTCTCTTAACATAGTTTCTTAAAAGTGAAGAAACCGAAATTTTGGTGATGGAGAAGAAGAAAAATATAGAAATGTTTTACATATATTATACCATAATACTATGTGATTATGGTGAATACAAATAACATTAAGCTTAAATATTTAATTTGATTGATTACCCATGTAGATATAATTTATTTGTCATTCATTTATAGTATTTAAGCTATGATGCTTAGAGACGAAGAAACAAGAAATATGGTGATGGAGAAGAATCATATTGAATATATTTACATCTAATTTACCATAATTCAGTGTGAAAATGGTAAATAACAATAATTTTAGCTTGATTATTTATTTTAGTTATTACCTATTTTATATAAAATACATGTCATGGATTATAGTCTTCTAACTTTGTTTTTTAGTGGGGAAAAACCTAAAATTTTCTGACGGAGTAGAAAAATAAAATATAATTAATTTTTTACGTCTATTATGTTTTTTGCTTAGTGATAAAAAAAAACCTAAATCTTTGGGATGGTGAAGAAAAATATTGAATATTTTTAGATGCTGTATACCATAAGTCAATGTGAATACGTTGAATATAAACAATATTGAGCGTGGCTATTTAATTTTAGTTTTTATGCATATGTATAAATTATGGATCATTCATTTGTAGTCTCTTAACTTAGTTTCTTAGAGTTGAAGAAACCAAAATTTTGGTGATGGAGAGGAAGAAAAATATATAAATGTTTTGCATATATTATACCATAATACAATGTGATTATGGTGAATACAAATAACATTGAGCTTAAATATTTAATTTTATTGATTACCCGTGTAGATATAATTTATTCGCCATTCATTTATAGTCTTTTAATTATGTGGCTTAGAGACGAAGAAACATGAATTTTGATGATGGAGACAAAGCATATTGAATATACTTACATCTAATTTACCATAATTCAGTGTAAAAATGGTAAATAACAATAAATTTTAGCTTGATTATCTATTTTAATTATTATCTATTTTAGTTAAAATATATGTCATGGATTATAGTCTTTTAACTTTGTTTTTTATTGGGTAAAAACCTAAAATTTTATAACTGAGTAGAAAAATAAAATATAATTAATTACTTACGTCTACTGTAGTCTCTTATGTTTTTTGCTTAGTGATAAATAAAACCTAAATCTTTTGGATGCTGAAGAAAAATATTGAATATTTTTAGATGTTGTATACCATAAGTCAATGTGAATACGTTGAATATAAACAATATTGAGCGTGGCTATTTAATTTTAATTGTTATGCATATGTATAAATTATGGATCATTCATTTGTAGTCTCTTAACTTAGTTTCTTAGAGTTGAAGAAACCAAAATTTTGGTGATGGAGAGGAATAAAAATATAGAAATGTTTTACATATATTATACCATAATACAGTGTGATTGTGTTGAATACAAATAACATTGAGCTTAAATATTTTATTTTATTGATTACCCATGTAGAGATGATTTATTTGTCATTCATTTATAGTCTTTTAATTATGTGGCTTAGAGACGAAGAAACATGAATTTTGATGATGGAGACAAAACATATTGAATATACTTACATCTAATTTACCATAATTCAGTGTAAAAATGGTAAATAACAATAAATTTTAGCTTGATTAACTATTTTAGTTAAAATATATGTCATGGATTATAGTCTTTTAACTTTGTTATTTAGTGGGAAAACCTAAAATTTTATAACGAAGTAGAAAAATATAATATATTTCATTTGTTACGTCTACTGTAGTCTCTTATGTTTTTTGCATAGTGATAAAAAAACCTAAAACTTTGGGATGGTGAAGAAAAGTATTGAATATATTTAGATGTAATATAGCATAAGTCAATGTGAATACGTTGAATATAAATAATATTGAGCGTGATTATTAATTTTAATTTTTATGCATATGTATAAATTATGGGTCATTCATTTGTAGTCTCTTAACATAGTTTCTTAAAAGTGAAGAAACCGAAATTTTGGTGATGGAGAAGAAGAAAAATATAGAAATGTTTTACATATATTATAACATAATACTATGTGATTATGGTGAATACAAATAACATTAAGCTTAAATATTTAATTTGATTGATTACCCATGTAGATATAATTTATTTGTCATTCATTTATAGTATTTAAGCTATGATGCTTAGAGACGAAGAAACAAGAAATATGGTGATGGAGAAGAATCATATTGAATATATTTACATCTAATTTACCATAATTCAGTGTGAAAATGGTAAATAACAATAATTTTAGCTTGATTATTTATTTTAGTTATTACCTATTTTATATAAAATACATGTCATGGATTATAGTCTTTTAACTTTGTTTTTTAGTGGGGAAAAACCTAAAATTTTGTGACGGAGTAGAAAAATAAAATATAATTAATTTTTTACGTCTATTATGTTTTTTGCTTAGTGATAAAAAAACCTAAATCTTTGGGATGGTGAAGAAAAATATTGAATATTTTTAGATGCTGTATACCATAAGTCAATGTGAATACGTTGAATATAAACAATATTGAGCGTGGCTATTTAATTTTAGTTGTTATGCATATGTATAAATTATGGATCATTCATTTGTAGTCTCTTAACTTAGTTTCTTAGAGTTGAAGAAACCAAAATTTTGGTGATGGAGAGGAATAAAAATATAGAAATGCTTTACATTCATTATACCATAATACAGTGTGATTGTGTTGAATACAAATAACATTGAGCTTAAATATTTTATTTTATTGATTACCCATGTAGAGATGATTTATTTGTCATTCATTTATAGTCTTTTAATTATGTGGCTTAGAGACGAAGAAACATGAATTTTGATGATGGAGACAAAACATATTGAATATACTTACATCTAATTTACCATAATTCAGTGTAAAAATGGTAAATAACAATAAATTTTAGCTTGATTAACTATTTTAGTTAAAATATATGTCATGGATTATAGTCTTTTAACTTTGTTATTTAGTGGGAAAACCTAAAATTTTATAACGGAGTAGAAAAATATAATATATTTCATTTGTTACGTCTACTGTAGTCTCTTATGTTTTTTGCATAGTGATAAAAAAACCTAAAGCTTTGGGATGGTGAAGAAAAGTATTGAATATATTTAGATGTAATATAGCATAAGTCAATGTGAATACGTTGAATATAAATAATATTGAGCGTGATTATTAATTTTAATTTTTATGCATATGTATAAATTATGGGTCATTCATTTGTAGTCTCTTAACATAGTTTCTTAAAAGTGAAGAAACCAAAATTTTGGTGATGGAGAAGAAGAAAAATATAGAAATGTTTTACATATATTATACCATAATACTATGTGATTATGGTGAATACAAATAACATTAAGCTTAAATATTTAATTTGATTGATTACCCTTGTAGATATAATTTATTTGTCATTCATTTATAGTATTTAAGCTATGATGCTTAGAGACGAAGAAACAAGAAATATGGTGATGGAGAAGAATCATATTGAATATATTTACATCTAATTTACCATAATTCAGTGTGAAAATGGTAAATAACAATAATTTTAGCTTGATTATTTATTTTAGTTATTACCTATTTTATATAAAATACATGTCATGGATTATAGTCTTTTAACTTTGTTTTTTAGTGGGGAAAAACCTAAAATTTTGTGACGGAGTAGAAAAATAGAATATAATTAATTTTTTACGTCTATTATGTTTTTTGCTTAGTGATAAAAAAACCTAAATCTTTGGGATGGTGAAGAAAAATATTGAATATTTTTAGATGTTGTATACCATAAGTCAATGTGAATACGTTGAATATAAACAATATTGAGCATGGCTATTTAATTTTAGTTGTTATGCATATGTATAAATTATGGATCATTCATTTGTAGTCTCTTAACTTAGTTTCTTAGAGTTGAAGAAACCAAAATTTTGGTGATGGAGAGGAAGAAAAATATATAAATGTTTTGCATATATTATACCATAATACAATGTGATTATGGTGAATACAAATAACATTGAGCTTAAATATTTAATTTTATTGATTACCCGTGTAGATATAATTTATTCGCCATTCATTTATAGTCTTTTAAATATGTGGCTTAGAGACGAAGAAACATGAATTTTGATGATGGAGACAAAACATATTGAATATACTTACATCTAATTTACCATAATTCAGTGTAAAAATGGTAAATAACAATAAATTTTAGCTTGATTATCTAATTTAATTATTATCTATTTTAGTTAAAATATATGTCATGGATTATAGTCTTTTAACTTTGTTTTTTATTGGGTAAAAACCTAAAATTTTATAACGGAGTAGAAAAATAAAATATAATTAATTACTTACGTCTACTGTAGTCTCTTATTTTTTTTGCTTAGTGATAAAAAAAACCTAAATCTTTTGGATGCTGAAGAAAAATATTGAATATTTTTAGATGTTGTATACCATAAGTCAATGTGAATACGTTGAATATAAACAATATTGAGCGTGGCTATTTAATTTTAATTGTTATGCATATGTATAAATTATGGATCATTCATTTGTAGTCTCTTAACTTAGTTTCTTAGAGTTGAAGAAACCAAAATTTTGGTGATGGAGAGGAATAAAAATATAGAAATGTTTTACATATATTATACCATAATACAGTGTGATTGTGTTGAATACAAATAACATTGAGCTTAAATATTTTATTTTATTGATTACCCATGTAGATATGATTTATTTGTCATTCATTTATAGTCTTTTAATTATGTGGCTTAGAGACGAAGAAACATGAATTTTGATGATGGAGACAAAACATATTGAATATACTTACATCTAATTTACCATAATTCAGTGTAAAAATGGTAAATAACAATAAATTTTAGCTTGATTAACTATTTTAGTTAAAATATAGTTCATGGATTATAGTCTTTTAACTTTGTTATTTAGTGGGAAAACCTAAAATTTTATAACGGAGTAGAAAAATATAATATATTTCATTTGTTACGTCTATTGTAGTCTCTTATGTTTTTTGCATAGTGATAAAAAAACCTAAAGCTTTGGGATGGTGAAGAAAAGTATTGAATATATTTAGATGTAATATAGCATAAGTCAATGTGAATACGTTGAATATAAATAATATTGAGCGTGATTATTAATTTTAATTTTTATGCATATGTATAAATTATGGGTCATTCATTTGTAGTCTCTTAACATAGTTTCTTAAAAGTGAAGAAACCGAAATTTTGGTGATGGAGAAGAAGAAAAATATAGAAATGTTTTACATATATTATACCATAATACTATGTGATTATGGTGAATACAAATAACATTAAGCTTAAATATTTAATTTGATTGATTACCCATGTAGATATAATTTATTTGTCATTCATTTATAGTATTTAAGCTATGATGCTTAGAGACGAAGAAACAAGAAATATGGTGATGGAGAAGAATCATATTGAATATATTTACATCTAATTTACCATAATTCAGTGTGAAAATGGTAAATAACAATAATTTTAGCTTGATTATTTATTTTAGTTATTACCTATTTTATATAAAATACATGTCATGGATTATAGTCTTTTAACTTTGTTTTTTAGTGGGGAAAAACCTAAAATTTTGTGACGGAGTAGAAAAATAAAATATAATTAATTTTTTACGTCTATTATGTTTTTTGCTTAGTGATAAAAAAACCTAAATCTTTGGGATGGTGAAGAAAAATATGTAATATTTTTAGATGTTGTATACCATAAGTCAATGTGAATACGTTGAATATAAACAATATTGAGCGTGGCTATTTAATTTTAGTTGTTATGCATATGTATAAATTATGGATCATTCATTTGTAGTCTCTTAACTTAGTTTCTTAGAGTTGAAGAAACCAAAATTTTGGTGATGGAGAGGAAGAAAAATATATAAATGTTTTGCATATATTATACCATAATACAATGTGATTATGGTGAATACAAATAACATTGAGCTTAAATATTTAATTTTATTGATTACCCGTGTAAATATAATTTATTCGCCATTCATTTATAGTCTTTTAATTATGTGGCTTAGAGACGAAGAAACATGAATTTTGATGATGGAGACAAAACATATTGAATATACTTACATCTAATTTACCATAATTCAGTGTAAAAAGGGTAAATTACAATAAATTTTAGCTTGATTATCTAATTTAATTATTATCTATTTTTGTTAAATTATATGTCATGGATTATAGTCTTTTAACTTTGTTTTTTATTGGGTAAAAACCTAAAATTTTATAACGGAGTAGAAAAATAAAATATAATTAATTACTTACGTCTACTGTAGTCTCTTATTTTTTTTGCTTAGTGATAAAAAAACCTAAATCTTTTGGATGCTGAAGAAAAATATTGAATATTTTTAGATGTTGTATACCATAAGTCAATGTGAATACGTTGAATATAAACAATATTGAGCGTGGCTATTTAATTTTAATTGTTATGCATATGTATAAATTATGGATCATTCATTTGTAGTCTCTTAACTTAGTTTCTTAGAGTTGAAGAAACCAAAATTTTGGTGATGGAGAGGAATAAAAATATAGAAATGTTTTACATATATTATACCATAATACAGTGTGGTTGTGTTGAATACAAATAACATTGAACTTAAATATTTTATTTTATTGATTACCCATGTAGATATGATTTATTTGTCATTCATTTATAGTCTTTTAATTATGTGGCTTAGAGACGAAGAAACATGAATTTTGATGATGGAGACAAAACATATTGAATATACTTACATCTAATTTACCATAATTCAGTGTAAAAATGGTAAATAACAATAAATTTTAGCTTGATTAACTATTTTAGTTAAAATATAGTTCATGGATTATAGTCTTTTAACTTTGTTATTTAGTGGGAAAACCTAAAATTTTATAACGGAGTAGAAAAATATAATATATTTCATTTGTTACGTCTATTGTAGTCTCTTATGTTTTTTGCATAGTGATAAAAAAACCTAAAGCTTTGGGATGGTGAAGAAAAGTATTGAATATATTTAGATGTAATATAGCATAAGTCAATGTGAATACGTTGAATATAAATAATATTGAGCGTGATTATTAATTTTAATTTTTATGCATATGTATAAATTATGGGTCATTCATTTGTAGTCTCTTAACATAGTTTCTTAAAAGTGATGAAACCGAAATTTTGGTGATGGAGAAGAAGAAAAATATAGAAATGTTTTACATATATTATACCATAATACTATGTGATTATGGTGAATACAAATAACATTAAGCTTAAATATTTAATTTGATTGATTACCCATGTAGATATAATTTATTTGTCATTCATTTATAGTATTTAAGCTATGATGCTTAGAGACGAAGAAACAAGAAATATGGTGATGGAGAAGAATCATATTGAATATATTTACATCTAATTTACCATAATTCAGTGTGAAAATGGTAAATAACAATAATTTTAGCTTGATTATTTATTTTAGTTATTACCTATTTTATATAAAATACATGTCATGGATTATAGTCTTTTAACTTTGTTTTTTAGTGGGGAAAAACCTAAAATTTTGTGACGGAGTAGAAAAATAAAATATAATTAATTTTTTACGTCTATTATGTTTTTTGCTTAGTGATAAAAAAACCTAAATCTTTGGGATGGTGAAGAAAAATATTGAATATTTTTAGATGTTGTATACCATAAGTCAATGTGAATACGTTGAATATAAACAATATTGAGCGTGGCTATTTAATTTTAGTTGTTATGCATATGTATAAATTATGGATCATTCATTTGTAGTCTCTTAACTTAGTTTCTTAGAGTTGAAGAAACCAAAATTTTGGTGATGGAGAGGAAGAAAAATATATAAATGTTTTGCATATATTATACCATAATACAATGTGATTATGGTGAATACAAATAACATTGAGCTTAAATATTTAATTTTATTGATTACCCGTGTAAATATAATTTATTCGCCATTCATTTATAGTCTTTTAATTATGTGGCTTAGAGACGAAGAAACATGAATTTTGATGATGGAGACAAAACATATTGAATATACTTACATCTAATTTACCATAATTCAGTGTAAAAAGGGTAAATTACAATAAATTTTAGCTTGATTATCTAATTTAATTATTATCTATTTTTGTTAAATTATATGTCATGGATTATAGTCTTTTAACTTTGTTTTTTATTGGGTAAAAACCTAAAATTTTATAACGGAGTAGAAAAATAAAATATAATTAATTACTTACGTCTACTGTAGTCTCTTATTTTTTTTGCTTAGTGATAAAAAAACCTAAATCTTTTGGATGCTGAAGAAAAATATTGAATATTTTTAGATGTTGTATACCATAAGTCAATGTGAATACGTTGAATATAAAAAATATTGAGCGTGGCTATTTAATTTTAATTGTTATGCATATGTATAAATTATGGATCATTCATTTGTAGTCTCTTAACTTAGTTTCTTAGAGTTGAAGAAACCAAAATTTTGGTGATGGAGAGGAATAAAAATATAGAAATGTTTTACATATATTATACCATAATACAGTGTGGTTGTGTTGAATACAAATAACATTGAGCTTAAATATTTTATTTTATTGATTACCCATGTAGATATGATTTATTTGTCATTCATTTATAGTCTTTTAATTATGTGGCTTAGAGACGAAGAAACATGAATTTTGATGATGGAGACAAAACATATTGAATATACTTACTTCTAATTTACCATAATTCAGTGTAAAAATGGTAAATAACAATAAATTTTAGCTTGATTAACTATTTTAGTTAAAATATATGTCATGGATTATAGTCTTTTAACTTTGTTATTTAGTGGGAAAACCTAAAATTTTATAACGGAGTAGAAAAATATAATATATTTCATTTGTTACGTCTACTGTAGTCTCTTATGTTTTTTTGCATAGTGATAAAAAAACCTAAAAGTTTGGGATGGTGAAGAAAAGTATTGAATATATTTAGATGTAATATAGCATAAGTCAATGTGAATACGTTGAATATAAATAATATTGAGTGTGATTATTTAATTTTAATTTTTATGCATATGTATAAATTATGGGTCATTCATTTGTAGTCTCTTAACATAGTTTCTTAAAAGTGAAGAAACCAAAATTTTGGTGATGGAGAAGAAGAAAAATATAGAAATGTTTTACATATATTATACCATAATACTATGTGATTATGGTGAATACAAATAACATTAAGCTTAAATATTTAATTTGATTGATTACCCATGTAGATATAATTTATTTGTCATTCATTTATAGTATTTTAGCTATGATGCTAAGAGACGAAGAAACAAGAAATATGGTGATGGAGAAGAATCATATTGAATATATTTACATCTAATTTACCATAATTCAGTGTGAAAATCGTAAATAACAATAATTTTAGCTTGATTATTTATTTTAGTTATTATCTATTTTATATAAAATACATGTCATGGATTGTAGTCTTTTAACTTTGTTTTTTAGTGGGGAAAAACCTAAAATTTTGTGACGGAGTAGAAAAATAAAATATAATTAATTTTTTACGTCTATTATGTTTTTTGCTTAGTGATAAAAAAACCTAAATCTTTGGGATGGTGAAGAAAAATATTGAATATTTTTAGATGCTGTATACCATAAGTCAATGTGAATACGTTGAATATAAACAATATTGAGCGTGGCTATTTAATTTTAATTGTTATGCGTATGTATAAATTATGGATCATTCATTTGTAGTCTCTTAACTTAGTTTCTTAGAGTTGAAGAAACCAAGATTTTGGTGAAGGAGAGGAAGAAAAATATAGAAATGTTTTACATATATTATACCATAATACAGTGTGATTGTGTTGAATACAAATAACATTGAGCTTAAATATTTAATTTTATTGATTACCCATGTAGATATGATTTATTTGCCATTCATTTATAGTCTTTTAATTATGTGGCTTAGAGACGAAGAAACATGAATTTTGATGATGGAGACAAAACATATTGAATATACTTACATCTAATTTACCATAATTCAGTGTAAAAATAGTAAATAACAATAAATTTTTGCTTGATTAACTATTTTAGTTATTATCTATTTTAGTTAAAATATACGTCATGGATTAAAGACTTTTAACTATGTTTTTTATTGGGTAAAAACCTAAAATTTTATAACAGAGTAGAAAAATAAAATATAATTAATTTGTTACGTCTACTGTTGTCTCTTATGTTTTTTGCTTAGTGATCAAAAAAACATAAAACTTTGGGATGGTGAAGAAAAGTATTGAATATTTTTAGATGTAATATAGCATAAGTCAATGTGAATACGTTGAATATAAATAATATTGAGCGTGATTATTTAATTTTAATTGTTATGCATATGTATAAATTATGGGTCATTCATTTGTAGTCTCTTAACTTAGTTTTTTAAAAGTGAAGAAACCAAAATTTTGGTGATGGAGAAGAAGAAAAATATAGAAATGTTTTACATATATTATACCATAATACTATGTGATTATGGTGAACACAAATAACATTGAGCTTAAATATTTAATTTTATTGATTACCCATGTAGATATAATTTATTTGTCATTCATTTATAGTATTTTAACTATGATGCTTAGAGACGAAGAAACATGAAATATGGTGATGGAAAGAATCATATTGAATATATTTACATCTGATTTACCATAATTCATTGTGAAAATGGTAAATAACAATAAATTTTAGCTTGATTATTTATTTTAGTTATTATCTATTTTAGTTAAAATATATGTCATGGATTAAAGACTTTTAACTATGTTTTTTAATTGGTAAAAACCTAAAATTTTATAACGGAGTAGAAAAATAAAATATAATTAATTTGTTACATCTACTGTTGTCTCTTATGTTTTTTGCTTAGTGATCAAAAAAACATAAAACTTTGGGATGGTGAAGAAAATTATTGAATATTTTTAGATGTAATATAGCATAAGTCAATGTGAATACGTTAAATATAAATAATATTGAGCGTGATTATTTAATTTTAATTGTTATGCATATGTATAAATTATGGGTCATTCATTTGTAGTCTCTTAACTTAGTTTTTTAAAAGTGAAGAAACCAAAATTTTGGAAATGGAGAAGAAGAAAAATATAGAAATGTTTTACATATATTATACCATAATACTATGTGATTATGGTGAACATAAATAACATTGAGCTTAAATATTTAATTTTATTGATTAACCATGTAGATATAATTTATTTGTCATTCATTTATAGTATTTTAACTATGATGCTTAGTGACGAAGAAACATGAAATATGGTGATGAAGAATAATCATATTGAATATATTTACATCTGATTTACCATAATTCAGTGTGAAAATGGTAAATAACAATAAATTTTAGCTTGATTATTTATTTTAGTTATTACCTATTTTATATAAAATACATGTCATGGATTATAGTCTTTTAACTTTATTTTTTAGTGGGGAAAAACCAAAAATTTTGTGACGGAGTAGAAAAAAAATATAATTAATTTTTTTACGTTTATTATGTTTTTTGCTTAGTGATGAAAAAACCTAAATCTTTGGGATGGTGAAGAAAAATATTGAATATCGTTTGATGTTGTATACCATAAGTCAATGTGAATACATTGAATATAAACAATATTGAGCGTGGCTATTTAATTTTAATTGTTATTTATATGTATAAATTATGGATCATTCATTTGTAGTCTCTTAACTTAGTTTCTTAGAGTTGAAGAAACCGAAATTTTGGTAATGGAGAGGAAGAAAAATATATAAATTTTTTACATATATTATAACATAATACAATGTGATTATGGTGAATACAAATAACATTGAGCTTAAATATTTAATTTTATTGATTACCCGTGTAGATATTATTTATTCGCCATTCATTTATAGTCTTTTAATTATGTGGCTAAGAGACGAAGAAACATGAATTTTGATGATGGAGACAAAACATATTGAATATACTTACATCTAATTTACCATAATTCAGTGTAAAAATGGTAAATAACAATAAATTTTAGCTTGATTATCTATATTAGTTATTATCTATTTTAGTTAAAATATATGTCATGGATTATAGTCTTTTAACTTTGTTTTTTATTGTGTAAAAACCCAAAATTTTATAACTGAGTAGAAAAATAAAATATAATTAATTACTTAAGTCTACTGTAGTCTCTTATGTTTTTTGCTTAGTGATAAAAAAAACCTAAAACTTTGGGATGGTGAAGAAAAATATTGAATATTTTTAGATGTTGTATACCATAAGTCAATGTGAATACATTGAATATAAACAATATTGAGCGTGGCTATTTAATTTTAGATGTTATGCATATGTATAAATTATGGATCATTCATTTGTAGTCTCTTAACTTAGTTTATTAGAGTTGAAGAAACCGAAATTTTGGTGATGGAGAAGAAGAAAAATATATAAATGTTTTACATATATTATACCATAATGCAATGTTATTATGGTGAATACAAATAACATTGAGCTTAAATATTTAATTTTATTGATTACCCGTGTAGATAAAATTTATTCGCCATTCATTTATAGTCTTTTAATTATGTGGCTTAAAGACGAAGAAACATGAATTTTGATGATGGAGACAAAACATATTGAATATACTTACATCTAATTTACCATAATCCATTGTAAAAATGGTAATAACAATAATTTTTAGTTTGATTGTCTATTTTAATTATTATCTATTTTAGTTAAAATATATGTCTTGGATTATATTCTTTTATCTTCGTTTTTTATTGGGTAAAAACCTAAAATTTTATAACGGAGTAGAAAAATAAAATATAATTAATTACTTACGTCTACTGTAGTCTCTTATATTTATTGCTTAGTGATAAAAAAAACCTAAATCTTTGGGATGGTGAAGAAAAATATTGAATATTTTTAGATGTTGTATACCATAAGTCAATGTGAATACATTGAATATAAGCAATATTGAGCGTGGCTATTTAATTTTAATTGTTATGCATATGTATAAATTATGGATCATTCATTTGTAGTCTCTTAACTTAGTTTCTTAGAGTTGAAGAAACCAAGATTTTGGTGATGGAGAGGAAGAAAAATATAGAAATGTTTTACATATATTATACCATAATACAGTATGATTGTGTTGAATACAAATAACATTGAGCTTAAATATTTAATTTTATTGATTACCCATGTAGATATGATTTATTTGTCATTCATTTATAGTATTTTAACTATGATGCTTAGAGACGAAGAAACATGAAATATGGTGATGGGGAATAATCATATTGAATATATTTACATCTGATTTACCATAATTCATTGTGAAAATGGTAAATAACAATAAATTATAGCTTGATTATTTACTTTAGTTATTACCTATTTTATATAATATACATGTCATGGATTATAGTCTTTTAACTTTATTTTTTAGTGGGGAAAAACCAAAAAATTTGTGACGGAGTAGAAAAAAAAATATAATTAATATTTTACGTCTATTATGTTTTTTGTTTAGTGATAAAAAAACCTAAATCTTTGGGATGGTGAAGAAAAATATTGAATATTTTTAGATGTTGTATACCATAAGTCAATGTGAATACGTTGAATATAAACAATATTGAGCGTGGCTATTTAATTTTAATTGTTATGCATATGTATAAATTATGGATCATTCATTTTTAGTCTCTTAACTTAGTTTCTTAGAGTTGAAGAAACCAAAATTTTGGTGATGGAGAGGAAGAAAAATATTGAAATGTTTTACATATATTATACCATAATACAGTGTGATTGTGGTGAATACAAATAACATTGAGCTTAAATATTTTATTTTATTGATTACCCATGTAGATATGATTTATTTGTCATTCATTTATAGTCTTTTAATTATGTGGCTTAGAGATGAAGAAACATGAATTTTGATGATGGAGACAAAACATATTGAATATACTTACATCTAATTTACCATAATTCAGTGTAAAAATGGTAAATAACAATAAATTTTAGCTTGATTAACTATTTTAGTTAAAATATATGTCATGGATTATAGTCTTTTAACTTTGTTATTTAGTGGGAAAACCTAAAATTTTATAACAGAGTAAAAAAATATAATATATTTAATTTGTTACGTCTACTGGAGTCTCTTATGTTTTTTGCTTAGTTATAAAAAAACCTAAAACTTTGGGATGGTGAAGAAAAGTATTGAATATATTTAGATGTAATATAGCATAAGTCAATGTGAATACGTTGAATATAAATAATATTGAGCGTGATTATTTAATTTTAATTTTTATGCGTATGTATAAATTATGGGTCATTCATTTGTAGTCTCTTAACATAGTTTCTTAAAAGTGAAGAAACCGAAATTTTGGTGATGGAGAAGAAGAAAAATATAGAAATATTTTACCTATATTATACCATAATACTATGTGATTATGGTGAATACAAATAACATTAAGCTTAAATATTTAATTTGATTGATTACCCATGTAGATATAATTTATTTGTCATTCATTTATAGTATTTTAACTATTATTACTTAGAGACGAAGAAACAAGAAATATGGTGATGGAGAAGAATCATACTGAATATATTTACATCTAATTTACCATAATTCAGTGTGAAAATGGTAAATAACAATAATTTTAGCTTGATTATTTATTTTAGTTATTACCTATTTTATATAAAATACATGTCATGGATTATAGTCTTTTAACTTTGTTTTTTAGTGGGGAAAAACCTAAAATTTTGTGACGGAGTAGAAAAATAAAATATAATTAATTTTTTACGTCTATTATGTTTTTTGCTTAGTGATAAAAAAACCTAAATCTTTGGGATGGTGAAGAAAAATATTGAATATTTTTAGATGCTGTATACCATAAGTCAATGTGAATACGTTTAATATAAAGAATATTGAGCGTGGCTATTTAATTTTAGTTGTTATGCATATGTATAAATTATGGATCATTCATTTGTAGTCTCTTAACTTAGTTTCTTAGAGTTGAAGAAACCGAAATTTTGGTGATGGAGAGGAAGAAAAATATATAAATGTTTTGCATATATTATACCATAATACAATGTGATTATGGTGAATACAAATAACATTGAGCTTAAATATTTAATTTTATTGATTACCCGTGTAGATATAATTTATTCGCCATTCATTTATAGTCTTTTAATTATGTGGCTTAGAGATGAAGAAACATGAATTTTGATGATGGAGACAAAACATATTGAATATACTTACATCTAATTTACCATAATTCAGTGTAAAAATGGTAAATAACAATAAATTTTAGCTTGATTATCTATTTTAATTATTATCTATTTTAGTTAAAATATATGTCATGGATTATAGTCTTTTAACTTTGTTTTTTATTGGGTAAAAACCTAAAATTTTATAATGGAGTAGAAAAATAAAATATAATTAATATGTTACGTCTACTGTAGTCTCTTATGTTTTTTGCTTAGTGATCAAAAAAACCTAAAACTTTGGGATGGTGAAGAATAGTATTGAATATTTTTAGATGTAATATAGCATAAGTCAATGTGAATACGTTGAATATAAATAATATTGAGTGTGATTATTTAATTTTAATTGTTATGCATATGTATAAATTATGGATCATTCACTTGTAGTCTCTTAACTTAGTTTCTTAAAATTGAAGAAACCAAAATTTTGGTGATGGAGAAGAAGAAAAGTATAGAAATGTTTTACATATAGTATACCATAATACTATGTGATTATGGTGAATACAAATAACATTGAGCTTAAATATTTAATTTTATTGATTACCCATGTAGATATAATTTATTTGTCATCCGTTTATATATTTTAACTGTGATGCTTAGAGACGAAGAAACATGAAATATGGTGATGGAGAATAATCATATTGAATATATTTACATCTGATTTACCATAATTCAGTGTGAAAATGGTAAATAACAATAAATTTTAGCTTGCTTATTTACTTTAGTTATTACCTATTTTATATAAAATACATGTCATGGATTATAGTCTTTTAACTTTGTTTTTTTGTTGGTAAGAACCCAAATTTTTATAACGGAGTAGAAAAACAAAATATAATTAATTTGTTACGTCTACTGTAGTCGCTTATGTTTTTTTCTTAGTGATAAAAAAAACCATAAACTTTGGGATGATGAAGAAAAGTATTGAATATTTTTAGATGTAATATAGCATAAGTCAATGTGAATATGTTTAATACAAACAATATTGAACGCGGATATTTAATTTTAACTGTTACGCATATGTATACATTATGGGTCATTCATTTGTAGTCTCTTAACTTGGTTTCTTAAAAGTGAAGAAACCAAAATTTTGGTGATGGAGAAGAAGAAAAATATTGAAACGTTTTACATATATTATACCATAATACAATGTGATTATGGTGAATACAAATAACATTGAGCTTAAATATTTAGTTTTATTGATTACCCATGTAGATATAATTTATTTGTCATTCATTTATAGTCTTTTAATTATGTGGCTTAGATACGAAGAAACATGAAGTTTGGTGATGGAGACAAAACATATTGAATATACTTACATCTAATTTACCATAATTCAGTTTAAAAATGGTAAAAAAAACAATATATTTTAGCTTGATTATCTATTTTAGTTATTATCTATTTTAGTTAAAATATATGTCATGGATTATAGTCTTTTAACTTTGTTTTTTAGTGGGGAAAAACCTAAAATTTTATTACGGAGTAGAAAAATAAAATATAATTAATTTGTTACATCTACTGTAGTCTTTTATGTTTTTTGCATAATGATAAAAAAAACCTAAATCTTTGGGAGTGTGAAGAAAAGTATTGAATATTTTTAGATGTAATATAGCATAAGTCAATGTGAATACGTTTAATATAAACAATATGTATCAATTATAGATCATTCATTTGTAGTCTCTTAACTTAGTTTCTTAAAAGTGAAGAAACCAAAATTTTAGTGATGGAGAAAAAGAAAAATATATAAATGTTTTAAATATATTATACCATAGTACAATGTGATTATGGTGAATACAAATAACATTGAGCTTAAATATTTAATTTTATTGATTACCCATGTAGATATAATTTATTTATCATTCATTTATAGTATTTTAACTATGATGCTTAGAGACGAAGAAACATGAAATTTGGTGATGGAGAAGAATCATATTGTATATATTTACATCTAATTTATCATAATTCAGTGTGAAAATGGTAAATAATAATTAATATTAGCTTGATTATTTATTTTAGTTATTAATTATTTTATATAAAATACATGTCATGGATTATAGTCTTTTAACTTTGTTTTTTAGTGGGGAAAAACCTAAAATCTTGTGACGGAGTAGAAAAATAAAATATAATTAATTTTTTACGCCTATTATAGTCTATTATGTTTTTTGCTTAGTGATAAAAAAAACCTAAATCTTTGGGATAGTGAAGAAAAATAATGAATATTTTTAGATGTAGTATATCATAAGTCAATAAGAATACGTTGAATATAAACAATATTGAGTGTGGTTATTTAATATTAATGGTTCTATATTTGTGTAAATTATGGGTCATTCATTTGTAGTCTCTGAACTTAGTTTCTTAGAGTTGAAGAAACAAAAATTTGGGTGATGGAGAGGAAGAAAAATATATAAATGTTTTACATATATTATACCAAAATACAATGTGATTATGGTGAACACAAATAACATTGAGCTTAAATATTTAATTTTATTGATTACCCATGTAGATATAACTTATTTGCCATTCATTTATAGTCTTTTAACTATGTGGCTTAGAGACGAAGAAACATGAAATTTGGTGATGGAGACAAAACATATCTAATATATTTACATCTAATTTACCATAATTCAGTGCGAAAAGGGTAAATAACAATAAATTTTATCTTGATTATTTATTTTAGATATTACCTAGTTTATATAAAATATATGTCATGGATTATAGTCTTTTAACTTTGTTTTTTAGTGGGCAAAAACCTAAAATCATGTGACGGAGTAGAAAAATAAAATATAATTAATTTTTTGCGTCTATTATAGTCTATTATATTTTTTGCTTAGTGATAAAAAAAACCTAAATCTTTGGGATGGATAAGAAAAATAATGAATATTTTTAGATGTTGTATACCATAAGTCAATGTGAATACGTTGAATATAAACAACATTGAGTGTGGTTATTTAATTTTAATTGTTATGCATATGTATAAATTGAAAATCATTCATTTGTAGTCTCCTAACTTAGTTTCTTAGAGTTGAAGAAAACAAAATTTTGGTGATTGAGAAGAAAAAAAATATATAAATGTTTTACATATAATATACCATAATACAATGTGATTATGGTGAATACAAACAACATTGAGTGTGGTTATTTAATTTTAATTGTTATGCATATGTATAAATTGAAAATCATTCATTTGTAGTCTCCTAACTTAGTTTCTTAGAGTTGAAGAAAACAAAATTTTGGTGATTGAGAAGAAAAAAAATATATAAATGTTTTACATATAATATACCATAATACAATGTGATTATGGTGAATACAAATAACATTGAGCTTAAATATTAAATTTTATTGATTACCCATGTAGATATAATTTATTTGCCATTCATTTAGTCTTTTAATTATGTGGCTTAGAGACGATGAAACATGAATTTTGGTGATGAAGACAAAACATATTGAATATACTTACATCTAATTTACCATAATTCAGTGTAAAAATGGTAAATAAAAATAAAGTTTAGCTTGATTATCTATTTTAGTTATTATCTATTTTAGTTAAAATATATGTCATGGATTATAGTCTTTTAACTTTGGTTTTTATTGGGGCAAAACCTAAAATTTTATTACGGAGTAGAAAAATAAAATATAATTAATTTGTTACGTCTATTGTAGTCTCTTATGTTTTTTGCATAGTGATAAAAAAACCTAAAACTTTGGGAGTGTGAAGTAAAGTATTGAATATTTTTAGATCTAATATAGCATAAGTCAATGTGAATACGTTGAATATAAACAATATTGAGCGTGATTATTTAATTTTAATTGTTATGCATATGTATCAATTATGGGTCATTCATTGGTAGTCTCATAACTTAGTTTCTTAAAAGTGAAGAAACCAAGATTTTGGTGATGGAGAAGAAGAAAAGTATAGAAATGTTTTACATATAGTATACCATAATATTATGTGATTATGGTGAATACAAATAACATTGAGCTTAAATATTTAATTTTATTGATTACCCATGTTGATATAATTTATTTGTCATTCATTTATAGTATTTTAACTATGACGCTTAGAGACGAAGAAACATGAAATATGGTGATGGAGAAGAATCATATTGAGTATATTTACATCTAATTTACCATAATTCAGTGTGAAAATGGTAAATAAAAATAAACTTTAGCTTGATTATTTATTTCAGTTATTACCTATTTTATATTAAAAAAAACATGTCATGCATTATAGTCTTTTAACTTTGTTTTTTAGTGGGGAAAAACCTAATATTTTGTGACGGAGTAGGAAAAAAAATATAATTAATTTTTTACGTCTATTATGTTTTTTGCATAGTGATAAAAAAAACCTAAATCTTTGGGATGGTGAAGAAAAATATTGAATATTTTTAGATATTGTATACCATAAGTCAATTTGAATACGTTGAATATAAACAATATTGAGCGTGGTTATTTAATTTTAATTGTTATGCATATGTATAAATTATGGGTCATTCATTTGTAGTCTCTTAACTTAGTTTCTTAGAGTTTAAGAAACCAAAATTTTGGTGATGGAGAGGAAGAAAAATATATAAATGTTTTACATATATTATACCATAATACAATGTCATTATGGTGAATACAAATAACATTGAGCTTAAATATTTAATTTTATTGATTACCCGTGTATATATAATTTATTTGCCATTCATTTATAGCCTTTTAATTATGTGGCTTAGAGACGAAGAAACATGAAATTTGGTAATGGAGACAAAACACATTGAATATATTTACATCTAATTTACCATAATTCAGTGCGAAAATGGTAAATAACAATAAATTTTAGCTTGATTATTTATTTTAGATATTACCTATTTTATATAAAATATATGTCATGGATTATAGTCTTTTAATTTTGTTTTTTAGCGGGGAAAAACCTAAAATTTTGTGACGGAGTAGAAAAATAAAATGTAATTAATTTTTTACGTCTATTATGTTTTTTGCTTAGTGATAAAAAATTCCTAAATCTTTGGGAGGGTGAAGAAAAATATTGAAAATTTTTAGATATTGTATACCATAAGTCAATGTGAATACGTTGAATATAAACAATATTGAGCGTGGTTATTTAATTTTAATTGTTATGCATATGTATAAATTATGGATCATTCATTTGTAGTCTCTTAACTTAGTTTCTTAGAGTTGAAGAAACAAAAATTTTGGTGATTGAGAAGAAGAAAAATATATAAATGTTTTACATATAATATACCATAATACAATGTAATTATGGTGAATACAAATAACATTGAGCTTAAATATTAAATTTTATTGATTACCCATGTAGATATAATTTATTTGCCATTCATTTATAGTCTTTTAATTATGTGGCTTAGAGGCGAAGAAACATGAATTTTGGTGATGGAGACAAAACATATTGAATATACTTACATCTAATTTACCATTATTCTGTGTAAAAATGGTAAATAACAATAAATTTTAGCTTGATTATCTATTTTAGTTAAAATATATGTCATGGATTATAGTCTTTTAACTTTGTTTTTAAGTGGGGAAAAGCCTAAAATTTTATAACGGAGTAGAAAAATAAAATATAATTAATTTGTTACGTCTACTGTAGTCTCTTATGTTTTTTGCTTAGTGATAAAAAAAACTTAAAACTTTGGGATGGTGAAGAAAAGTATGGAATATTTTTAGATGTAATATAGCATAAGTCAATGTGAATACGTTGAATATAAACAATATTGAGCGTGATTATTTAATTTTAATTGTTATGCATATGTAGAAATTATGGGTCATTCATTTGTAGTCTCTTAACTTAGTTTCTTAGAAGGGAAGAAATCAAAATTTGTGTGATGCAGAAGAAGAAAAATATAGAAATGTTTTACATATATTATACGATAATACAATGTGATTATGGTGAATACAAATAACATTGAGCTTAAATATTTAATTTTATTGATTACCGATGTAGATATAATTTCTTTTTTATTCATTTATAGTCTTTTAACTATGTGGCTTAGAGACGAACAAACATGAAATTTGGTGAATGAGACAAAACATATTGAATATATTTACATTTAATTTACCATAATTCAGTGTGAAAATGTTAATAAGAATAAATTTTAGCTTGACCATTTATTTTAGTTATTACCTATTTTATATAAAATATATGTCATGGATTATAGTATTTTAACTTTGTTTTTTAGTGGTGAAAAACCTAAAATTTTGTGACGGAGTAGAAAAATAAAATATTATTAATTTTTTACATCTATTATGTTTTTTGCTTAGTGATAAAAAACCTAAATCTTTGGGATGGTGAAGAAAAATATTGAATATTTTTACATGTTGTATACCATAAGTCAATGTGAATACATTGAATATAAAAAATATTGAGTGTGGTTATTTAATTTTAATGGTTATTCATATGTATAAATTATGAATCATTCATTTGTAGTCTCTTAACTTAGTTTCTTAGAGTTGAAGAAACCAAAATTTTGGTGACTGAGAAGAAGAAAAATTTATAAATGTTTTACATATATTATACCTTAATACAATGTGATTATGGTGAATACAAATAACATTGAACTTAAATATTTAATTTTATATATTACCCATGTTGATATAATTTATTTACCATTCATTTATAGTCTTTTAGTTATGTGTCTTAGAGACGAAGAAACATGAATTTTTGTGATGGAGACAAAACATATTGAATATACATACATCTAATTTACCATAATTCATTGTAAATATGGTAAATAACAATAAATTTTAGCTTGATTATCTATTTTAGTTATTATCTTATTTAGTTAAAATCTATGTCATGGGTTATAGTCTTTTAACTTTGTTTCTTAGTAGGGAAAAACCTAAAATTTTATAACGGAGTAGAAAAATAATATATAATTAATTTGTTACGTCTACTGTAGTCTCTTATGTTTTTTGCTTAGTGATAAAAAAACCTAAAACTTTGGGATGGTGAAGAAAAGTATTGAATATGTTTAGATGTAATATAGCATAAGTAAATATGTATACATTGAATATAAACAATATTGACCGTGATTATATAATTTTAATTGTTATACATATGTATAAATTATGGGTTATTCATTTTTAGTCTCTTAACTTAGTTTCTTAAAAGTGAAGAAACCAAAATTTGGTGATGGAGAAGAAGAAAAATATAGAAATGTTTTACATATATTATACCATAATACAGTGTGATTATGGTGAATACAAACAACATTGAGCTTAAATATTTAATTTTATTGATTACCCATGTAGATATGATTTATTTGTCATTCATTTGTAGTATTTTAACTATGATGCTTAGAGACGAAGAAACATGAAATTTGGTGATGGAGAAGAATCATATTGAATATATTTACATCTAATTTACCATAATTCAGTGTGAAAATGGTAAATAACAATAAATTTTAGCTTGATTATTTATTTTAGTTATTACCTATTTTATATAAAATACATGTCATGGATTATAGTCTTTTAAATTTGTTTTTTAGTGGGGAAAAACCTAAAATCTCTTGACGGAGTAGAAATATGAAATATAATTAATTTTTTACGTCTACTATATTCTATTATGTTTTTTGCTTAGTGATAAAAAAAACCCAAATCTTTGGGATGGTGAAGAAAAATATTGAATATTTTTAGATGTAGTATACCATAAGTCAGTGTGAATACGTTAAATAAACACAATATTGAGCGTGATTATTTAATTTTATTTGTTATGCATATGTATAAATTATGGGTCATTCTTTATTATTCTCTTAACTTAGTTTCTTAGAGTTGAAGAAACCAAAATTTTGGTGATGGAGAGGAACAAAAATATAGAAATGTTTTACATATATTATACCATAATATAATGTGATTATGGTGAATACAAATAACATTAAGCTTTAATATTTAATTTTATTGATTACCCATGGAGATATAACTTATTTTCCATTCATTTCTAATCTTTTAACTATGTGGCTTAGAGACGAAAAAACATGAATTTTGGTGATGGAGAAAAAACATATTGAATATACTTACATCTAATTTACCATAATTCAATGTGAAAATGGTAAATAAAAATAAACTTTAGCTTGATTATCTATTTTATATAAAATATATGTCATGGATTATAGTCTTTTAACTTTGTTTCTTAGTGGGGAAAAACCTAAAATTTTATAACGGAGTAAAAAAATAAAATATAATTAATTTGTCACGTCTACTGTAGTCTCTTATGTTTTTTGCTGACTGATAAAAAAAACCTAAAACTTTGGGATGGTGAAGAAAAATATTGAATATTTTTATATGTAATATAGCATAAGTCAATGTGAATACGTTGAATATAAACAATATTGAGCTTGATTATTTAATTTTACTTGTTATGCATATGTATAAATTATGGGTTATTCATTTGTAGTCTCTTAACTTAGTTTCTTAGAAGTGAAGAAATCAAAATTTGTGTGATGCAGAAGAAGAAAAATATAGAAATGTTTTACATATATTATACCATAATACAATGTGATTATGGTGAATACAAATAACATTGAGCTTAAATATTTAATTTTATTGATTACTGATGTAGATATAATTTATTTTTCATTCATTTATAGTCTTTTAACTATGTGGCTTATGTGGAGGCAAATCGCCACATATCACAAAAGTCTGTAAGACATTGGTAAATGCAGGTTTCGATGATGACAAATTCCCAGGATAGACTGGAAAGTATGAATTCCAGATCCACTAAACCAGATGCAACGTATCACCCACCATATCCTTCTTTCGCTTATCTTAAAAATTTCTGAAATGAATATACTTTGTGTTGACAAAATGCAATCATGACTAAAGGCATGAAAAACTTCAAACCAATGAGTTTTTGTAGGCTTGCAGGACATGGGTCGACCATAGGGTCTGCGTAGTCATCAAAAAGGTACAAATCAGTCAGCACACAAAGCATGCGTCGACCATAGGGTCAGCGCATGAAGGAATAACATTCCAGCGGGTCAGTGCGTAAGGGCATGGGTCGACCATAGGGTCGGCGCACAAAGGAAATGAATTTCAACGGGTCAGTGCACGCCAACTGTATAGTCGACGCACACTGATGAAATTTCCAGAAATCCAAAACAAAACAGGTCATGCGTCGACGCACAGACCTGTTATGGTCGACCGTTCGCGCGGAAATCTGTTTTAAAATACTTCCCTCTCATATTTGAAATACTGTTATGTCCTGAATTATGTTGGCACTATATATACTTGCTTAAACACTTGTGTCTACTAACATTTGATATTCTTTTGATTCATGTGTTCAAAAACAAGAAAGAGTGAAATAGGTGTCCAAGATTCATCATCTTCATCTTCAACATCTCACAACATTTCAATTACACACAATCATTTTTGAAATGCATTTGTGAGAGATTCAAGGTGATAAGGTTCGAGGCTTAGATTGGAAAATCAAGCTCGGGTTGAAGATTGCGACAGGTTCTTTCTTGAATAAAACCATTGGGATTTTTCCCTCCAAGATTGGTTCGAATTTTGGGGGTTTTTGGACGAGATTCTTCATCAACGATTAATCGAGCGAAGGTGATTGTGAAGAGGTGGTCTTCACAAGTCTAGTAGCGGATTCGGTGATTTTGAAGGGAAGATCTTGGGTTTAATTTGGTGCTATTGAGATCAGCCGGAGCCAAAGGTTTGAACAACAATGTGTTCTTCAATAAGGTGGCTGGAGTCGGAGGTCCATCAACACAAATCGAAGAACTTGATTCAGCTTGAATCAAGGGGCAAGGAGTGAAGGCAACTTTCAACACATTGAGATTTTTGTTGTATATTTGTTGCTCAATCCTTGTATAAACTGTTCATTCAAACAGGTGATATTTATACAATATATCTCAATTCTAGTTTTAGAATTGAGGGCAGACGTACCCCGAAGCGAGGACGACGGGGGAACTGCCTCACCAAATTACTTGTCTTCTCTATTTTCAGCATTTACGTTACAGCTCAAATAAGTAATTTTTGTGTAAGCTCTATTGTCAAAATTGTGATATCAATTGAGTAAGAGATTAAAACTTTGTTTTTAACTCTAAAGTACAACAATACATTGTACTAGGCTGGTTGAAATCACTTACTCAACATAAACATCACTTGGAGTGTTTTTGCACACCAAGTGTTTGACATATTGCTTGAACCAAAATTATCTTACTTGTGTATCTAGTTTTGGTTTGATTTTGAATCATTGGAACTAGGAATCCTTACAACTGAAGTAAATAATTGATAAGCGTAGTTTGGGTTGTGATTCTATTTTTCCGAATTGTCATTAATCCATAGGCTTACGTATATTCGGTTTTCCAATAACCGTTCGTTTTAGACTATATTTTTCCTCGGCTGCTTCCGCACTTAAAACATTTTTAAAACCAATTTTAAATTGGTAGCGCCGACTCAAATTTTAATTGGGGATCTATTCAACCCCTCCCCCCCCCCCCCTTCTAGATCCGTGCCATAGTCTAACAAGTGGTATCTAGAGCTCCGGTTATTCGGTGCTTCAAATACAACGAGATAGAAAATGGTAAATGAACCTAAAGGGGCGTACAATAGGGCTCCTGTTTTCAACGGTGAAAATTATAGTTATTGGAAAGACTGTATGCGTGTGCATATAAACTCCATAGACAGAAAAATATGGAACGTTATCCTTAATGGTACAATAGAAATTACTATGACCAATGCGGATAACGTAGTTGTGCCAAAGCCTGAAGCACAATGGACCGATGACGATGAGAAAAAATACAATTATGATTGGAAAGCTAAAAACATCTTAATCTCCTCATTAGGTGTAGATGAATACTATCGTGTATCCCATTGTCCTACCGCTAAGGCCATGTGGGATTCACTACAAATAGCCCATGAGGGGACAAACGATGTTAAGTTGGCTAGAATCAATACATTAACTCAAGAGTTCGATCTCTTTTTCATGGAGCAAGGGGAAACCATTGCTGACATGCAAAAGAGATTTACTCATCTCATCAATCGTTTACATTCATTAGGTAGGCCTGTTTCCAATGATATTGCTACTAATAAGATCTTAAGATGTCTAAACAGGGAATGGCAGCCTAAAGTGACCGCCATCAAAGAAGCACATGATCTTACCTTATTAGATTTAACAACATTGTTTGGCAAATTACAAGAGCATGAACAGGTACTCTTGAGCTTAGACCAATGCGAAAAGATGGAAAAGAAAGACAAAACGAAGGTGAGTGAAAATAAATCGATAGCTCTCAAGACTTCCTCCTCGAAGTCTCAAGCAAAAGAGCAAAATGATTATTCCTCGAGTGACGAAGAAGAAGAGGACACAAGCGAAGATATGGGGTTGTTTGTTAAACGGTATAACCGTTACGTGAGAAAGAACAACATCCAACATTCCGAGAAGAACTTGGTAAACTTCTGGAAACAATTGAGACACTCCAAGGATGATGACTCGAAAGGTAAAAAGACTAGAGGGACGTGCTACAAGTGTGGAAATCCCGGTCACTACAAACCGGACTGTCCAATGAATAAAAAGGGAAAGGACAAGGAATCATCAAAATCACACAAGAAATCATCAAAGCCTAGGAGAGCGTACATAGCATGGGAAAGTGACAGCGACTCTTCCTCCTCTGATGAAAGTTATAGTGATGAAGAAGAGTCAGTGAATCTATGCCTCTCCGTCAATCAGAAAAATAAGAAAAAACAGGTACGTCACTCTAAATATGATAAGTCCTCAAATATGTCGCATTCAGAATTACAAACCGCATTTCATGCCTTACATAATGAAGCAGTTGAAGCCTTCAAGAAACTTGCTTCTAATAAGAAAATCTTTACGTATTTAGAGCATAAAGTTAAAGAGTCCGAAAATAAATTAGAGGACCTTAAGGCTTCCATTGCGAAAGGCAATGAATCGGATTGTAAAGACAATAGAAATCCTTTCAACTTCGGGTGTGGCACTTGTCATATTTGGCAAGGTGAGGTTAGAAACCTCAAGGCCAAATTAAACAAGGCACTTGAGCCTAAATTTACATTTGCTATTGATAAAAAGGATTTTAGAAAAAGTATGATTAACCCATACCAAAAATATGCATATGTAATTAAGGATCAAGCAAGTGAAAGTGTCTCTAAAGTTGATTTTGCTTGCTTATATTGTTGCAACAAAGGCCACTCCATTGGTAAATGCCGGTTTAGGAGATTTCTGGTTCCTAAAGGCATCTACCAATGGTTGCCCAAACGCAACCATTTTTTCGCTAACCTATGAGGACCCAATATGCCATTGAGTACCTCCTTGTGCTAATTATATGTTGACAGGTGAAATGTGTCGAGACCTCCGAGAGAAGATGGGTTCTCGATAGTGGGTGCTCAAGACACATGTCTGGAGACATATCCTTATTCATAGACTTTGTGGCTAAGAAGAAAGGGTATGTAACTTATGGTGATAACAACCGCGGAGCAATACTAGGTAAAGGTAGTGTAGGTAATCCCGCCTCTACTATGATTTCCGACGTATTGCTTGTCGAAAACCTTAAACATAACCTGCTTAGCATTAGCCAATTGTGAGACAAAGGATACAATGTATCCTTTTCAAAAGATTGTTGCAAAATTGTGCATGAAATGATAAGAAGAATATGTTTAATGGTTTTAGAGTAAACAATGTATATATGCTTGACTTAAATGAAGTATCATTAACAAGAGACAAATGCCTCATAACTATGAGCGAAGACTCATGGCTATGGCATAAGCGTTTAGCGCATGTTAATTTTGACTTACTCAATACGGTAGTCTCAAAAGACCTAGTCTTAGGACTTCCCAAAATAAAGTTCACCAAGGATCACCTTTGTGATGCTTTTCAAAAAAGGAAGCAAACGAGGATCTCATTTAAATCCAAAAAGATAATTTCAACAACGAGACCTCTTGAACTTCTACACATGGACTTATTTGGGTCGTCTAGGATCAAAAGTCTAGGAGGAAACTATTACGGGCTCATAATAGTGGACGACTTTTCTAGGTTTTGTTGGACCATCTTCTTAGTAAGTAAAAGTGATACATTCGCCGCTTTTGAAAAGTTTGCTAAGCTGTCCCAAAATAAGTTAAATACAAACATAGTGTCCATTAGGAGCGACCATGGAGGTGAGTTTGAAAATCACTTATTTGAAGAATATTGCGGTAACCATGGTATTGATCATAACTTCTCCGCTTCATGCACTCCTCAACAAAACGGGGTTGTGGAGCGCAAAAACCGTATTTTAGAAGAATTGGGAAGAACAATGATTAACGAAAGTGGTTTACCTAAATATTTTTGGGCCGACGCCATTAGTACGGCGTGATATGTTTTGAATAGGGTAATTATTCGCCCCATTCTAAACAAAACACTGTACAAACTTTTAAAAGGGCGAAAGCCTAATGTTTCTCACTTGCACGTGTTTGGATGTAAATTCTTTGTATTAAACAATGGAAAGGAAAACTTGGGAAAATTTGATTCCAAAGCCGATGAAGATATCTTTCTTGGATATTCTCACTCGAGTAAACCATATAGAATATATAATAAACGATTACTTGCTGTAGAAGAGTCTGTGCATGTTACATTTGATGAGTCCTACCCGAGAAATGTCGGAAAGGATAGTGTTGTTCATGGTGTAGGTACATCCACTGAAGACATACTCAAAAGTGGCGAGACAGGGATTGATCAACCTGACAAAGCCAAAATTGAGGAGGATAAGGATGCACACCGTGATGCAACAGAGGAAGTTCATCCGCCTTCAAACGACGATCTTCCTCAAGAATGGAAGTCATCTAAAGACCATCCAATTGAAAACATTATTGGAGACATCACAAAGGGTGTAACAACTCGAGCTAAGCTAAGTAATTTCTGTTATTACTTCGCTTTCGTGTCACAAATGGAACCTAAAAACCCTAAGGAAGCCCTACTCAATGAACATTGGTATTTGTCAATGTAGGAGGAACTGAATCAGTTTACTAGAAATGAGGTTTGGGATCTTGTCCCTCCTCCACGAGGTCATCGAGTAATCGGCACCCGATGGGTGTTTAGAAATAAACTGGACGAGAACGGAGTAATAACTCGCAACAAAGCGCGTTTAGTCGCGCAAGGGTATAACCAAGAGGAAGGCATCGACTATGAGGAAACTTATGCGCCAGTTGCCCGACTCGAGGCTATACGCCTTCTACTTGCTTTCGCTTGTGCGAAAGATTTTAAGTTATTTCAAATGGACGTCAAAAGTGCGTTCCTTAACGGGCTTATAAATGAAGAAGTCTATGTTGCTCAACCTCCTGGTTTTGAGTCTCATGAGTATCCTGATCATGTTTATAAACTGAAAAGAGCTTTGTACGGTCTCAAACAAGCTCTTAGAGCTTGGTATGAGAGACTAAGCAAATTCTTACTTGATCAAGGCTACTCAAGAGGAAAGGTTGATACTACTCTCTTCATTAAACGTCAAGGAAAACACTTAATTCTTGTACAAATTTATGTTGACGATGTCATATTTGGATCCACTAACATGAATCTCGTAAGAGAGTTTGCTAAGCTTATGCAGGGTGAACTCGAGATGAGTATGATGGGTGAACTCACATATTTTCTCAGGTTACAAATCAAGCAACTGAGGGAAGGAACATTCGTGAGCCAAACAAAATATTGTTTGGATCTTCTCAAGATATTTGACATGGCAAATGCAAAAGCCATAGACACCCCTATGCCAACATGTGAAAATATGAGTAAAGATGAAAGTGGCAAAGATGTTGAGGTAAAAAGGTACAGAGGTATGATTGGCTCGCTTCTCTATCTCACTGCTTCGCGTCCTGACATTATGTTTAGCGTGTGTATATGCGCCAAATACCAATCATGTCCTAAGGAATCCCACCTAAAATCTGTCAAACGCATACTTCAATACCTATCTGGTACTCTGAAGTATGGATTGTGGTATTCTAAGGGTAATGATTGTTCATTGGTAGGCTTCTCCGATTCTGATTTTGCCGGTTGCAAATCGGATAGGAAAAGCACCAGTGGTACATGTCACTTATTTTCAAACTCCTTGGTTAGTTGGCACAGCAAGAAATAAGTGTATGTTGCTCTGTCAACCGCTGAAGCGGAATACGTAGCCGCCGGTAGTTGTTGTGCACAAGTCTTATGGCTTAAACAACAACTATTGGACTTCAATTTGAAACTAGAACGTATTCCAATATTTTGTGACAACACCAGTGCTATAAATCTTACCAAGAATCCGGTGTTACACTCACGTACCAAACACATAGAAATTCGACACTATTTTATTAGGGACCATGTAGAGAAGGGTGACGTTGTCTTTGAACACGTCGATACTAAAAACCAACTAGCGGACATTTTCACAAAGCCGCTAGCCAATGAGCCCTTCTTTCATATCCGTCGAGAACTTGGTATTCTCGATATTTCTGATCGGGTTTAACAATTACTACGTTCAAATTTAATATATTTACAACTATGTTTTGTACCACTAACAATCGTTTTGAGTTTGTTGCAAGTGCAAATCTGTGGTTAACAAGAGTGGCCGGTATAGAGGTGATATTGCTCCTTTCTCCTTTTGTTTCTTCTCTCTCTCTTAGCATTCATGACTTGAAAATAACTATATCGTTCTACAATCATGGTACCTATATATGTATATGACTGTTGCTGGTTGATACTATGTGTGTTGAATGCATGTCATATTGTGAAAAGATGAATAGGCATGATAAATAGGCAAGTGTGACATTCTGCATAACATAAAATTGAAAATTTTGAGTGTTTTGAAGGTTTGAGTCGACCTAAACAGGACAATGGTCAACACATGCTGTAAACTTTCAAAATTATCAAAAACTGTACAGTATGCGTCGACGCATGCAGGGCTATGGTCGACGGCTCGCTTGAAAACCCAGAAATTATCTCCTTTTGAAAAACGTTCCAAATTCCCTCTCCCCTACATTAAATGTGCAGACAACTCTTATGATGTTTTGATATGACATTCATCTTGTAAATTGCATCTAGACACCTAATATGTCTCCTTGTCTCCTCCCTCTTCCCAAAAACCCTAACACCTCCCTCTATTAAAGACCTAAGTATTCTTCTTCTCCAACATTATTCCCAAATCATTCTCTTCAAAGTTCATCTTCAAACTCCACCAAAACTCATCATCAATGGCTTCCTCTCTCCGCAAAACTACCGGTAAGAGATCAAGAGCTTCTTCATCCTCTACTTCAGTTCTGGTTACTGCTGTTTCACTTGTTCATCCTCCTGTTGTTGAAAACTTCAACAAAAGTCTCAGCAAAAGGGCCATAGTTCCACAGCATGCCTTCTACCATGCAACAAGTGAGCGTTTGCATCTCACTCGGATTCTGTCCCTGTTGGACTTTCAAGGGTTCGTCAATTTCCTGGAATGTAATACAAAGTACAGTGAGGATTTGGTCAGAGTGTTTTATACAAATATGCGAGGTAACTTTCAAGATCAACACTTTCACACCTCTGTAGGAAATAGACTGGTTAATATCAATTCTGAAGTATGGAACAAATATTTTGATATGACTATTGATGCTGATGCACCACCTCTTCATGAGGTAACTGACACTCGTACGGTGTCGGGTTATGAATTTAAGAGGGCTCTGAATGGAATGCTCAAACGACCCTATACAGAGGCAATTGTCAACAGCGATGCTTTTCCTCGATCGGTCACAGCCGGGAAACTCAATACAGGGGAGCGCATCCTTCAGTGGATCGTCGCTCGTATACTACGACCGAAAAAGGGTGGCCTGTCGCGTGTCGAATAAGCTGAGGTACATCTCATATATATACTACAAAACAGGATCAAAATAAATTGGCCTTACTATATTGCTAGCAGGATGTTTGCTCTGAGAGACTCAAGTAGAGGCACTACTTTAGCCTATGGATCGTTCATCTCAGAAATTCTTGTTGCTGCGAATGTTGTGTATCCAACATTTCCATGTGTATCAGTTCCCTCGGATAAAGAATTTAGCACCAAAACCCTTGCAATGATGGGGTATTTTTGGTGTGCTGAACGACGTTCATACAGATTTGTCCGTCGGGCCAATATTCCTCCGGTGCCTCGTAACGATTCTGATGAAGAAGACAGTGAAGAGTAGGGTGAAGAAGAAAGCGAAGAACAAGGTGAAGAAGAAAGTGACGAGGAAGGTGAAGAAGACGATGCAGAAGACAACACAGATGCAGAGATACAAGAACCTATCTATGAGACTCAAGATTATCATCAATCTCCAGTCCAAGATACAGCTACAAATACTGATTGGGTCCAGTACTCATATCCATCAGAAGAACAAGAAGGCGATTCTACAAATCAAGGATGGGACGATTGGCAATATACAGGTTGGACTACCTTGGTTAGATTCTATGACCCATATCACGGCTACCCTCAAGACTATCAACCCTCTCAGCACTCATCACCTCCTCCACCTTCGGATAACTCTGAAGTCATTACTATGATGCAGTCAATGCAGTTAGAACAACAAAACTTCATAAGGCGTCAAGACACTCAGATGGAGCAGATTAGAGCTGAGCTCCATGCCCAAAATGAAAGGTTCAATTCATTTTCTACTCGGATGGACACCCGTATTGACTCTCTGGTTGAATCACATGAGCGGCAAGATTGGGAAATCACCAACTCTCTTAGTCATCTCAACATGTCCGTCGAAGCCTTTTTGGACTTCTCGGATCCTTACCACAATCCAGATGCTGCATACCGAGGGAGAGGACGAGGACGGGGTCGTGGTTATTAGATTCATAGTTGCATATTTCATATTTGCTTATCTGTTCTCGTCTGTGTACTGTTCATTTTTTTCTGTATTATGTGTGCCTGAACTTTCATTACATGTTTTCGCCATTATCTATTAATTCACGATATTTTTGTTCATTATCATGCTTGTGTGTGAAGTTTGGTAATTAACTATCACCTATTGTATGTTCTCTGTTAATTGATGCATTCCTCTTCTCTTTTTGATGGTGTCAAAGGGGGAGAAGGCAATGTAGCAAGCAAACACCAAAGCCAAGTCAGGATATTAACAGTTCAGGATATTAAGAACATTTGATGGTTGTTTTGTTCTACAGCCTTATAGTGCAAAAGAAAGGGGGAACTTGTATATACTCGTGTGTATACATTGCATATTTGGTGTTTTAGTTGTATACAGGTTGTCATCATCAAAAAGGGGGAGATTGTGGAGGCAAATCGCCACATATCACACAAGTCTGTAAGACATTGGTAAATGCAGGTTTCGATGATGACAAATTCCCAGGATAGACTGGAAAGTATGAATTCCATATCCACTAAACTAGATGCAACGTATCACCCACCATATCCTTCTTTCGCTTATCTTAAAAATTTTTGAAATGAATATACTTTGTGTTGACAAAATGCAATCATGACTAAAGGCATGAAAAACTTCAAACTAATGAATTTTTGCAGGCTTGCAGGACATGGGTCGACCATAGGGTCGGCGTAGTCATCAAAAAGGTCCAAATCAGTCAGCGCACAAAGCATGCGTCGACTAGGGTCAGCGCATGAAGGAATAACATTCCAGCGGGTCAGTGCATAAGGGCATGGGTCGACCATAGGGTCGGCGCACAAAGGAAATGAATTTCAACGGGTCAGCGCACGCCGACTGTATGGTCGACGCACACTGATGAAATTTCTAGAAATCCAAAACAGCACAGGCCATGCGTCGATGCACAGACCTGTTATGGTCAACCGTTCGCGCAGAAAATCTGTTTTAAAATACTTCCCTCTCATATTTGAAATACTGTTATGTCCTGAATTATGTTGGCACTATATATACTTGCTTAAACACTTGTGTCTACTAACATTTGATATTCTTTTGATTCATGTGTTCAAAAACAAGAAAGAGTGAAATAGGTGTCCAAGATTCATCATCTTCATCTTCAACATCTCACAACATTTCAATTACACACAATCATTTTTGAAATGCATTTGTGAGAGATTCAAGGTGATAAGGTTCGAGGCTTAGATTGGAGAATCAAGCTCGGGTTGAAGATTGCGACAGGTTCTTTCTTGAATAAAACCATTGGGGTTTTGCCCTCCAAGATTGGTTCGAATTTTGGTGGTTTTTGGACGAGATTCTTCATCAACAATCAATCGAGCGAAGGTGATCGTGAAGAGGTGGTCTTCACAAGTCTAGTAGCGAATTCGGTGATTTTGAAGGGAAGATCTCGGGTTCGATTTGGTGCTGTTGAGATCAGTCGGAGCCAAAGGTTTGAACAACAACGTGTTCTTAAATAAGATGGCTGGAGTCGGAGGTCCATCAACACAAATCGAAGAACTTAATTCAGCTTGAATCAAGGGGCAAGGAGTGAAGGTAACTTTCAACACATTGAGATTTTTGTTGTATATTTGCTGCTCAATCCTTGTATAAACTGTTCATTCAAACAGGTGATATCTATACAATATATTTCAATTCTAGTTTTAGAATTGAGGGCAGACATACCCTGAAGCGAGGACGACGGGGAAACTGCCTCACCAAATTACTTGTCTTCTCTATTTTCAGCATTTACGTTACAGCTCAAATAAGTAATTTTTGTGTAAGCTCTATTGTCAAAATTGTGATATCAATTGAGTAAGAGATTAAAACTTTGTTTTTAACTCTAAAGTACAACAATACATTGTACTAGGCTGGTTGAAATCACTTACTCAACATAAACATCACTTGGAGTGTTTTTGCACACCAAGTGTTTGACATATTGCTTGAAATAAAATTATCTTACTTGTGTATCTAGTTTTGGTTTGATTTTGAATCATTGGAACTAGGAATCCTTACAACTGAAGTAAATAATTGATAAGCGTAGTTTGGGTTGTGTTTCTATTTTTCCGAATTGTCATTAATCCATAGGCTTACGTATATCCGGTTTTAAAATAACCGTTCGTTTTAGACTATATTTTTCCTCCGCTGCTTCCGCACTTAAAACATTTTTAAAACCAATTTTAAATTGGTAGCGCTGACTCGAATTTTAATTGGGGATCTATTCAACCCCCCCTTCTAGATTCGTGTCATAGTCTAACAGCTTAGAGACGAAGAAACATGAAATTTGGTGATGGAGAAGAATCATATTGAGTATATTTACATCTAATTTACCATAATTCAGTGTGAAAATGGTAAATAACAATAAACTTTAGCTTGGTTATTTATTTTAGTTATTACCTATTTTATATAAAAAAACATGTCATGGATTATAGTCTTTTAACTTTTTTTAGTGGGGAAAAACCTAAAATTTTGTGACGGAGTAGAAAAAAATATAATTAATTTTTTACGTCTATTATGTTTTTTGCTTAGTGATAAAAAAACCTAAATCTTTGGGATGGTGAAGAAAAATATTGAATAATTTTAGATGTTGTATATCATAAATCAATGTGAATACGTCGAATATAAACAATATTGAGCGTGGCTATTTAATTTTAATTGTTATGCATATGTATAAATTATGGATCATTCATTTGTAGTCTCTTAACTTAGTTTCTTAGAGTTGAAGAAACCAAAATTTTGGTGATGGAGAGGAAGAAAAATATAGAAATGTTTTACATATATTATACCATAATACAGTGTGATTGTGTTGAATACAAATAACATTGAGCTTAAATATTTAATTTTATTGATTACCCATGTAGATATGATTTATTTGTCATTCATTTATAGTCTTTTAATTATGTGGCTTAGAGACGAAGAAACATGAATTTTGATGATGGAGACAAAACATATTGAATATACTTACATCTAATTTACCATAATTCAGTGTATAAATGGTAAATAACAATAAATTTTAGCTTGATTATCTATTTTAGTTATTATCTATTTTAGTTAAAATATATGTCATGGATTATAGACTTTTAACTATGTTTTTTATTGGGTAAAAACCTAAAATTTTATAACGGAGTAGAAAAATAAAATATAATTAATTTGTTACGTCTACTGTAGTCTCTTATGTTTTTTGCTTAGTGATCAAAAAAACATAAAACTTTGGGATGGTGAAGAAAAGTATTGAATATTTTTAGATGTAATATAGCATAAGTCAATGTAAATACGTTGAATATAAATAATATTGAGAGTGATTATTTAATTTTAATTGTTATGCATATGTATAAATTATGGGTCATTCATTTTTAGTCTCTTAACTTAGCTTTTTAAAAGTGAAGAAACCAAAATTTTGGTGATGGAGAAGAAGAAAAGTATAGAAATGTTTTACATATATTATACCATAATACTATGTGATTATGGTGAACACAAATAACATTGAGCTTAAATATTTAATTTTATTGATTACTCATGTAGATATAATTTATTTGTCATTCATTTATAGTATTTTAACTATGATGCTTAGAGACGAAGAAACATGAAATATGGTGATGGAGAATAATCATATTGAATATATTTACATCTGATTTACCATAATTCAGTGTGAAAATGGTAAATAACAATAAATTTTAGCTTGATTATTTATTTTAGGTATTACCTATTTTATATAAAATACATGTCATGGATTATAGTCTTTTAACTTTATTTTTTAGTGGGGAAAACCACAAATTTTGTGACGGAGTAGAAAAAAAATATAATTAATTTTTTACGTCTATTATGTTTTTTGCTTAGTGATAAAAAAACCTAAATCTTTGGGATGGTGAAGAAAAATATTGAATATCTTTTGATGTTGTATACCATAAGTCAATGTGAATACATTGAATATAAATAATATTGAGCGTGGCTATTTAATTTTAATTGTTATTCATATGTATAAATTATGGATCATTCATTTGTAGTCTCTTAACTTAGTTTCTTAGAGTTGAAGAAACCGAAATTTTGGTGATGGAGAGAAAAAAAATATATAAATTTTTTACATATATTATACCATAATACAATGTGATTATGGTGAATACAAATAACATTGAGCTTAAATATGTAATTTTATTGATTACCCGTGTAGATATAATTTATTCACCATTCATTTATAGTCTGTTAATTATGTGGCTTAGAGACGAAGAAACATGAATTTTAATGATGGAGACAAAACATATTGAATATACTTACATCTAATTTACCATAATTCAGTGTAAAAATGGTAAATAACAATAAATTTTAGCTTGATTATCTATTTTAGTTATTATCTATTTTAGTTAAAATATATGTCATGGATTATTGTCTTTTAACTTTGTTTTTTATTGGGTAAAAACCTAAAATTATATAACGGAGTAGAAAAATAAAATATAATTAATTTGTAACGTCTACTGTAGTCTCTTATGTTTTTTGCTTAGTGATCAAAAAAACCTAAAACTTTGGGATGGTGAAGAAAAGTATTAAATATTTTTAGATGTAATATAGCATAAGTAAATGTGAATACGTCGAATATAAATAATATTGAGCGTGATTATTTAATTTTAATTGTTATGTATATGTATAAATTATGGGTCATTCATTTGTAGTCTCTTAACTTAGTTTCTTAAAAGTGAAGAAACCAAAATTTTGGTGATGGAGAAGAAGAAAAGTATAGAAATGTTTTACATATAGTATACCATAATATTATGTGATTATTGGTGAATACAAATAACATTGAGGTTAAATATTTAATTTTATTGATTACCCATGTAGATATAATTTATTTGTCATTCATTTATAGTATTTTAACTATGATGCTTAGAGACGAAGAAACATGAAATATGGTGATGGAAAGAATCATATTGAATATATTTACATCTAATTTATTATAATTCAGTGTGAAAATGATAAATAACAATAAATTTTAGCTTGATTATTTACTTTAGTTTTTACCTATTTTATATAATATTCATGTCATGGATTATAGTCTTTTAACTTTATTTTTTAGTGGGGAAAAACCAAAAATTTTGTGACGGAGTAGAAAAAAAATATAATTAATATTTTACGTCTATTATGTTTTTTGCTTAGTGATAAAAAAACCTAAATCTTTGGGATGGTGAAGAAAAATATTGAATATTTTTAGATGTTGTATACCATAAGTCAATGTAAATACGTTGAATATAAACAATATTGAGCGTGGTTATTTAATTTTAATTATTATGCATATGTATAAATTATGGATCATTCATTTATAGTCTCTTAACTTAGTTTCTTAGAGTTGAAGAAACCAAAATTTTGGTGATTGAGAAGAAAAAAAATATATAAATTTTTTACATATAATATACCACAATAAAATGTGATTATGGTGAATACAAATAACATTGAGCTTAAATATTAAATTTTGTTGATTACCCGTGTAGATATAATTTATTTGCCATTCATTTATAGTCTTTTAATTATGTGGCTTAGAGACGATGAAACATGAATTTTGGAGATGGAGACAAAAGATATTGAATATACTTACATCTAATTTACCATAATTCAGTGTAAAAATGGTAAATAAAAATAAAGTTTAGCTTGATTATCTATTTTAGTTAAAATATATGTCATGGATTATAGTATTTTAACTTTGTTTTTTATTACGGAGTAGAAAAATAAAATATAATTAATTTGTTACATCTATTGTAGTCTCTTATGTTTTTTGCATAGTGATAAAAAAAAACCTAAAACTTTGGGAGTGTGAAGAAAAGTATTGAATATTTTTAAATGTAATATAGCATAAGTCAATCTGAATACGTTGAATATAAACAATATTGAGCGTGATTATTTAATTTTAATTGTTATGCATATGTATCAATTATGGGTCATTCATTGGTAGTCTCTTAACTTAGTTTCTTAAAAGTGAAGAAACCAAAATTTTAGTGATGCAGAAGAACAAAAATATAGAAATGTTTTACATATATTATACCATAATACAATGTGATTATGGTGAATACAAATAACATTGAGCTTAAATATTTAATTTTATTGATTACCCATGTAGATATAATTTATTTGTGATTCATTTAAAGTATTTTAACTATGATGCTTAGAGATGAAGAAACATGAAATATGGTGATGGAGAAGAATCATATTGAATATATTTACATCTAATTTATTATAATTCAGTGTGAAAATGATAAATAACATTAAATTTTAGCTTGATTATTTATTTTCGTTATTACTTATTTCATATAAAATACATGTCATGGATTATAGTCTTTTAACTTTGTTTTTTAGTGGAGAAAAACCTAAATCTTTGGGATGGTGAAGAAAAATAATGAATATTTTTAGATGTAGTATACCATAAGTCAATGTGAATACGTTGAATATAAATAATATTGAGTGTGGTTACTTAATATTAATGCTTATAAATTTGTATAAATTATAGGTCATTCATTTGTAATCTTTGAACTTAGTTTCTTAGATTTGAAGAAACAAATATTTTGGTGATGGAGAGGAAGAAAAACATATAAATGTTTTACATATATTATACCATAATACAATGTAATTATGGTGAATACAAATAACATTGAGCTTAAATATTTAATTTTATTGATTACCCATGTAGATATAATTTATATGCCATTCATTTATAGTCTAATAACTATGTGGCTTAGAGACGAAGAAACATTAAATTTGGTGATGGAGACAAAACATATCTAATATATTTACATCTAATTTACCATAATTCAGTGCGAATAGGGTCAATAACAATAAATTTTATCTTGATTATTTATTTTAGATATTACCTATTTTATATAAAATATATGTCATGGACTATAGTCTTTTAACTTTGTTTTTTAGTGGGGAAAAACCTAACATCATGTGACGGAGTAGAAAAATAAAATATAATTATTTTTTTACGTCTATTATAGTCTATTATGTTTTTTGCTTAGTGATAAAAAAAACCTAAATCTTTGGGGTGGATAAGAAAAATAATGAATATTTTTAGATGTAGTATACCATAAGTCAATGTGAATACGTTGAATATAAACAATATTAAGCATGCTTATTTAATTTTAATTGTTATGAATATGTATAAATTATGGGTCATTCATTTGTAGTCTCTTAACTTAGTTTCTTAGAATTGAAGAAACCAAAATTTTGGTGATGGAGAGGAAGAAAAATATATAAATGTTTTACATATATTACACCATAATACAATGTGATTATGGTGAATACAAATAACATTGAGCTTAAATATTTAATTTTTTTGATTACCCATGTAGATATAATTTATTTGCCATTCATTTATAGTCTTTTAACTATGTGGCTTAGAGACGAAGAAACATGAAATTTGGTGATGGAGACAAAACATATTGAATATATTAACATCTAATTTACCATAATTCAGTGCGAAAATGGTAAATAACAATAAATTTTAGCTTAATTATTTATTTTAGATATTACCTATTTACATCTAATTTACCTATTTTGTGACGGAGTAGAAAAATAAAATATAATTAATTTTTTTCGTCTATTATATTTTTTGCTTAGTGATATAAAATACCTAATCCCTTGGGAGGGTGAAGAAAAATATTGAATATTTTTAGATGTTGTATACCATAGGTCAATGTGAATATGTTGAATATTACCAATATTAAGCGTGGTTATTTAATTTTAATTGTTATGCATATGTAGAAATTATGGGTCATTCATTTGTAGTCTCTTAACTTAGTTTCTTAAAAGTGAAGAAACCAAAATTTTGGTGATGGAGAAGAAGAAAAATATAGAAATGTTTTACATATATTATACCATAATACAATGTGATTATGGTGAATACAAATAACATTGAGGTTAAATATTTATTTTTATTGATTATCCATGTAGATATAATTTATTTGTCATTCATTTATAGTCTTTTAACTATGTGGCTTAGAGACGAAGAAACATGGAATTTGGTGATGGAGACAAAACATATTGAATATATTTACATCTAATTTACCATAATTCAGTATTAATATGGTAAATAACAATAAATTTTAGCTTGACCATTTATTTTAGTTATTACCTATTTTATAAAAAATATATGTCATGAATTATAGTCTTTTAACTTTTTTTTTTATTGGAGAAAAACCTAAAATTTTGTGACGGAGTAGAAAAATAAAATATAATTAATTTGTTACGTCTACTGTAGTCTCTTATGTTTTTTGCTTAGTGATCAAAAAAACCTAAAACTTTGGGATGGTGAAGAAAAGTATTAAATATGTTTAGATGTAATATAGCATAAGTAAATTTTAATACATTGAATATATATAATATTGGGCGTGATTATTTAATTTTAATTGTTATGCATATGTATAAATTATGGATCATTCATTTGTAGTGTCTTAACTTAGTTTCTTAAAAGTGAAGAAACCAAAATTTTGGTGATGGAGAAGAAGAAAAATAAAGAAGTATTTTACACATATTATACCATAATACAGAGTGATTATGGTGAATACAAATAACATTGAGCTTAAATATTTAATTTTATTGATTACCCATGTAGATATAATTTATTTGTCATTCTTTTATAGTATTTTAACTATGATGCTTAGAGACGAAGAAACATGAAATTTGGTGATGGAGAAGCATCATATTGAATATATTTACATCTAATTTACCATAATTCAGTGTGAAAATGGTAAATAACAATAAATTTTAGCTTGATTATTTATTTTAGTTATTACCTATTTCATATAAAATACATGTCATGGATTATAGTCTTTTAACTTTGTTTTTTAGTGGAGAAAAATCAAAAATCTTGTGACGGAGTAGAAAAATAAAATATAATTAATTTTTTACGCCTATTATGTTTTTTGCTTAGTGATAAAAAAAAACTCAAATCTTTGGGATGGTGAAGAAAAATATTGAATATTTTTAGATGTAGTGTACCATAAGTCAATGTGAATACGTTGAATATAAACAATATTAAGCGTGATTGTTTAATTTTAGTTGTTATGCATATGTATAAATTATGGGTCATTCATCTGTAGTCTCTTAACTTAGTTTCTTATAGCTGAAGAAACCAAAATTTTGGTGATGGAGAGGAAGAAAAATATTGAAATGTTTTACATATATTATACCATAATACAATTAGATTATGGTGAATACAAATAACATTAAGCATAAATATTTAATTTTATTGATTACCCATGGAGATATAATTCATTTGTCATTCATTTATACTCTTTTAACTATGTGGCTTAGAGACGAAAAAACATGAATTTTGGTGATGGAGAAAAAACATATTGAATATACTTACATCTAATTTACCATAATTCAGTGTGAAAATAGTAAATAACAAGAAATTTTAGCTTCATTATCTATTTTATATAAAATATATGTCATGGATTATAATCTTTTAACTTTGTTTTTTAGTGGGGAAAAACCTAAAATTTTATAACGGAGTAGAAAAATAAAATATAATTAATTTGTTACGACTACTGTAGTCTCTTATGTTTTTTGCTTACTGATAAAAAAAACCTAAAACTTTGGGATGGTGAAGAAAAAGATTGAATATTTCTATATGTAATATAGCATAAGTCAATCTAAATACGTTGAATATAAACAATATTGAGCTTGTTTATTTAATTTTAATTGTTATGTATATATATATTTATAAATTATGGGTCATTCATTTGTAGTGTCTTGACTTAGTATCTTAGAAGTGAAGAAATCAAAAATTGTGTGACGGAGAAGAAGAAAAATATAGAAATGTTTTACATATATTATACCATAATACAATGTGATTATGGTGAATACAAATAACATTGAACTTAAATATTTAATTTTATTGATTACCCATGTAGATATAATTTATTTGCCATTCATTTATAGTATTTTTATTATGTGTCTTAGAGACGAAGAAACATGAATTTTGGTGATGGAGACAAAACATATTGAATATACTTACATCTAATTTACCATAATTCTGTGTAAAAATGGTAAGTAACAATAAATTTTATCTTGATTATCTATTTTAGTTATTATCTATTTTAGTTAAAATATATGTCATGGATTTTAGTCTTTTAACTTTGGTTTTTAGTGGGGAAAAGCCTAAAATTTTATAACATAGTAGAAAAATAAAATATAATTAATTTGTTACGTCTACTGTAGTCTCTTATGTTTTTTGCTTAGTGATAAAAAAAATCTAAAACTTTGGGATGGTGAAGAAAAGTATTGAATATTTTAAGATGTAATATAGCATAAGTCAATGTGAATACGTTGAATATAAACAATATTAAGCCTGATTATTTAATTTTACTTGTTATGCATATGTATAAATTATGGGTCATTCATTTGTAGTCTCTTAATTTAGTTTCTTAATATTGAAGAAACCATAATTTTGGTGATGGAGAAGAAGAAAAATATAGAAATGTTTTGCATATATTATACCATAATACAATGTGATTATGGTGAATACAAAGAACATTGAGCTTAAATATTAAATTTTATTGATTACCCATGTAGATATAATTTATTTGTCATTCATTTATAGTCTTTTAACCTTGTGGCTTAAAGACGAAGAAACATGAAATTTGGTGATGGAGACAAAATATATTGAATATATTTACATCTAATTTACCATAATTCAGTGTGAAAATGGTTAATAACAATAAATTTTAGCTTGACCATTTATTTTAGTTATTACCTATTTTATATAAAATATATGTCATGGATTATAGTCTTTTAACTTTGTTTTTTAGTGGGGAAAAACCTAAAATTTTATGACGGAGTAGAAAAATTAAATATAATTAATTTTTTACGTCTATTATGTTTTTTGCTTAGTCATAAAAAAAACCTAAATCTTTGGGATGGTGAAGAAAAATATTGAATATTTTTAGATGTTGTATACCATAAGTCAATTTGAATACGTTGAATATAAACAATATTGAGCTTGGTTATTTAATTTTAATTGTTATGCATATGTATAAATTATGGATCATTCATTTGTAGTCTCTTAACTTAGTTTCTTAGAGTTGAAGAAATCCAAATTTTGGTGATTGAGAAGAAGAAAAATATATAAATGTTTTTCGTATAATATACCATAATACAATGTGATTATGGTGAATACAAATAACATTGAGCTTAAATATTTAATTTTGTTGATTACCCATTTAGATATAATTTATTTGTCATTCATTTATAGTCTTTTAATTATGTGGCTTAGAGACGAAGAAACATGAATTTTGGTGATGGAGACAAAACATATTGAATATACTTACATCTAATTTACCATAATTTAGTGTAAAAATGGTAAATAACAATAAATTTTAGCTTGATTATCTATATTTGTTATTATCTATTTTAGTTAAAATATATGTCATGGATTATAACGGAGTAGAAAAACCTAATATAATTAATTTGTTACGTCTACTGTAGTCTCTTATGTTTTTTGCTTAGTGATAAAAAAACCTAAAACTTTGGGATGGTGAAGAAAAATATTGAATATTTTTAGATGTAATATAGAATAAGTCAATGTGAATACGTTGAATATAAACAATATTGAGCGTGATTATTTAATTTTAATTGTTATGCATATGTATAAATTATGGGTCATTTATTTGTAGTCTCTTAACTTAGTTTCTTAAAAGTGAAGAAACCAAAATTTTGGTGATGGAGAAGAAGAAAAATATAGAAATGTTTTACATATATTATATTATTATACCATAATACAGTGTGATTATGGTGAATACAAATAACATTGAGATTAAATATTTAATTTTATTGATTACCCATGTTGATATAATTTATTTGTCATTCATTTATAGTATTTTAACTATGATGCTTAGAGACGAAGAAACATGAAATTTGGTGATGGAGAAGAATCATATTGAATATATTTACATTTAATTTACCATAATTCAGTGTGAAAATGGTAAATAACAATAAATTTTAGCTTGATTATTTGTTTTAGTTATTACCTATTTTGTATAAAATAGGTGTCATGGATTATAGTCTTTTAACTTTGTTTTTTAGTGGAGAAAAACTTAAAATCTTGTGACGGAGTAGAAAAATAAAATATAATTAATTTTTTACGTCTATTATAGTCTATTATATTTTTTGTTTAGTAATAAAAAAAAACCTACATTCTATCATCATAAATGACAATTTGCGATTACAATACACTCCCTAATCCTCTTTAATTAGTAAAAATTTATGCTTATGAGATAATGAGACTCTTTTAATTTTCAACATTAAGTTCACATGTTAAAAAGCATGTAAAATTCTATCATCTTAAATGACACTTTCGACTTTAAACTCGGATTTATCTTTTAATGTCGTTGTGGTTTTTTTTTAAATTGACGTTTGTGAAAATTAAAATTTTCTCAAAAAAGGGCATGTAAAAGGAGATTAATAAGTAATAAATGGTAGAACAATTCATGCTTCAGTTCTTTTTGGACTTCATGTTCAACATTTTGAGTTATTACAATGGCATTCGCCCAATTTGACTCAAACATGATGAGATATGAATCATGACAACATACATGAAAATGAATCACGTCAGATCAAAATATGATCAATCACAAAGGAAAGGGCTCTGAATCTGGTCAATTATACTCTGCAAACCAGATCTGTAATCAGGGTAAAGTAGTTGCACTCCAAGTTCCTTCTTCATCAAGGCATTAGACACTCGCTTCTCACCCCTTTCATTTCTTGATTTTTCAATTGACCACTCTTTCTTTTCCAGAAGTTGCAAGTTCAAGTCTGGCCACTTTTTCTCCACCAATTTTCTTGCATATTCAAATACTTCTTCCCTTGGTGCTGGATCATCATCAACAATATTGTAAATTACCCTGAAAATCACATGTCCAATGTTTTCACTTCTTTCTCACTATGTTACGATTTTCAAATATTTGTCCCAAAACCCGTAAACAAAATGCTGGTTTCATTATTTGTTTACAAATCTTTGAAAACATATAAAACAATAAATAAAATTTCTAATCAAATTTAAAACATGATTTGTCAAAACAAACAGACCTTAATTAGCACAAACAAGCCACCAGTGTCGATATAAATTCGCAAATGTCAATGACAGCTGTTATTATAGTTTATGTGTTCATGATAAAGGAATTCTAATAAACCTACAATTTAACATCTGAATTTGTTGATGGCAGAGTCAGTCCAGTCTCTCATGTGTAGCTAGCTAGCTACAATTGTTGTTGCTATAATTGGCTAAATATTCTATATGTTGCAAACTCTTCATCTGTTTTATTCAGTACAGTTTTTAATTCTATAATATTATACTGGCAAGAAGAATTGCCAATACACATAATGAAGGAATTGAAACAAAATTATTTCGGTAGACCCAAGGGTGGTATGTGGGCCAAGCCAATTATTTCGGTATTAGTTGAGAGTGGGACGTGTGATAAACAGTTTCCAGTTAGTTAGTTAGATTGCTATAAATGGAGATGAAAGGAGGTTGAGAAGGGGGCAGTTGGTTGGTTGTTTATTAATTGTGGGAGGAGCATGTACACACATCAATAAAACTCTTGTTATAATGGAAACTCGCCTGGGGGAAGAAGGTGAGACAATAGTAGCCATAAGTGCCTGACAGATATCATCAACATGAATTCGTGTCGTGTATTTTCTGTGTTTTCTTCTCTTCTGACCTTCTGACAAGGGCTTTTGCTTGATTAATGTATCGATGGCACTGAAACAAAATAACTGTTATGCCAAATGAATATAAAATACTAATACTAAATAGACATGCAAGTGACAAAGAGACAGGCCATTTAAACATGAAACCCCATGTCACCTATTAGCATGACATATCATTGGAATGAGAGGCTTGATTTGATTGTTATGTTATTCAACTTGAGCAAAAAATGTAAAGGATTTTATAGTTCCCACAGAAATTGATATTAAAGAAACATTACTTGGAAGGAAGTAGGGATGAGAGTAGGTTAGATCGCCCCATATAGGCCCGTGATCTAGCCTGTGCAAAGCCTCACCGGCCAATTTAGCAAAAAGGTCAGGTTTTTAGATTTTTCTTAAAGCCCTCTGATTTAAAAAGACCGGGATTGGGCTGGTAAAATAGTCTATTAGACCTTTCTGGCCAGCCTATAATAATAATTATATGTACCAAAAGCATAATAAGAATACTAGTAGTATAAGCTTTTGTATAAAACAATGGTGAAGTAGGCTTTTCAAAAGGTCGAGCCTAAAAATGAACCTATGACAGATTTTAGGTCAGAATCGGGCTTAACAGTTTCAAAGTGATCTTACGAAGCCTAGTCTAGTCTATTCCCACTCGTGATTGGAAGATAGATCACTATAAAAAAGTGTGTACCTTCTACCAGGGCCATAGATACCTCCCAGTCGAAATAGTAGTGGCGAGAGCCCGAGATGGTGAGCCAAATTTGACCAGCCTTGTTCAGAAGTTAACCTTAATTTAGCCAACTCGTTTTCTGGATTTGTAGGATAACTGCCACAACACAGGGTGTACATAATAAGAGCCAACTAACAGAGTAGTTTCTGAAATTTCGGAAGACAAAACTGTTATATTTTGTTGCATTGTCTTACTCCTCATTTACCAATTCACCATCACAATCTCCATAGACACCTGCAGCAAGACAGAAGGTGAGTGTCTCTTTATTTGAGAGCATTTTTCCATGTCTAAATTAAATCCTATCTTAGTATCTTTATGCATATGCAAAATCATGCTAACATTTTTAACCTTTACAATATATCTGTTTTAAGAAAATCCTTCTTGCTTAAGGGCTGTAACTTGTGGTTTCTCTGTAGAATTTTCAACCACCTACCAGCAGCAAGAATTATAGTATGAACAAAAACAAGAAAATGCGTCTTCCAATTATCAAAATTTACTTGCCGTGACCAGCTAAAAGAGCGAAATCATTTACGAAGACTTACTAGTTGAAGACAAGTAACAGAGCCACTGAAGACTCCCGTTGACTAATGAGCTTCTTATAAGTTCTTCATGCCGAAGCATCTACAAATCATTCAAATATAATTAAAAGAAAGAAGCTTAAGCAAAAGAGATAATCCAAGAATAAAAAATTTATTCAGTATGCTTACACACAACATTGTTCTAATAAGATCATACCGGGTCACCGATACCGACAGCAGGGGGGATAGAAACAAGAAAGTGAGTGTAATTTCTCAGTAGTTGTAGGATACTCATACTGCAAAAGTTGAACATGAAACCCCATATCCTCAACTTCTGCTATAATCCACTAACAATCCAGAAAACAATTATGTATTTAAATGATGATACATTACCAAATGACTCACTCAGGTTGGTTTGCATCAAAAAGTTGAACATGAAACCCCATATCCTCAAGCTTCTTCTTCTTTACAAGTGTTGTGCAAGTACCAGATACAACCCTACCCCCAACAATCATAAATAAACCCAATAAGAAAAGTAAAAGCTTTGAAGAATCATGAAACAGAGAAAGGTAATTAGTAGAATAATCTTATCTAACCATCCTTGATTTTGGAGTTTGCGTGCAAGGGTTTGACCTACGAATCCCATTCCTAGAATAAACATTCGGTTTTCAGATTTTGTGGAAAACGTTGGTGTTGCTGATAGTGATATACTGAAATTTCTCCCAACATTTCCATGGCGGAAACAAATCGGTGAAGCTCCTATTTGACCAATTTCCATGCCTTTCACTGTTACAAGGCAGAGGAATAAATAAATAAAATTGTTTGGTTTTTATTAAACTAGAATTTTTATTTATTTAACATATAAAATATGGAGTATCAAAATTAGATACATAAATTATTTGAAAAAATAATTAAGCAAGGGTCTATAACTACGTTTAAAGTGAACAACCCTATAGGGTCCTAATTTTCTAAGGACACCAATAATTAAAAAATAATCAGATTGGAGACTTATTTGTTGAAATTTTAGTTGCTCAATTAGTATAAGATTTGAGTAGTATAACATATACGTAGGGGTGACAAGAATCCAACCCAACTCGAAGACCCGTCCCAATTCAATATAGGTGAGATGGGTTTGGGTTGACCCTCGGATTATCCAACCCGTCTTAATATTATTAATGGACATGTGATACTATTTATTTATTTATTTAATTTATTGGTATATTTAGATTATTCTAAATTTTCAATAGATTTTTCTACTTTTCACCTCATAATTTAATATATGCATTAAGTAAATACTAAGTACACATCTGTTCTCTTACATCATGTTTTTTATTTTACATCTTCTTACTATGTTTTAGGAAAAAAAAAATGGCGATGACATATTATCGAGATTTGTACGGGTTTAGGTACGGGCGGATTAGGGTCATTAAAATAATCCGATCAAAATTTAGGACAGGGTTAGGGTTAGTCATAACCCATCCCGACCCGTCCCTTGCTCACCCTTACATATAAGGATATTTTTTATATTTGTTGTGTATTGAACGGACTTTGTAATAGCTTTGAGATCTTGTGTACAAAAATGTCATATTTTAAGCTTGATTACAAAGAGTTTTGAATAGTATGTTGAGATAAAAGGAGAGCTTAATTGATTATTGTAGAAGCATGATTCAGTCTCAAGTTTTGATGATGTCAACACTACTCAAGGTCATATCTTGGTTGCAAAAAGACAAGCCTTTCAAAGTTTTCAAGATCGAGTCAAGCTATCTTTCAAGTCAAGCTACATATGGAACTATGATTCTTCAAGACTTGGATGCATTGACGGTATATCAAATTCTACCCTTATAATTTGATATACAAGTGTTCAAAAACATCAAGCATTTTTGCATAATACATAAGCATGTTTTTTGAAACCTTAGAATTGGTATAACGTTATTTTTTAAAAGCTTTTTTCTGAAAATTAGCAGTGTTAACTGATTAACCATATAGGTTAACCGGTTAACCAATTTGAATTTTGAATTTTCTGGGCTAACGTACCAGTGTTAACTGATTAACCATATAGGTTAACCGATTAACACTGAACGTACAAGTGAAAAATGGCTTTGTTTCAAGTTCAAAATTTGTTTGAAAATTATACCATTTCATTTTTAAAAGGCTTACTCAAATGTACCTTTTTGAAAGGGTATTTTACTCATATAAATTCTGAGTTTTTCAATTTTGAAAAACAACACAAAAACTTCCAATCTCCAAACACTTTCTACATTCATTTTCAAATTGTCTTAGAATCAAATTCACCATTTTCAAAATCCTTCATTAAGTGTTCACATGTGCATAAATTTCATATTCATCTTTGAACACTTGTATTGAAAATTATAAGAGTGAATTTTGATCATTTGGAGAAGATCAACTTTGATATCATTATTCTCAAATCAAAAATCTTTACAAACTTGTGTATTCTGACTTGTGATCCAAGATTGTTGGACACAAGGGTGAGTGTTTACAAGAGGATTGTTCTTGTACACTTGTTAGTTTTATTGTTTGATAGTAGGCCTCACCGGTTGATGGTGTGATAGGTTGTACTTTATTAAACAATAGTGAAAACTCTCTTTCATGTTTAAAGGGGAGTGGAGTACTCTCGGATTGTGAGGGGAACCACTATAAATCCTGGTGTCCATTGTTCTTTTATTTTTCTTCTGCTTTCATAACCAAGAACACAACCAGTAAAATTTCAAGAAACCATAAAAACCGGAAAAATTTCTAAAGTCCTAATTCACCCCCCCCCCCCCTCTTAGGCATACTCTGTTCTTACAATTATATGAATAATGTCAATTATAAATTTAATGTAGTTATAATTATGTTTAAAAAAAAATTAAATCAGTTGTGAGATAATCCAACATTATGTGACATAGAAGTTAGAATAAGTTAGAATGTGGTTAAGGGTCCGTTTAGTTCAACGGAAGGGAGGGGAGGAATTTTAATAAAGGGGAGGGGAGGGGAGGGAAGAGGATGTATTTTAATTAAACGTATGTTTGATTCATAAGAGGGGGAGAGGAAGGGAGTGAGAAGTTTTATTCAAATATATGTTTGGTTCCCAGAGGGAGGGGAGGGAATTTAAAACTAATTTACCTTTTTACCCTTAAAATATGATAACAATCATGCTAAATAAATTTATAAAAAAAAAAGTATTCATAAAAAACGTAGATAATTAAACACAAAATATTTAACATTTAAAATACTCTAAAATATCTTGATGATCAATGATCCATTTAATCCTATAACATATTTATAAGATTAAATTCTACATAATATATAACTCATACTACAATTATATATTGATATGTAATATAATACAACAAACTATAAAATAATTAAGTTATTACAAGCAAAATATTAAATAAAAATGAATAGAATAAAACACATGGAAAAAAAAGTTGACTCATAATAATAAAAATAATGGAGTTGTCATTAAACAAATGAAGGAATTATAATAAGGTGACAAAAATTAAGGTATAATATTAATAAAAACAATTACAAAATTTATTAAATAAAAATGAGGATAATTTTGTCAATATAATAAAAATACATGTTATCATAACTCATCTCCCTCCCCTCCCCTCCGAAAACCCCCAATTCGGGGGAACGAAAAATTGCTCCAGGAGGAATTCTGATTACCTTCAATCTCCTCCCCTCCCCTTATAAAAAATTGAACTAAACACATCTATTTTAAAATATTCTCTCTCCTCCCCTCCCCTCCAAACCCCCCAACCAAACAGACTCTAAGTGAAGTTAGTTAGTTGTTTTATACACAAGTAAGTTCACCTTGTATTTAAACACACAGTTCTAATGTTGTTACTACTTAATTTTAATATTCCTCTCTCTCTCTCTCTCTCTCTCTCTCTCTCTCTCTCTCTCTCTCTCTCTCTCGCTCTCTCTCTCTCTCTCTCTTTCAATTATCTTTTCTCCTATTTTGAGTGCAATTAGAGCTTGCACTAACATATTAGTTTCCAAAGCCCAGTGGTTCATGTGTGAAGGCGTCTGTGTTTTTTAGGGTAGGGATTTGCATTTGTTTTGATGGTGAATAGTAGTAATGAAATTTCACATTCTCTTTCAATTTTTGATGGAAAAATTGGAATTGCTGGCACATACAGATGAAATCTCTATTTGACTTTTAAGATACTCTTGAGGTGGTTACCAATAGGGTTTATGAGCTTGCAACAAATGCAACTGGAGCTCAACGCAACCTTACAAGGACTCTAAGAAGAAAGATTATAAAACGTCGTTTTCCATCCAGTCAACAATTGATGAGGCAAAACTTGATCGAATAGCTCATATTGATGCAAATTGTTGAAAAAAGAGGAGTTCAAGATGCCATTCAAACTCAAACCTTGAAGAAGCATTGTGGAAATGGAAAGGTCAAAGGAAAATTTTACAAAGCAATTACAATAAGGGTTCTTGGCCTCATCCTTAGAAGCATTAAATGATGACAAGTCTGTATCTTCTAAAATAGAAGGGACTTCTCATCATAAAGAAAATTTTGATAATAAGACTGCGCAATGTTTTAATTGTGAGAAATGGGGTCACATGGCCAATGATTGCTGGTAAAACAAAGTGATTGACAAAATTTATAACTCAATAGAGACGGTCCTACTCTTATATCAAGATGATATTAGAGAGGCTCGGAATTAACATAAACATTAACCCTAAAATAACACTTAACACTCAATACGCTCTCTTGTCGAATTAGGGTTATGCCATCATATTTATAAGCAGTGTCTGGACTGGGTTTGAGCTACAAAGCGCGGCAAGGTACTTGCTAAAGATCTGCAAAATATTCTCTATAAACATAGGATTCCAATCAAGGGTTTCCTAAAATCTCTTCAATATTAAGAAAAATAGAATATCTTTAAATATAACAAGATTCTTTGATTCATCGATTTTGGACGCCACATAGGATTACTTAATATTCACATAATATTTAGTAACTTGTAATCACCCCAACTGTAAGAACTTGCAGACCTGTAACAGACAAGATGTCGAGACATCTTGTTCAATATGTTTTACTTCATGTTAGAGCATCTTGTTTAACATGTTGCTGCCAAGTTAGTTTTACCAAAATTACTTCCAATCACACACCCAAAGACTTAACAAATACAGGCTTTCCCCTTCATATTTTCACATTCATAAACGTGAGCATTCTATCTCACTCCTCACTCACTCTCTCTCTAAAATATTTATCACTTTCTTTCACTTTAATTTTAGTCGTACCACTTCGAGAAATCCTTTTATTTAGAAAGTAATTTGGTATTCTATAAGGGGTGTTATTGTAAATTCACCAAGAGGTGTTTTTCTCTTGGTTGAATAATTTATCCTTCAGGGAGAATTTGTTTGGGTTACAAGCTAAACCCTTTAAAAGATTTGGTTTGGGAATTCGGTTTCTAAGTTGTCGGTTTGGTTCTTAAGCTTAATCTAGTTTAAAAGCTTGCTTCGGTTCAAGATCAACCCAGTTTAAAATATCTGTTTGGTTTGTGAGTTAAACCCAATTTAAAATCTCACCTTGGTTTGAGATAATCCTTATCTAAAATCTCATTTTGGTTTTTGGTCAGCCTAGTCAAAATTCCAGTTTGTTTCGTGAGTTCAACCTGGTCAAAATATCACATTGGTTTGAGATTATTCCATAGAAAATATCGATTTAGATATGGGACTAACCAATTCAAGTTTTTTTTTTGGAATGAAGATTAACCACTTTAGTCCACTGTTAGGATGCAAGACTTATTGCTTCTCTCCACAAGTTTGCATTTGGAACGAGGACTAACAACTTCTCTCTGTTGTTCCTTGTTTGGTTAGAAGTTAGCCTAAAACTTCATTTTTCCTTGTATAAAGGGGGTTCGAGAGTTTAACCTACTAAAAGCTCTTAAGCATTACAGGATACTCTCAAGATCAAATTTTGGGTAAATGATTAAGTCTTCTTGACTGAACCAATATAAATCTCTGGTTCCACTTCTCTTACCCTTAACTCTTTATTTTCCGCATGTTTACTTTTAGCTGCTAATTTCTAAATGTTTTTATCAAGTTGTTTTTAAACTATAAAAATGATAACAAAAGGTTTTCAAACTACCATTTTTTTCTTTTGAAACTCGCAATTCACCCTCCCCCCCCCCCCTCTTGTGTGTGGAGTCACATGTCCAACATGTTTAACTCTTAATAGGGATAAACAATTAGAAATTTTTCATATGTGTAGAATATGTGTCCAAGAAGTAGATTGAGGTACAGGGTTCCAGAAAATGTGTGGAGTGACAAGAAACCATTAGTGAGTCATCTTAAAGTTGTGAAGACAAGTTTATCCAACTTTATGTTTTGATGAAGACAAGTATATCTCTATCAAGACCATGTGCATTATCAAAGGATAAGAAAAAGATCCATGTTTAAAGCTCTATGGTATCAAGACTTATATCACAATCAGCCAAGATAATCTTGAACTTTAGAAGATTGATCACATCATTAAAGTACAAATTATAATTTAATCATGTGTTTTACCATAGTACTTAGAACCATCATAAATATTTCATCTTGATGCATAAAATACCTTTTAGTATCTAATGTTTTTGTATTGTCATTTAACTTAAGGTATTTTCACTTTTCCATCGGGTGTAACCAGTTGCACAATATTGTTAACTGATTACCAGAACATGAACTTAAGTATTTTTCAAAATTGCATCAAGGGTAAAGGTTAACCAATTCCTATAACCAGTTACATCTTAGAAAAATTTATTTTTATAATACGCTTCAGGTGTAACCGGTTACGATTATGTGTTAACCGGTTACTACTAAAGTAGTGGCACTTTTTCACATAAAATCTAATTCCAACGGATTTTAAAATGCATCTATCAATCATGGCATTATTTCAGGAGATCACGCTTCTTCAAAAAGTTATTATGCTAGTATAAATAAATGTGGCATCAGATTTTCATTCTTCGCCTCTTTCTTTACAATTCAAACTCAAACTCTCATTTTTAACCAAATGCGTTGAGTCATAAGTTTTTGTGAAACTTTTTGCTTTCACTTTCATTGAATCATTAAGAAGTTTCATCAATACAGTTTTGATCACTTGTGTAACATGCTTGTGAATTGTTTACTTGAAAGGGAATACCAATTCTTGTACTTGATAAAAGTCTTACAACTTCAAAACTCTTGTCAAAATTTAGATTTATCTACATACCTTGTTGTCCAGGATTGCTGGAAACAAGAGAGTGAAAAAGAAAGGATTGCTTTCTTTTTTTGTTTTGTAAAATCATAAGGTAGTGTGCCTTGTTAATTTAGTTAGCAACTTGTGAATAGAGACTAGGATTAGGCTTGTACAAGGTTATAACAATAGTGAAATCTCTTACATGTGGTAAGAGGACTAGACATACTCTCGGATTGTGATAAGAACTAGTATAATCCCTATGTGTTCTTTACTTTTCTTCATTTTACAGCTTTCATAAACACCATGAAACCAGAAAACTAAAGTAACATTTCACTAAAATTGAAAATCTTTCAAAGTATCTAATTCACGCCTCCCATATGTGCACTAAACACTTACAATTAGCATAAGAGCATGTTAAGGTAACTTGTTCCTAAAATATCCAGAATGGCTTCTGCAAATCCAGTTTTTAAAGATGGTTGTAGCAACAATAATCCTCCATTATTTTGTGGTGAATACTTTGAGTTTTGGAAAATTCGCATGGAAGCTCATTTATAAGCACAAGGAAAAGAAATATGGGATGTTGTACAAAATGGTCTGTTTGTTCTTACAAGTGTTGTCAATGGTGTTGGGACAGTAAAGATAAAAAGTTCATGGGATGAAGATGATATGAAAAATTTCACCTATGACACGAAAGCAATCAACTTACTTCAAAGTGCACTTAGCATGGATGAATTTTTCGTGTCTCTTAATGTAAAAACGAAAAAACAAATATGAGATACATTGGTAGAAACTAATGAAGGAATCACTTAAGTAAAGAGATCAAGATTGAATATGTTGAGTCAGGAGTATGAGTTATTTGGAATGCAACCTGGAGAATTAATCCTTACATTGCAAAAGATATTTGTACACTTGACCAATCACTTGATTACTCTCGGAAATACTTTTACTAACAATGAACGTAATTTTAAAGTGCTTAGGTCTTTAACCGGGGAATGACAACCAAATATGACAGTAATATCTGAAAAGAATAGTCTTTCTACCATGACGTCTGCATCCTTGTTCGGAAAAATTCAAGAGAATGAAATTGACCTTGGGATACTAGAAAAGCATGAGAATCAAGAAAATCAATCCAAATGCATTACTTTGAAAGTTAACTCAAAGGAAGAACAAGAAGAAGATGCTCCGGAAGAAGATGAAAACTTCATGTTCCCTGTGAAAACTTCATGATCCTTGAACTTTGCAAAAAGAAAGAATTTTTTCAAGAAAAAGAGGCATCTACGTCAAATCAAAATGTTATTTGATATGAATGTGGAAAGTAAGAACACATAAATATGGAATGTCCAAAATTCACCAAGAAAAGTGGTTTCAAAGGAAGAATAGAGTCAAAATCCAAAAGGACTTACATTGCATGAGGATGACAATAAATTCAATTTATCATCTGACTCGGAAAGTGAAGAATATGAAAATCTTGCGTTAATGGCATCACATCATTCTGATGATGAAGATGAATAGGTTAGTAATGAAATTTCCTCTTATGATAATGATGCTCAAGGAATAACAAATAAATTACTCAATGAATGTAATATTATGTACAAAATAGTATCAACATAAAAGAAACAAATTTTAAATCTTGAATAAATGATTGAAACCATGGAAAAAGATTTTTAAGTTGAAAAACATAATTATGTTGAAAAACAAAAATAAAATTTTACATGCAAAATCATGGAGTTCTTGAAAGATATGAAAAATGGAAAATTGGATTGGATGGTTTTCTTAGTCGACAAACATATTCCAATGATAAAAGTGGACTTGATTATTCTAAATTTGATAAACCAAGTTCTAGGAAAAATATTTTTGTTAAGCCAAGTGATCAACCCGCAAAAGAGAAAGTGAACAAAGTAAAACATATTCATCATTATCCTAAGAAAATATTTTTTAAGAAAAAAATCTTATCTTCTTAGATATAAAATTAATTTTGTTCTTACATGTTTCTATTATGGTATAATTGGTCATACACCTAATGCTTGCTATGTAAGGAACTTTAGTGTTGTTAGTGGAAATTATGTGTGGGTCAAGAAAGGAAGTAATTATGAAGGATCTAAGGCACATTGGGTACCTAACAAAACTTAATTTGTTTTGTAGGTTTGATTGAATACCACTACAAATCTATAGTATCTTTATAGTGGTTTTTCTAAGCATATGACGGAAGATATAAACAAATTTTTATCTGTAGTTCTAAAGGCCAAGGGATATGTCACATATGAGGGCAACAATAATGGAAATATTCTTGGTATAAGAAATGTTGGAGCGCCACCTTTCATATCCAATAAAGATTTACTTTATGTTGAAGGACTAAATCACAAACTTCTAAGCATTAGCTAACATTTTGACAAAGGCTTCAAAATCAAGTACACCAAGGATGAATCCTTGATTGAATATGGAGCCACACATGAGGTAAAACTCAAAGATAAAAGAAATAATAATATTTTCATGATTTCTTTAGATGATTTATATTTGAAAGTAAAATGTCTCATGGTAAGAAATAATTACTCATGGATTTGGCATAAAAGAATTGCCCATGTTCATATAGAACATTTAAACAAACTAGTCAAACATTATCTTATCATTGATTTATCAAAGATAAAATTAGTCAAAGATAAATTATGTGATGCATGTCAAAAGAAAAATCAAACCAAATTAACTTTCAAACCAAAGAATATGGTATCAACTGCAAGGCCGTTTCAATTATTGCATATGGACTTGTTTGGTCCATCAAGAACAAGAAACTTTGGAGGTAACATATATGCTTTAGTTATTGTTGATGATTTTTCTATATTTTCTTGGACACTCTTTTTAATACAAAAAAAATGGTGCATTAGAGGTGTTTAAGAAGTATGCATAGCAAGTACAAAATTAAAAATCACTAAAAAAATTGTATCAATTAGAAGTTACCATGGTGGAGAGTTCCAAAATGAATCATTTGAAGAGTTTTATGAAGAAGATGGTATCTTTCACAATTTTTTCCAGCACCAAAGACTCCAAAACAAATGGAGTGGTGGAAAGAAAGAATACATCTCTAGTAGAACTTGTAATAACAATGCTTAGTTAATCAAATCTACCAAAGTATTTTTTGGTGGATGCGGTTAGCACGATATGTTATGTAAGTAATCGGGTTATCATAAGATCAATCTTGAAAAAGACTCCATATGAACTCTTCAAAGGAAGAAATCCAAACATTACTCACTTTCATATCTTTGGATGTAAATGATTTATCCTCAACAATGACAAAGACAATCTCGGTAAGTTTGACGAAGATATTTTTCTTGGTTACTCTCTCTAGTAAAACATATATGATTTATAATCAAATAACTTTAAATATAGAAGAATAAATGCATGTTTCTTTTGATGACTCTAACCCATATAATGAGGATATGGTTGTTTGTGATGATGATGATAATGATATTTTGGAAGTTCCTAAGGAATATGTTACCAAAGATAGCAATGGAGAACCCATCGTGATCACCCAATTGACAAAGTTATTGGTGACATAAGTAAGGAGTTTCAACAAGACTTAATCTCAAGCATGTTTGCTGGAATATGACATTAGTTTATCAAATAAAACCTTTAAAAATTGATGAACCCTTAGAAGAAGACCAATGGATATTTGTCATGCAAGAAGAATTAAATCAATTCGAAAGAAATAAAGTTTGGGAACTTGTTCCTAGGCTAAGAGGTAAACACATCATAGGTATCAAATGGGTGTTTAAGAACAAACTTGACAAAAATGGTATAATTGTTCAAAACAAAGTAAGATTGGTGGTTCAAGGTTACAATCAAGAAGAAGGAATCTAATTTGAAGAAACATTCGCTCCGGTGGCAAGGTTAGAAGCTATTTGTTTATTACTTACTTATGCTTGCTAATTAAATTTCCAATCATTCCAAATGGACATCAAGAGATCCTTCTAGAATGGATACATCAATGAGGAAGTCTATGTCAAACAACCTCCCAGTTTTGAAGACTTCAAGAATCCTTCACATGTCTTCAAGTTGAAAAACGCTCTTTATGGCTTAAAGCAAGCACCGAGAGCATGATATGATAGACTTAGAAACTTTCTATATGAAAGAGGAGTTGAAAAGGTTAAATTTTACAATACTTTGTTTATTAATAAAATTAAAAAGCATACTTTATTAGTTCAAGTCTATGTTAACAACATCATATTCAGTTCAACGAACAAATAACTATGTGAAGAATTTTCATTGATAATAAAACGAGAGTTCGAGATGTCTATAAAATTAAGCAATTAAAGAATGGAGTCTTCATCAAACAATCCAAGTATTGCAAAGAATTGTTGAAAATATTTGATATGGGTAATTGCAAAGTGATGGCTACTTTATTGGATTCTGGAACGTATGTAGATCAATATGAATCTGATGTTTCAATTGATATCACTAAACATCGAGGTATGATTGGTTCCTTATTATATTTAACGACAATTCGTCCCGACATTATGTTTAGTGTTTTTCTTTGTACATGGTTTCAAGCAAATCCAAAAAAAAACACATCTTACCTCCATGAAGAGAGTCATGAAGTACCTCAAAGGAACAACAAACATTGTTCTATGGAATCCTAAAGGTAGTGTATGTAATTTAGTTAGTTCTTCCGACTCAGATTATACAGGATGTAAAATTTACCAGAAAAGCACAAGCACTACATGTCATATCCTAAGAAACGCTCTCCTGTCATGGTCTTGCAAAAAGCAAGAATGTATGGCTCTTAGTACACCTGAAGCACAATATATTGCAGCATGAAGTTGTTGTGCACAGATTCTTTGGTTAAAGCAACAACTTTGAGACTACAACGTAAATCTTGGATGCATTCCGTTGAAATGTGATAATACAAGTGCAATCAACATAACCAAAAATTCAGTTATGCACTCAAGAACTAAACATATAGATATTCGACATCATTTTTTATGAGATTAGGTTCTTAAGGGTGATGTTGAAGTGACATTTATGGATACTCATAACCAATTGACAAATATTTTCACAAAATCGTTGGCAAGAGAACAATTTTTAAAGATTTAAGGAGAAATGAGAATATTGGATGAGCATGAAGTTTGAACATCACACAAACACAACTTTACAATCCATAATGATAACATAAACTCTCTTCTCAAATATTATCACGATACATGTTTTATGATTCATTTTATGGGTTAATTCACAATTCATGTGTGAATTAACATATTTTCATTATTCTTCTTGGTTAAATAGTTTTTATAAATATGTTTAACTTTCATGACATGAGATATGTGAATAACACTTTATGTTACATGCAATATGCCATAAATTTTTTATAAAAAATTATGCATATAACCGGTTACATGGTCGAAATTTTGCTTTTATTTTTAAATTTTTCTCATAGGCGCGTGGTGGTAACCAGTTACACGATTATGTTAACTGGTTACACCTATTAAAAATGATTTTTTTTAGAAAATTGCTTTTATGGCTTTTATTGCTTGGTCAACCTTCTTTCACTCACTTTATTTTGGGAGAACCCTATCTTAAATCACCCATTCATCTCCCAAAAAATTCCATTGAAAATATTTACTCCCCACTCATCAAATCATTCTATAAATCACCCATTTTTCTTACACTTTCCATTGAAAACCCTGTCACAACTGGTTTTCGTGACCTTTGCCTTGAGATAGCCGAAATCAAAGGAAACTAAATCATTGACCAAGTGGAGAGTGATGAAGAATTGGAGAGTGAAAGTGAGTAAAGCCTCTTATCTGTTTCCTTATGTCATTTATGCTTTCTTTTTATGTCTATGTACTATGCAATTGTCATGTTTCTACTTTCTACCTTTCTGCTTTGTTAATTTTCATGTTATGTTTCATATTATAATGTGATGTTTAACTCTAAGACAATTGTTCTCTTATGAATTATGTGATTTGCATTATGATATGTGGTTCTGTTATGTTCCAAAGTTATGCTATGAATTATGTTTTCCATTTCAATAATTTTCTATTTTCTTTTTTCCCCTTTCTTTTGATAATAACAAAGGGGGAGAAGATATGTATGTTTGCTTGTATCCTCTAACACTTGTAGCAACAAAGTTGTCTGAAACTCTATTGATCAAGAGTGAGTTTTATCAAGGGGAGTTATCAAAGTTAGGGGGAGCACTTGCTTAATTACAAAAATAGTAAAAAAAAATTTATTAATTTTTAGATTTAGTTGTATTTTACTCTTTTTTTTCCAGAAGTCCTAATTCAACAGTGGATTTTATGTCTTCTTTATCTCCACACCATTTTGAGTCGGTATAACCAAGAAATATAGTTTTTACCTTTATTTATAATGGGAAATAGAATTCCGAGTCAATCAAACCTTTGACATATCTTAGAATTCTCTTGACTGCTGCCAAGTGTGATGCCTTTGCCTTCCCCATAAATCTGCTCATTATGCCAACATTATATGCCAAGTCTGGTCTTGTACTTTGTTGAATTAATATCTTGCTCGTCTTTATTCTTTGATAGTTGCAATTTTACCTCTATAGAGGTAATTGCCTCATTATAATTCTCCATTTTGAACCTCTTCAATATCTTATGAGCATACCTCATTTGATGCATGAGCAAATTCTTTTCGGACTTATGAAACTCATGCCAAGGAAATATGTCACGAGACCATGGTAGGTCATTTAAAACTCCTTCATTAAATCACCTTTGAACTCAGTAATGTAACCTTCATTATCGTCCATAATCAGTAAATCATCAATGTAAAGATATATGTTGATCAGTCATTTGCTTGTATCCTTCTTCACACACACACACACACCATGATCATATACTCATTTATGAAATCTTATCTCCTTTAGAAACCTATCAATTCTTTTGTTCCAAGCCCTTGGTGCTCGCTTCAGCCCATACAAAGCCTTCTTCAACCTATAGAACTTGAATTCCTAATTTTTTTTATAAATAAAACCAGGTGGTTGTGCCACATACACATCTTCTTCTAAAGGACCATTCAAAAATGCAAATTTTATATCCATTTGATATGTGGATCAATTGTTGTTATTTGCAATACCACCAACTAGCCTAATGATTTCAATCCTAGCCACTAGTACAAATGCTTTTTTGAAGTCTTTACCTTCTCTTTGCGAAAATCCATTTGCCACTGATCTAACCTTATGCTTAATTATTTCACCTTTGACATTTCCTTCACTTTGTACACCCATCTTACACCAATTGGTTTCTTTCTTTGAGGCAGATAAACTAGCCTCCGTGTCTATTTTTTTCAATCGATTACAACTTCTCCTTTGTTGCACATATCTACTTTGGATCACTCAATGCCTATTATGTTTTCACCGGTTTGGATTCATCCGTGAGCACAAAATGGAAAAAATCTCCATTATTGTTCACTTTTCTTTAGCTTCTCACATTTTCTTTAGCTTGGACTTCACTGGCTGCAGTTTCTGATCTTTCAAACACTGCATGAAATGTTCCACCATTGTTGTAACCTTTAGACTCATCGGTTACATCATGCTATTTTTCCCTTAATTCATCAAAAATCATGTCCGTACTAATTACGTTCCTCTTGTTACTTGCGTCATAGAGTTTGCAGCCTCTGATAGAGTGATACCCAACAAATATCATTTGCTCTCCCTTGTCATCTAGCTTCTTTCTAAGTTGATCCAAAACATGTTAATACGCAACTGAACCAAATACTTTCAAGTGACTCATTTTTTGCTTGAATCCAGACCATGATTCTCCAGGTGTAATATTTTTGAGCTTCTTTGTTGGACATTTATTCAAAAAAATATGCAGTTGTGGGCACCACTTCTCCCTATAATTCTTTTGAAAAGTTCTTCCCTTTCAGCATGCTTCTCACCATGTTCATAATCGGACAGTTCTTCCTCTCAGCGACTCTATTTTGTTGAGGCGTATAGGTGGCACTACCTCATGTACATTACCTTCTTTATCACAAAATTTCCCAAAATCATTTGTGACATGCTCACGTCCACCATCTGTTTTTAGAGTTTTGATTTTTTGATCACTTTGTTTTTCTACCATGGATTTAAACTTCTTGAATACTTTCAACACCTCATATTTTCTTTTGATCAAGTAATTCCACAAATGTCTACTAAAATCATCAATAAAAGTTACAAAGTACCTATTGCCTTCGATTGAGTCAACTTGCATCAGACTATTAACATATGAATACACCACCTCAATATGACACTTGGTTTTGCATCCTACATCTTCGCTAAAGCTTCCTTGGTGTTGCTTGACCTGCACACACTCTTCACATACTTCAGTTGACATATTGATCAATGGCAACTCCATAACCATATTATTTTTCGGTATAACATTGATATCCTTTAAATTCAAATGCCAAGCCTATAGTGCCATATTCATTCTTCCCTACTGGTGGTATTCGTTGCAAGAAACCTATTCTCCATTACTCTCAACTCAACTTTGAAAGTTCTTTTTTGAGCCATCGGAGCCTTTAAGATCAAACTCCCATTTGCATCCATAATGTTTAACACTTTGTTTTCTATGTGAATCTTGTAATTACTTAAGCAATTGACCGATGCTTAAAATATTACACTTGATTCCAAGAATATACAACACATATTTAATCTAAGATTGTTCACTATTATTCCTCTTAATTGATACATCACAATTTCCTTCTATTACTAGTGTGTTGTCATCCATGAGTTTCACCTTGCTTTTCAACGCTTAATTGATTTTTACAAACCAATCCTTCCTTTCTGTCATGTGTGTTAAACACCCAGAGTCAATATGCTATTAATTGTTGCATTCTGTATCTTCTCACGTAACCACCATCACATTTTCAACTCGTGGTAACCGGTTACGTGCTGCTTGTAACCAGTTACAAATTCTTTTTTCCATGTTGTTTTCTGCTTCAACAATTACCATTAACAATGTTCTTTCATCATCTTCTTGCCTTGCAAACTTTGCTTCAACTTCTTATGGATCATTCTTGTTAGCATTACATTCACAAGAAAAATGTTTAAGCTTTTGGCAATTGTATCATTGGACGCTGCTCTTGTCATTTTTTGATATTCCACTTGTTCCTCTATTGTTGTTGCCATTGTAATTGCTTGATACACCACCTTTGTTGCAACTGCTCTCACCCTTTTGGAATGTTGAATTATTGGAATTTTGGGAGTCTCTTCAACCATTGTTGTGGTAGTTTCCTTAACCTTTACTTATATACCACTTTCCCTTCATCTTTTTGTCCCTTCCAATGAAACGGGTCTTTAAAGCAATTTCAGCCTTTGATTTGTCAATATTCCTCTTCTTCATTCTATGCTCATGAGCCTCAAGAGAACTTTGTAACTCTTTATTGCTCATGATTGAAATATTCGTGGAATCTTTAATAACAACCACTATCTTATTGAATCTTGACATGAATGTTCTCAAGATTTTACCAACCACATACTGCTCAGTGATTGTCTCTCCACATGATTTCATATGATTCACCAATCTTGTGATTCTTGTAGTAAATTCACCAATGATTCCATTCTTTTCCATCTAAATTAATTCCAACTGTCTCTTGTGAGTTTGTAACCTCACCACCTTTGCCTTATTATCTACTACATAATGTTTCTCCAAGATTTCCCAAGTTTCCTTTGAGGATGTGCAGTCACCAACCTTCTCAAAGTTATCAACATCAACACATTGGTAAATAAGATACAAAACTTTGAAATCTTTCTACTTATCTTCTTTGTTTGCAGTTTTTTATGTAGACGTTGCACCTTCTATAAGTGGATTAACACCATTCTTGATCACTTTAAGAACATCTTGATAACCAAACAACACATTCATATGTTTGCACCACTTGTCATCATTCTTCGCATCAAGGATTGAGAGATTTACAGGAATACGTTCATTGGAGATGAAAACCATTTTTGCACTCTAAGTGTTCAATCAAAGAACCAAGCTCTTAATGCCAAATGTTGGGGAAAACTCAATCACAAGATGAAATGATAGACAAATTAATAATAGAGAGAGTGAGATAATTAGAAAGAATTAAGGTAAAATTTATCATCAATTATTGATAACCCAATATTGGATATATATACGAAAATACACATCTGTTGTAAATGTGCCTTAAAACCTTTGTTGATGAAGAGAAAGAAAATATATTTTGGAGATTACATTTACCGCGAAAATTGGAAGTTTTATAAATTCGGACGAAAAGGAAAAAAAATTGGTCGGTGAATAGTTTCGTTCGTACGGTGAATAGTATAGTCCGCACGGTGAATAATTCTTTTGAGTTTTCGGGATTTTTTTATTCGGTCCATGGATCCATGTGATTCTGGGATTTGTTTATTGGGTATTTTCTATTATAAATATGTATCTCTTATATGTTTGGTGTGTGATAATCTTAGAGTTTTCACCAACAAGGGAGACCAATGGTTTAAAGGTATAGCATAAGGTATCAGCTATGCATAAAGGAAACCTTGGATTACACCTTGGGTTTGAGTGATTCATATATTGAGAGTTTGAGAGGTAGGGAAACACTTGGGTAGAAAATAGGGTTGTTCTTGGGCGTCTTCATGGTTAATCTTGGGAACCTGAAGGCAAAGGCTATTTTCTTGTAACTCGTCTGTAATCTCTTGTAACAACTTTCTGAGTATAATGAATTGGAGAGATGCTCTCTCCCCCAGAGTAGATCGTTTGATTGAACTGGGTAAACAAACCTTTAGTTTTTTCTTGCCTTATTTTGTTATATTATTTGTGTATGGATTATTATTGTTGAAGACTATTTATTTTGGTTGTTATTGTTCTTTGCCTCACAAATTGATATTGATTTTTGTCATAATTCACAACAAGTGGTGCAGTGAGCGTGGAGCAAAGAGATATTGTTGAAAAGTGAGCACCATGGTTAGTAGATGATAAATCAAGAAATTTTCCGGTAACAACGACTTCGGGTGTTGGAAAATTAAGATGCAAGCAATTTTAATTCAAGAGAAGTGTATCGATGCTTTGAAGAGTAAAGTATTAATTCCTGCAGGGCTTACACAGGTACAGAAGACCGAGATGATGGATAAGGTCAGAAGTGCCATTATCTTGTGCCTCGAGGATAAAGTTCTAAGAGAAGTCGCCAGGGAGCAAACTGCGGTTGCTATGTGGACAAAACTTGAATCATTGTATATGACAAAGTCTTTGGCTCATAGGTTGTATCTGAAATAACAACTCTATTCATTCTGAATGGTGGAGAACAAATCCATAATTGAGCAGCTCATAGAATTTCACAAGATTATCGATGATCTTGAGAATATTGAAGTGAAGATTGATAATGAGGACAAGGTTTTGCTCCTGTTGAGTTCATTACCTAGATTATTTGAGAACTTTAAGGATGCCCTTATTTATGGTAAGGAAGGTACTATTACTTTGGATGAAGTCCAGACGGCGGTGAAATCAAAAGAATTTTCAAAGTTGAAAGATTTGAAGATTGAAGATAGTGGTGAAGGCTTAAATGTGTCAAGAGGAGGAGGTGAGCGTAAAGGGATGTCCAAATCAAAGAGGTCTGACAAGTCAAAGGTAAAATGTTTTAATTGTCAGAAAATCAGTCACTTTAAAAGGGATTGTCCTGAAAGAAAGGTCAATGAAGATTCTATTCAAGTTGTAGTTGCATTGGATGAGGAAAGTTATGAGGATGATGAAGCACTAGTAGTATCGAGTTTGGAAACTGAAGATAGTTGGGTCATTGACTCAGGTTGCTCTTATCACATGTGTCCAAGAATAGAATACTTTGAAACTTTGAAGATGGTGCAAGGTGGAGTAGTTCGCCTTGGTAATAATAAAGCATGCAAGGTTCATGGTATTGGTACGATCAGATTTAAAATGTTTAATGATTGTGAACTTCTTATTCATAATATGAGGTATGTTCCAGAAGTCAGGCAAAATTTGTTATCTATAAGTATGTTTGATGATCTAGGCTATTGTACTAGAGTTGAACGTGTAGTTTTGAAAATTTTGTGTGATGAATTGGTTATTGTTAAAGTGTCTAAAATATGTGGTATATATATTTTAGAAGGTTCAAATATTATTATTCATTCATTGTTAACATGACAAGGAAGAGCTATGCGATTTGATTTTAAGGCGTTATGAATGCCTTGAGAAAGTTTCAGAAGAGTACAATAAAATTTGCAGAAATCAAGGATAAAAATGCATGTTACCGCTAAATTGTTATTGAGTTTTTGGGGACGAGCTGAGGTTAAAACAACTTACTTGGTTGGTATTCTTCAGAAGAAGAATAGTGAGAACCAAAGAAGAAATCTGGGAGAAACTATAACAGATAAAACTCAGTTTGTGCTAGAGTTTCCTACTATGGATGCTAGCAATAGTGAGGAAACGGTTACAGAGATCTCTGATTATCATTTGACTCATGATAAGGTAAGAAGGGTTATTGTAGCATCTCAAAGGGACAATTATGCTAGCCTTGTATATTATGTTTTTAATGTGGCTGAAAAACTGCAAAATAAAAGAAGAAAAACCTTCAGAGAGGCATTTGAAAACAGGTGGAATCAAGGGTGGTTGAAAAATCATACTTGTAGGCTTGTTAAATTACCTAGACAGAAAAAGGTAATTGGGAACAAGTGGATGCAATTGCGAGATCAAGATTCAAGGGTTTGTTGAATTTGATCAAAGTTATTTATTAAAGTTTCAACTTGGTAGAGAGCAACAATGTTGTTTATTGTTAAATTGGTATCAACACGGTTTAAAGTCAAGGTGGAGATTGTTGTAAATGTGTCTTAAAATCTTTGTTGACGAAGAGAAACAAAACATATTTTAGAGATTGCATTTACCGCGAAAACTGGACGAAAAGGAAAAGAAAAAAAAATCAGCGGGTGAATAGTGTCGGTCGTACGGTGAATAGTGTTTTTGAGTTTTCGGACTTTTTCGATTCGGTCCATGGATCCATGTGATTTTGGGCTTTGTTTGTTGGATATTTGCTATTATAAATATGTATCTCTTATATGTTTGGTGTGTGAAAATCTTAGAGTTTTCAACAACAAGGAAAACTAAGGGTTTAAAGCTATAACATAGAGTATCAGTTATGCACAAAGGAAACACTTGGGTAAAAAATAGGGTTGTTCTTGGACGCCTTCAGGGTTGTTCTTGGGAACCTGAAGGCGAATGTTATTTTCTTGTAACTCATATGTAATCTCTTTTTTTAGTATAGTGAATTGGAGAGCTGCTATCTTTCCTAGAGTAGATCGTTTGACCGAACTGGGTAAAAAAACCTTCAATTTTTTCTTACCTTATTCTATTATATTATTTGTGTACGGATTATTATTGCTGAAGACCATTTATTTTGTTTGCTATTGTTCTTTGCCTCACAAATTGATATTGAATTTTGCCGTAATTCACAACAAAATTCACAACAACATCAATGTAGCTAACCAACTAAAATGAAGAACAAACTTTTTAAACATGTAATCGATTACACTAAAGTTATAACTCATTACAAAATACTATTGACTTCAAAATATATAAAATTTAATGGTAGTAATAAGTTACACCAATACTGTAATCGAATACATGTTGTCTTTGTCTGATTCTGGCTGCGAGGGGTGACCTTAGGGGTAGGCCACCGAGGCTACCGTCTAAGGCCTCAAATTTTAACTTTATGTTTATATGGTTTTAATTAATTAATTTTTTATAAAAAAAATTAAATTATTTTATATGTCAATTAAATAATAACATGTACATAAAATATATAATAATAACAACCATTTACATTATGTATTATTTAATCTGTTAATTTAAAAATCACATGAATAGATAACAAAATTTTGAATTCTTTTAATATTATGGGAGACTTGATATTTAAGTATTTGTTTTAAAATTTTGGCTTTTTTTTTCAATTATGATATTTTTACATTATGAGAAGATTGTTTACATAAGTTAATTTCACTATCAATTGAAAATAAAATTATTATAGTAATTTAACGATTTTATATCAAAAAATATATACTATATTAATTTTAGAAAAATATAAGGTTTCGAGATGTGTTGGTCGACACTACTGATTGTTGCTGAGGAATGGTAACGGATTACACTATTACTATAATTGATTATACTATCTTGAATTTGATGAGAGTGTAGTAAGTGTGAATAATATAAGTAGTAGTTTAAATTGGTTGAAAATGTAGAGACTTAAAAATTTATAATTGAAAGAACTCACACACTTATAACCTCATTGTTTTTGAATGAATATGTAGTTCATAAATATTGTTCTAATGCTTTTATAAAAGAAGTTTCATTATATTCAATGTTCCGTTTAAAATGCTCAGATTAAAAAATACAACATATTGTTTTTCTTTGGAAATAACGAGATTTTAAGAATATTGTTCTTGTTTAATATATTTTTCATGTTTTCAATCAAAACAAGATATTTCTGGAACTTGTTGGCATGACATGAGTCTCGTTAAAATTGATAGGAGTACAAAGGAAAGAATATGTCTAGTTGCATCGATAATCACCATGTCTTTTGTGATTGAGATTCCCTTATTCCATTGTAGTGATTTTGATTAATTTGAAATTAAAAACAAATAATAACAACAAAATGTGAGATAAAGTGTGAACTTCCAACACATTGTAAATTGTTATAATTAAATACATGACCCATTGGAAGGCTATATTCATCTTTGAAAGAATGAAATAAATAATGTCAAGATGTTGAAAATGTACCCCTTCTTTATAAGAAAGAAGCCACACTTTCATCTCCTACAAGTACAAGAGTTTTTGAATCGTTTCATCTAAAACCAATTAAAACGTGTAAGTTTTTTGCATTCAAATTTATGTGTACCCTTGTTGTTTTTATTTGGTGAAGTGTGTGGGGATTATTTTCCAACACAATCTCACCAAAATTGAAGGCTATAACTCCACATATGTTTAAAACTTGTAGGACCATCTTCCTCGCAACCTTCATGGTAGGTCAAATAAATTTCAATGTACAGAAATTTAGTTATATTTCATTTTCTAACTCATACCTACCCCTCCTATTAAGTTACCTTCTTACCCTTCTCATTGACTTTCCTCCTTGATACGTAGCCGTCACAATATTGATTTGTTAATGTCGTTAATAATTTAAGAAAATGAAATATCTAAAACAATTAGACTTGTCAATACAACGTTATATCAATATTAAATACCGACATATATTTATAAATATGACATATATTTATAACCGATACCATATGTTTTCAACCAAAACTATTGTGTTTTGAAGTATATACAGTGATGATTTTAAAATAACTTTTCTTGTTATAGCATAAGTCCTTAATTAGTTAATTACTTAAAAAGGTTGTTAATAATACAATTAGTGTTGCTGTGTTTGGAGAATGGGACACCTATCATTAACGTGGTAGTTGTGTCATTATTGAATGACAAGTACATTTATCTGTCCATGTCTACAACACCATTGGTTGCAACCTTTTTATGGTAGCTATTCTTCCATTTATACATGACTAAGTTAGCTTGTTATTATTACCTTTTAAGACCCTTTTCTTTTGTCATAATAACACATACTTTATATATTTAGATAGTAGAAAGTAGAAACCTAATAGAATCGACAAAACCTTCTCTCTTCTCTATGTTGTATCAATTTGTTGAAACTTAATTGCTTATTTTTTTCAGTTCATAGCATAGGGAAATAAATGGAAGAGTACATTAAAAAGTTAATTGTTGTTGGAGTTTTTTCATGGGCAACAACTTTTCTTGTAGTCAGAAAAATCTTTCCAAAACGTTCATTTGATTTCTGCAACAGAATTGTTTCTACAATTCATGCAATATTAGCAGTTACGTTGGCTACTTTATCGGTTGAAGATTGGAAATGTCCAATTTGTCCTGTGGCAGCCACTTCTTCCCACAAACAGGTACTATATATATAGAATCATTACTTCATTCAATTTCTGAATTTTTTATTCGTCAGATTAATGAAATTAAATTTTGTTTTGTTTTTTCAGATGCAAGTTCTTGCGGTGAGCCTTTCGTATCTGATTTATGATCTAGTTTGTTGTTTATTCGACCAAAAAATCAATTTGGATAATAGTATCCATCATTTGGTAAGCATTGTTGGACTCATAGCAGGTCTCGCTTATCAAAAGGTAATTAAATTAATTTTTAGTGTTAATGAATGGAGATTATTTAATAAGCTTGTAGTAACATTTTGCCATATATGTTACTGAAAACAGTGTGGCTCAGAAATGGTAGGGGCAGTTTGGGTAACAGAAATGTCAAGCCCGTTTTTACATTTGAGAGAACTTCTAAAGGAACTTGGTTACAAGGACACTGCCCTTAATTTGACTGCTGATGTAAGTAAAAAAAAAGTCTCTCGAACCTATTTTTTTTATAGATTTAACGAATAACTGATCAATCAGATACATCAGTAATTCAATAAACTTAAAAATAAAATCTTCATTTATAATAATGACAGATGAAATTTTTGAACTAATATGTATGAAAATTGTGCAGATTCTATTTGCTTCAATATTTACATTTGCAAGGATGATTATTGGACCATGTATCACTTACGTAACAATAACTTCCGATAATCCATTTCTGATAAAGGTATAATTATAATAATGTTCTATTTTATTGCAAAAATATATTAATGAAAAATTGATTGTTAAACAGGCAATGGGATTGGGTTTGCTGCTTGTAAGTGCATTCTGGTTCTTGAAAATTGTAAGAATGATGAAATACAAATTAAGCAAAAAATCAGCAGCATCCAAAAATGACATCAAGAAAAACAACAGCATCAGAAACAAGACAGCTAGCTAGGTAGTGTGAATGTGCCATGAATGAGTGTTTGGGATTTTACGATTCTTTAAATGGACAGACATAAAGAAAGAGATACTTCAAGTTCAAAGTGGCCCCTCAATCATTACTTCAATTTCATGAATTTAGAGACATAAATTTTGTACAAACTGTTCTCACTGTACAAAATGGTTTATGACAAGATTGGATAGATCTTGTTTCAATAATGTTAAATCTTGTTTTTATTTATTTATCTTTTTCTCAGAGTTTATTTTAATACTTCAATTTTTTTACAATATTTTGTAAATTCATTTCACATATTCCGAAAAATCCATAACTTGGGTTAGTATTCATCTTCCTCGTTATTTACATGATTGAACTGTTTTACAAATCACATACATTGAATCAATGAATCTAAAAAATCAATTCTCTATTATAAAAAAGACCGGAGAGTGCGATCCTTCCTAATCATATAATTACATTTAATAATTTAAAGATAGATCATTCAATCTTGGAACATTTCTTTTCAATTTTGTTAGAGCTCCAATAGTGTCATATTTCATCACATTTTTACTAATTTGAACTGAAAATATCAAGTACACTAAACTCAATAATAATACATCAAAATTTCTTGCATCACAAAACTAGCAATTGTTTTCATCAATGCTGGCTGCTCATATCCATCTATTTGCCTAACAAATCAGTATACAAACTCTTGCCATTTCATAAATATCTATTGCATTTTTCAGCATGCATTGGCTCACAAAAATCTCATTCAACTTCTTTGACAATTCTTTTAATGCGCAACGGCTTTGTTGTAACACTCCCCGGAGCACTGTGAGCTTTCCTCCTGTCATGCTTTCTTTTCTTAGCAATCGCCATAGTGCGCATCAATGCAGCAGCTTTGTATACTGGTCTTGGTAAGTGCCTATGCCTTGCGATACGGTTAACTTCAGGAAGGTGTCCGTAGCGTTTCTTTATCGCCTCGTGATATTCATGCTTCTTCTTTTCTCTTGGGAGAATCTGGGATCATCATAAACAAGTGATTTTCAGGAAATGAAGGGAAGAGATATATATGTGTGTGTGTGAGTCAACGACGAAATCAACTTACTACTCCGAGCTGTTCTGATGCTTTGGCCTTCCAAAGCCTGAGGTTAGTATCATCACTTCCCGAAATCACGTAACTTCCATCACCGGTGAACTTGACACAGAATACTCTTTGCATTCTTTTAGTATGATAAATCTCTCGGCTGTGACCAGCAGTATTAGGGAAGATTCTCACCTACAAATGAGAAACAGTTAATAGATGCAGCTAACTCAACAAGCGAACGACAAGATTGTAATTAAGTCTAAGATAACTAACTGTTCTATCATAAGATCCGGTAACAAACTCTCGACCAGTTGGTGAGTAGTCAATATCCATCCTGTAGAACGAATGATGAAAATGTTAGTACGATGATTTGCAGAATTACAAAAGACAGTAAATGTTTAAAGAAAATCCATTATTACACGGCAGAAACGTGATCCTTATGAACATATTTGGCTATATCCAAATTCCTGAGATCATAACTGTAGCAGCAACCATCTTCATTTGCCTGCATGCCAATAAAATATGTCTATTAAGAATTGAAATATCACAAAAAATTTGATTTTGATTTTGAAATATGACTACAAAAACTGTAAACAACATTAGCTTCAAACCAACTAGTAAAATTGAATCAGATGAACTTACAACTGTAAAATTTAAGGGTTCCATCGGGTTCCAAGCTATAGAATTGGTTTTGGTCTGCCACATTGAATATAAGTTAGTATAGTCATGAATATATTTGGAATAAAGATCAGAAAAAAAAAACTTACAGAGTATTAATAATCTAATAATAAAATTGATAAGATATGCCAAAATATAAATCTGTGCTGTAATTAAACTATTGATAATTGATAAGAGATCATTACCATCATTATCAGTTTCCTCAATGGAGTAGCCTTACGCAAATCATACAGATTTATGCTTCTGTCACTGAAAAAACAAAAAATAATAATGAGATCAGAAAAATTCAAATGTGCAACAAAGAAAAAGATCGAAATACAAGTTTAAAGGGGGATGTCAGTGATTTTTTTTATCATTGACATCAGCATCACATTGTGTACCTGGCTGAACTTGCCAATAGATTTGGTTCTGCCGGACTAAAGCGGACAGAAAGCACTGTATCGGATCCCCATACAAAACTGTTTACTGGCTGAGACCTACAGAAAAGAAGTAACACCAACATAAAATAAGAGTCTACAAAAGCAGTATGTGGTGATAAAATATGAAAGCTAATCAGAAACTGATATCAAAACCTGTTGTGGTTCCATATATCTACTTGAGCGCCACCTGTGGCAAAATGCTCACCATCCCACTGGTGATCGGCAGCACTAAAAATCAAAGAAAATCGAATTCGGTAAGCATAAAAATACAAGAAATTTTATTATCTTCCTGGAATAAATAAGTACCCTGTAACTTACCAAAATGCATTCTTCCAAGTATAAACACTTGCCGGCTAGAGGAAAAAAATTCAAAAAATTGTGAGTTAATATATCCAAATGATAATTTTACAAAAAAAATCCTCCAGCACAAAATTCTACCTCAACAGTCTTAATTGAGAAATCTGACTCCATAGAAGAAGAAACAGGAATTTTCCAAAGTCTGACACTGAACACACAAAATCCCAGTTCACATTAGAAGAGTTACATTGATGGCTAAACATGTCAGTTTACTATTATAATTAAAAAAACGAAAAGGTTGATACTTACGTGGAATCAGTTCCACATGAGACAAGAATGCGACCATCGGTAGATGCTGTCACGCCTCGCACAGCACCTTGGTGACCAGGGAACCGATAAGTGGTCCGCCTTTATTTTCAAACAAAGCAGCAACATTAGATACATAACAACACAGTCCCGCAATGGTGACCAGGGAACTGACAAATGGTCCATCTTTATTTTCAAACAAAGCGAAAATAATAGATACATAATAAGAGTCCTACAACTCGTAATCATAAAAAATCCTCCCTCCCATCATTGCCTAACGTCAAACAAAATAAGCTTATGCATGAAATAATTAGAAAATCTCAAGTCATATTTGATACAGCAAACTAAAGTCCATTCGTATCTATAAGAGAAACTCTCAACTTTTAGTTTATATATTATCTGTTAAATGCTAAGAAGAAAGGGAAGAAGAAAGCAGTAGCTCCAACAAAGAACCTGATTATTAACCATACAAACACATGCATGCCCATAATTCATACAAATGTTGTTCAATGCAAAGGTCATACCATAAATCATCTGATTGATTCTAATTTCCTGATAGAAACAGAAACATTTAAATGGAAATAAAAAAAACATATTTTACCCGGCAGCTATATCCCAAAGACGAATATCTGCAAACAGAATCAACATAACAAAGGCAAATGTTAAAGATTTTCAACTCATATGAGATAGTGTGCATATAATGGTTTAAAAAGGAATTGAGCATTAAGGAGAAAGAGTAACCATTAGAATAGAGAGGGGGAAAGTAAATAAAGGAAAAAGAAAAAAAAGGGACTGAAACCGAAATGACTCGGAGAGTTAAAAGGAGGAGTAATGCCATAAGATCGTTTTGATTAATATGTATGATGAACTATGCAAAGAGACCATTCTAGTTTAAACAATTGCGCACTTGTATGATAACAAAGGTTATGCCCAATAAGCATGATGAAAACATCAGCTTTCATTCTGGCCCCATAAATAAAGGAGGTTTGGAAATATCTAGCCAGTTAACTAAGTAATGCTACACAGCCAAAAATATAATGGCCTGAAACCAACAAGAACTTGCCAAGATTAAAGCCTGGTTGTTTGATAAGTCAAAGTAAAGGTGATTACTCATCTATTCAAGGGATAATTGATAATAATGTTGAGTTGCAAACTCACTCTCTCAAAAGAATCTTACTCCTCTTGAATCTAACTATCTTTTGAACTTAAAATCCATTATCCAACTCACTTGTATTTTGAAATTAGAAGAGCATTTCTTCAGAGATGTAAAAATGGCCAGAAGTTGCGCCATACTGGACGCTCTGCAGCGCCGTTATAGTGGATTATGGCAGAAAAACCTGCAATATCGGCCGACATTTACCATTGCGGCAAGCCCAAAAACCGCCAGGCGTACCTTCCATACCGCCGCAATTGCGGATATTTGATAACACTGAAGGTACCAGACCTAACTTTCTAGCTTCTACTGCATCAACCCATCACTCCTTCAAATTTTCTTAACTCATTTCCATTACCATAACCATTCTAATATCTAATTATATCTAGATATCTTTTACATCAATCCAAAATAATTATAAAAAAAAAGCATCAAATCCCAAGACATTACCACCTTTTTTAATCCAAACTTTTCAATTGCCATAACAAATGTGCAACAATACAATTAAGCCATAAATTAAACATGAAATTCAAGCAGCGTGATTAAGTGTCAATTTGGATTGGCTTATTTGAGCTTATCTACGGAAACAAATACTAGTGAAAATTATCATAAGAGCTAATGAAAACAGCATATAGCATGTCCATAAGTTATTATAAGCTTATTTCCATAAACTCTTTAGAATAACTTATGAAAACAAGTTATAACTTATGAAAACAAGTTATAATTTATCTGAAAACAATTTGACTTATTCTTATCTTTTGTTATACAAATAGCTTAGACGTAAGTACTTGTATGATTAAAGTTTTTGCTAAAAGCTCCTAATTAAGCTGTCAATCCAAAAAGAACCAAAGTAAGGAAAATTGAAGTACCTCCATCCATTGAACCAGAGAAAATCTCTTTCAACTGACTAGGGTTCTTAGCCATACACGAAACAGAATCTACATGTCCATCCATTGCTAAAATAAAAGGTCTTGCAAATATCTAAAAATTCACCAAAAAATTGAAAATCAATAACAAAGCAACAAACATAGCACAAATCCCATAAAAACACCAAAGGGGAGAAAATTTGACCTTGTCCAACTTGACTGCATTAAGAGCTCGTTGATATTCAAGTGCTTTCTCTTGAGGACGAAGAATGGGGTCGTAATTACGAAACACGCGCTTTATGAAAACAAAAGGGTAACATAAGAATGAGAAAAAGATGATGAATTGAATTAAGAAGAATGAAGAAGTAGAATTACCTGAAGGTCTTGGCTTCTTTCTCTAGTGAACTCATCTGTAGAACGTGATATAACTTTGACCTTCATTGTTTCAGACGGAATTTGCCGGTAACTGTAATTAGCGGCGGCGTTCACCGATTGTGTTTTCCGGCGAGGTTGAGTTTCAGTGCGCAGACCGAAATGTTTACAAGGGCAAAGGGACAGCGGCTGAATTGAATTGAGCTGCAAACTGATTGGCCCAAATCAAAAGAAATAGATTGGGCTTGCTAATTAGAAATGGATTGGGCTTCTCAAATTTATTGGACATTACTCATTACACCTCATAACCTCATAAGTTACTCACAACGAAATTTAAAAAATAATTCTCAATTTCGAATTTTAAAATTTGGACACATTTAATATACAACAAATCATCTTTAGAACATGCAAAAGTTAGATATTAAAAGACTCCGGAGGTTGGAATTCGTATAATAAATTACTTAGATTGAAATTTAGACACGCCAAAACTATCACACTCATGGCCAACTTTAAAAAGTGCGAAAACTCGTTTTGTCACATGTGAGCGAACAATATATAGTAAAAACATAAGGGTTTTTTCAAAAAGTTATACGGTTAAATCGTACACACTTATTAAAACTTGATTTAAGCCTATTTTTCTTAAAGAAATCTTTATAAAAATGTCTTGAAGTCATGTCAGTTAAATCAGAAACAGTCTGAATGATTTAGGACAAAATTTGTATTGTCTAATCGATTGACACTTATACTCAATTAATTGGATTAGTACAAAAGTCGGTCTTACTCGTTTGGAATAACGTCTAAATGAACGACTAACAATTATATATATTTTTCCTTCCTTTTCAAACATCTTAAACATTTAAACATTTATTTTGAGGTTATCCAAATTTTTGCATGCCCTCTTTGCTCCCCACTACATAAGGTGTAGTGAGCATCACTCAATTTATTTTTTAAGTTTTGAGATAATTAATTAATTTTATTTTTAAAAAATTTAAATAAAAAAAACAAAAAAAGGGTTGTAATACCTCACAACACCAAAATGAAAAATGTAAAAGAAAATATAAAAAAAACATCTAAAATAATCTAAGAGGAAATCATAAAACAAGTGAGAAACCATATATTCACTTAAAACTTTAAGGTTATAGATGTAGGGTCTCCTTACTTATAAAATACTTAACCTTTATTTTTTTAAACAACGTGGAACTTAAAACTCACACTTGTTTTTCCATACAACTCACACTTGTTTTCCAACAGAATCGAATGCACCCAGACCCCAGATGGAATGCAGAAGACGGTAATGGTGAAAGTATTACTAATAGCATGCATGACACATGTCATTAAGGAATTGGTCAAGAAAGAGTTATCATGAAGAGTGTTGGGAGTTCACATATGTAGAGCCAGGGTGATTAAGTCAACTTTTTTATCACGTTATAATGATTACACAACAAAGTATTATAATATGGAATTGTAGAAGAGCTGCTAGTAAATGATTTTTCAGATATCGCAAACAATATCTTAGTGTCCATAAGCCTAGTATTATTGTTATTATGACAACAAGATATGTCCCTGCTAAACTTCAAAAACCTCTCTTTAGAGTGGGTTATGACTGGTTATGTGCTAATGATAATCAAGGTTTTGCTGGAGGCATTGCAGTAGCATGGGTGGAGGAAGATTCGAGCATTACTATGGTGAATAATAAGTTCCAATTTATTCATTGTAGGTGCAACCAAGACAAAGCTCTTTACCGCTACATATTTCAACAACAAAATAAGCTTATTTAAGAAACACAGAGATATAGAAGCAACATAAATTTCCATCCAAAGAAAATATTGATAGAAGCAACAGAAACACTCAACTACATACTTTCAACACCAAGCTTATCTAACTTTATATAGATGCAACACAATTCAAACTCTCATAACTACCCATAGGTTTAGCACTTCTAAAATTTTCCCTTCTTCTACATTAAAAAAAATGCAAAACATATAGTTATGCTTCTTAATTAAATATATAGCACCATGTTAATAGAAAAGAAAGAAAAAAAAAACACAAAACATAACACTCAATGACTTAATTATAATAAGATATAGTTATGCTTCTTAATCTTAATTAACTCGGCGACAATTCTTTCGAACTTCACCATTAAATCCAGTAAGAGGACGAAGATTTCCCAACTTGATCATCGACAATGCAAATTGTTCAAAGAAGAGACTCTCATCTTGTGCATATTTCTTCACCAATTCATGAGTTTCTCTAACATTTCCGGTGACAAGCACTTCATCTGAATTAAGTAATCCTTTTCCTCTAAGTAAGAGTTTGTAATATGTGTTATCAAACATTCTTGGAGAACCAAAATCCAAAGGAGAAATGATGTTGTCACCACCTGATTTCGGACACATTGTTTTCAAACCAAAGTAAAATGTTTTCTCTAGATTTTCATCTGGTTGGTTGTTTCCATTTTGGTTGTATAGTCTTTGCTTGAATGTTGCACATTTTGCTACACCAATTGTATGTGCACCTACATTAAGAAAAAAATGTTTCAAATGTAACACTAATAGAAAGTGTCATTAAAAATCTCCGTTTAAAAGATTATAAAATTTGACCTGAAAGAGCAACAAGGTCTACTTCATCAAGACCTTGACGCTTGAAAAATGTTAAGAGTCCTTCAATGGTAGCATTTGGTGGAGGGATGTTTTTGTTTGAACCCCTTAGGCTGGCGGTTTTTGAGTCTCTCCTTCCTAATGGTAGCTCCCAATTAGGTCCTCCACTCTGTTTCAAAATAATATTGAAGTTTTAGATTAAACATGATTGTTAAAGTCGAGTCTTAACTCGTAAAATTATCTAATTTTACATTTTTAGGTCTTTATTTCAAGTCAAATCGCTTATAAACTCGAGTTATCATCTTAGATTATCAACTTATTTAAGCATGTACTATGTGACATGCAAAATATGTAAAAGGTGGTCATTTCAATTTGAGTCGTGTGCTTTTTTCCCTTACAAGGACAGTGGATCCTCTAGCAGCAAGTGCAACAATGTCTGCACAAGAGACTGTATGAGGACATGTTTGTTCCAATTTAGATTTGATCTCATCAATCACTTGAAAACCTCGGAGCGAATTTTTATTAGGCCCGCCATTTTTTTCACTAGCAACCGTCGCACTATCGTCCAACAAAACCGACGCGTCACAACCCTGTCATCAAAGAGAAAGAAAATTTTAGATACAAAAGCCAATTTCATTTGTTATAATTGTATAGTTTTAGTTGCTGTCGCCATTCTTGATATTGTATAAGATACGATAAAATGTGTTACATAAAAAAAACTTTGAGGATGTTGCAACTCAGATTGCGGCCGCAGACCTATTTGTAAAACATGTATTGGTATTATTATGTTTGTAATTAGTTTACCTGGACGAAGCAATCGTGGAAGTGAAGTCGAAGAAGAGAAGCGGCGATTCTGATATCTTTGGCAATGGACTTCTCCAAGACTGACATGACAATGTCATTAGCTTGAGGACATGAAAACTGATAGAATTGAGGAGAAAGACCAAAGGACATTCCACCATGATGATGACCACCACCCCAGCCAAAGTTGAAGCGTGGAGGATGAGCGTGAGAGAATGTAAATGAGAGGAAGAAAGTTGCAAAAAGAATGAGTTTGATGAAAGACATGATTACTATTATTACTCTGTGTCCTATTGGATTGGACTGTTTGATATGTATATATATAGTGAGTGGTAAAGAAAAGGATGAAACCACTCATACTAGACTAGTATATTGAACAAATCACCTAATGTTGTGTTGTTGGGCCACATGTGATGCAATGTGTTTTAGGTTTGATAGTGGTTTTGGTTTACCTGCTCCATGACTGGATCAAAACAGTGAAGAATTCATTTGCAATGTTGAGAAACCGCGTTGGATAATTGTGTTTGAAGATTAACATTTTCTTGTTTTTGTGTGTTCTCTTTTTGAGATACAAGAAAGGAAGATGAGTAGCATTCCATGTACAGGATAAATAGAATGATTTGGGACTTGGTCGTAGAACCAACAAATCTTTGTGGGGTTCTATCAAGAAATTCATATACGAATCAATACACTTATTACTCAACAAATAATCATATATGTCGATATATTAAATTTAATAACTTGTTCTAGGCAGCATTTCTAGCTCTATGACTTGATAATAGTGATCCAAGACTCTTAATGCACCTCCTCTTATCTATAATTGAATATTTATATATAAGTATCCTAATAGAAGTTTATTCAATGTACAATAGATAAACACTTAATACACCGTGTTAAAGTTTGAGTTGAACTTAATTTAATTATACAAAATGGATAAATTTTTACAATATAATATCTATCAATAGTAAAGAATACACTAATAATGTGCTTTTCAACTTCACTAATAAATTTGTCATTATTCATAAATTTACATGGGATGACCTCCTCAATAAAATGGTGTTACTAAAGAAAAACGATTCGTCATTTTCTTAAAATTGTTCGATCTCTATTATTTCAAATTTCAACTTTTATAGGGGAGATGCATTTCTTACAGATTAATCGGGTCTCATCTCAAATCTCAGGTAATGTTAGTCATGTTTAAATTATGCTCTCGCATTTTTTCTCAATTTTCATATTACAAAATCTTGAGTCTTGTGTGTTTGATTATGTTGCGTTTCTTCATGTTCATAAACAATAATGCAAAAAGTTGGATCCTCGTGCTTTCAAATGTATCTTTTTTTTTGTTATACACCTAAAAAAAATAAAGTACATACAATTGTTGTTATTCTTGTAGTTGAAATTTTTTGTCTTCAACGATGTCAAATTTCATGAAAATGTGTCATATTTCACTTGTTCTTAGTCTCAGTGGAAGAACATAAATGATCTACTGTCTGAGTCTTTGTTCCTTACCCTTGATCCTAGTCTCCCTAGAGCATATATCCGCTTCAATATCATTGAGGCATGCGCGTTATGTTAAGAGTCTCAAATCGAACAATATTTGACATGATTATATGTGTATAAGTGAGGTGAATACTAACCTTTCGATTTTGTATGTGATACTCAAATTTTAAGATGGCATCAAAGCCTAGTTCAAGACACATTAGATCACCTACTATTAGGTTTCTACTATCGAGTCACCCATTCATTATATTTATGCATTAAGTCCAATAATACAAAGTTTGAAAGGATGTGTTAAGAGTCTCACAAACCAATTTTGTAGGGATGAATTAGACATAATACATATTCTAATATGGCATCGAAGTCTATTCAAGATTAGTTGGACCACCTGATATCAGGTTTCCACTATTAAGTCACTCACCATTTATATCCATGCATAAAGTCCATTAGTTTTAGGTGTGAAAGGGTGTGTTAAGAGTTCCACATACCATATTTTTATGAATGAGTTGACCTAATCCTCATTCTAAGATGGCATAAGAGCATATCTAAGATCTACTTGACAACATGCTATCAAATTAATTATGATATCAGGTCATCAATCATTTACATCTATGCATCAAGTCCAATAGTGATAGACGTGAATGAGTGTGTTAAAGAGTCTCAATCCATATTCTAAGATGGTATCAAAGTCTCTTATAATTATGGTTGAGTCTAACACAACTTTACAAAACTGACTTGTAAGGTAAACACTACCTCCACTTATAAACATATCTTCAAACCAAATATCATTGACGTGAGACTTTTTTAACAATATAGATAATATAAGTACTTAACTATTGTTAAAGTCTCACATCGGAAATTATATGTCGTGAGCATATATTTATAAGTAGAGACAATCCTAACTTTACAAGTCGACTTTGTAAGAATGAGTTAAGACTAACTCAAACTTTAAGAGGGTCTAAGATGATATCTAGAGCTTAGTTTGATCCTCCTTAAATCGTCTCTTTGTTGTTCTACTATGGATTTCCCTAATGGTTGGGAATATACTAATAGTTTTATTTTTCTATCCAACAGACACTTTAGTGTAGTCCCAAAACAATCCAGGGTTGTTGTAATTTCCTTCGTAGAAACTTCAAAAATCAACTTGTAAGGTGAAGATTGTCTCCTCTTATAAACATATATTCAAATCATATAATATACAATGTGAAACTTTTTACACACTTCTCTCACGCCAAATATTGGACATCTCAGACAAACATATAATATATAAAAAGTGAGTGGCCCGGTATTGTAAACTTGATAGAATGTGACTCAACACATCTTGAATAAGGTTTGAGTACTTATTAAAATTAGTTTTTTACTCTAACTCATTTCTACAAAATTGATTTGTAAGGAGAAATTTAACATTCTCTATATATAAAAAAAAATTCAAACTCTATCTATAATCATTGAAAAACATTGAATTTTTCCAATATCTACCTAATTAATTGTTTACTCAATATTAAAATGAGACCTGATATCTTACATATATCATACCTTACTCATATTTTAGCCACAAAATTGGATTTAAAGTTTCCTATTTGAATGTAAAAATCCAATAGTATCTCATAAATTTTAGAGAACATGTTATGTTAGTATTGAATATCAATATTTCTTATGTTATTGAAAAGGTTGAAATCAACTATTTATATACATAAGAGGTATAGTCTAAATAGGAACACAATCATACTATTATTCTAACAAATCAATTATAATAAATATCAATATCTCAATACTATCTCTTTTATATATCTCTTTTATATATATGTCTGATCTATTAACCGTCCTCAGAAAAGTATTTTTCCCCTACACAACTCATGCTTAGGAAACAGTATAAATGTCCAACTTATTTTGAATTAGGTACTTGATGACCTTGGAAGAAGCACACACCTTAAGAGTAGGACGAGTTATAAGATAACGACAAAAGAGATTGTCTATGAATTATAGGTCGCCCAGTAGAGTATGGTCGGATAAAACTGTATGGTGGACCAGAGTGGTACTTATTGACCAAAACTAATGTAAGAAGAATAATTAGACTTAAATGCAATATATATATATATATATATATATATATATATATATATATATATATATATATATATATATATATATATATATATATATATATATATATATATATATATATATATATATATATATATATATATATATATATATATATGACATTTATGGCTAATTGATAAATATTATGGCCTAAGATCTGGCAAGTGGTTCTGATTTCAATCACCACTAAAATTCACGCTAATCAGGGACGATCATGTTAATGGTCCTTAATGGACTTTAAGTGCAGAGAGTATCAAAACTACTATATAAGCAAACGATCATCGAAGGAAAAGATATACTCAATTTATATAGAAACGACAGAGACTCCACCAGTATTTGCTAGTAAGATTACACTAGTGTACTTTTACAAATACAAGTAAGACATCGAAAAATTGATCTTTAGAATTGACAAATGAGATTTTAATTACTTCATAAAAAATATTTTCTTTAGCAAAATGAAAATTGACTTCTATATGATTTGTCATCTCATGAAAAATTATATTAAAGAAGAGGTGCAAAGTTGATTGATTATCGCACACAAATTCCGTTTCATCAACCTCACAAAAAATTTAATTCTTGCATTAAATGTTTCAACCAAACAACAAATTCACATGCAGCATGATTAATAGCTTGATACTCAGCTTCTATACGTAATTAGGCAACAGCACTTTGCTTTTATTCTTTTTCTCTTTTAGGAAATCAAATTTCCAAAAAAAAAAAGCAATAGCATGTAGTAGACCATCTATCACTTACATCTCTTATCCAATCAACATCTGAATACCCAACGTATATCACTAAAAATAAGTCATTTTTTAAGTGCTCTTTTGATGTACTTTAGAATTCAAACAACTTCATTTCAATGACTATCACAAGGAGAGCTAAGAAACTAACTATGATGCTAATTAGAATATATATATCTTCTCTAAATCAATTTTCCAACTAGTCTTCAATACCTGTTTGGATCACAATAGGGCTTCCCTTGATCAGAAATGAGCTTTATATTAGGATCCATATGATGCCAACTAATTTACAATCTATAAGACATGTCTTCTCCAAAATATCACAATTATACTTCCTTTGAGAGATAACGGTACTTGACTTTGATTGAGCCACCTCAATCCCAATAAAGTAACATAAACACCCAAATTCTTAGTCTGAAAATTTTGAAATTTTATTTAAATATTTTGATGCATTCATAATCATAACATGTAATCACGATATCATCATTGTAAACTACAAGATACATATATTTAGATGATGGTGAACATTTTAAAAAATAAAGACTAAACAGGCTGATTCATAACGGATCATTCTAAACTGCTGTAAACTTTATTGAATCGACCAAACTATGTCAGAGGTGTTGGTGCAAAGGTAGAATAAATGATGAAAAGGTAGAAATATTCTATTAAGAATGACGGCAGAAGAAACAGGATTAAGAGTTACAATGATTGTCACCCTATTTATAAGCTAAAACTAGGGTTACTAGAATAAGATAAATACTAAAATACCCTCTAACAAACTTATGGGCTTAAGAAAGTAATATAATAAAATATGAATTATTACTAATAACATCCCTTAATTCATATTCCATCAAAACTTGTAACACCAATTCCATCCCTTAATCTGAGAAATTGATCAGTCGTGATAGCTTTCGTCAGAACATCTGCCAACTGCTTCTGAGTGCTGCAGTGTACAACTTCTAACACTCCACTCTGAACTTGATGTCTCAGAAAATGATATTTGGTCTCAATATGCTTGCTTCTCCCATGCAACACTGGATTTCTGGCAAGATTGATTGCAGACTTGTTGTCAATCATCAACTTCAGAGGTTTGTCTACTTTAATCTTCAGATCCTGCAACAGATTCAGAATCCACACAGCTTGGCATGCAGTAACAGCACCTGCAATGTATTCAGCTTCACAGGTTGATAACGCCACAACAGGTTGCTTCTTGGAACACCAAGAAATGGAACCTCCCAGAAATTTGAACAAGTACCCAGATGTACTTCTTCTGTCAACTCTGTCTCCACACCAATCAGAGTCTGAATAACTCAGAAGTTCTGACTCATTATTTCCTCCAGAGGGAAATAACACTCCATACTTCAGAGTTCCTTTGATATACCTCAGAATCCTGACAGCAGCTTGGTAATGAGACCACTTAGGTTTACTCATGAACCTACTAACTATCCCAACTGAGTAGCAAATATCAGGTCTGGTATTGCACAGATACCTCAGAGAACCAACCAACTGTTTGAAGGTTGTAGCATCCACATCCTTTCCTTCAGAGTCTGAATCCAGTTTCTGATTTGTATCAGAAGGTGTGACAGCCATCTTACAATTCTTCAGATTAAATCTCTTCAGAAGTTCTAATTCATACTTGAGCTGATGCAAAATGATACCTTTCTCAGAATATCTGAACTCCATCCCTAGAAAGTATGTCATTTTGCCTAGATCAGTCATTTCAAATTCATTCATTAGAACCTTCTTGAACTTGGCTATCTCCTGTTCAGAACTTCCAGTCAGCAGTATATCATCAACATATAAACATACCAGAGTCATATTGCCTTCAGGAGTATGCTGAACATAGACACCGTACTCCATCTCACATTTCTGAAAGCCTTGCTTCTTGAAAAATGAATCAATCTTCTGATTCCAAGCTCTGGGCGCTTGTTTCAATCCATATAGAGCTTTGTATAATCTGCACACCATCCCTTCCTGATTCTTTTTTACAAATCCAGGAGGTTGTGACACGTAAACTTCTTCTTCTAATGGACCATTCAGAAATGCAGATTTTACATCTAAATGCATCAGAGGCCAATTCCTGTTAGCAGCTATTGCAATCACCATTCTGATTGTTTCATGTCTTGCTACAGGTGCAAACACTTCAGAGTAATCCAGCCCAGGTTTCTGTAGAAATCCTCTGGCTACCAACCTTGCTTTATGTTTGCCAATTGAACCATCTGGCTTTAACTTCTGCTTGAAAACCCATCTGACGTTGATGGCTTTCTTGTCTTTTGGAAGTTCTGTCAACTTCCAAGTCTTGTTTCTCTCTATAGCATCAAGTTCTTCTTTCATGGCCTTCAGCCAGAGCTTCTGCTTAAGAGCCTCCTCTGTACTTATAGGTTTAGAGTCTACTAACATGGCACACTGAATAACTTCTCCTTCAGAGTCTACTTCAGTGTCTTGCAGCATGTCAAATTCTGCAAATCTTCTGGGAACGCTTCTGATTCTTTGTGGTCTCTGAACTTGTTCAGAGTCTTGAGCTTCAGAGTTTTCAGCTTTAGATGGTTGACCTCCAGAGCTTTGACCATCTTCAGAGTCTGGCATATTTCCAGAGTCTGAATTGCCACCAAGATCTGGATTGCCATCAGAGTTTGAATCATCAGAGTCTGGGTCATCTGGGTCACCTTCATCTTCTGAGTCTTCTTCAGAGTTTGAATCAGTATCAGAGTCAGAGTCAATATCAGGGTTTACTTCAACTTCAGAAATTTTTAACTCTGGCCTTTCTTCAGAGGTTCTAACATCAGAATCAGATTGAGACTTATCCCAATTCCAAACTTCTGATTCCTTCACAATCACATCTCTGCTGAATTCAATTTTATTGGTTTCTGGACAATAGAGCTTGTAAGCACCAGTACTGTGGTACCCTATCAGAATCATCACTTTGCTTCTATCATCCAGCTTCTGTCTTCTGGCTTCTGGAACATGTTTATAGCAAACAGAACCAAACACCTTTAGATGACTAACACTTTGCTTATCTCCAGTCCACTTCTGTATTGGAACTATTTCCTTCAACTTCTTCGTAGGACATCTGTTGAGTACATACGTTGCAGTGGCAACAGCTTCTCCCCAGAGCTTCTGAGGAAGCTTCTTCTCCTTTAGCATGCTTCTCACCATATCAAGCAAAGTACGGTTTCTTCTTTCAGCAAGACCATTGTGTTGAGGGGTATAAGGAGCAGTAACTTCATGCTCAATTCCATTCTCCTCACAGAACTTCTGGAACTCTTTAGAGTTATACTCACCTCCACCATCAGTTCTAAGAATCTTCAACTTCTGACCACTCTGATTCTCAGCCTTCATTCTGAATTTCTTGAATTCATCAAACACCTCGTGTTTGAACTTAATAAGAGATACCCATGTCATTCTTGTGAATTCATCAACAAATAACACAAAGTATTTATTCCCTCCAATTGATGCTACTGGAAATGGACCACACACATCAGAATGTACAACTCCCAAGGCATGTTTTGCTCTTGGAGCAACTTCTGACGCAAATGGCAAACGTGGTTGTTTTCCTTCCATGCAAACTTTGCATGACTTCTCAGGCTTCTTAATTGCAGGAATTCCATGTACCAGCTTCTTTGAATTCAGATGTTTTAGGCTTCTGAAATTCAAATGGCCAAATCTTCTGTGCCACAGCTCACTCTCCTTCTCAGCACATGTGGCACTAAGACATTCTGAGTCTGCAGTTCTGACATTCACCTTGAATGTTCTATTCCTTCCCTGTTCTGACTCCATAATCAACTTCTGATTGCAGTCATACAGCTTCAGAAGATTATCCTTCATGGTAACTGAAAAACCTTTCTCAATTAATTGTCCCACACTCATCAGATTGCTTCTGATGCTAGGTACATACCACACGTTCTGAATCAATACTGTTTTCCCATTGTTCAGAATCACTCTGACATTTCCCATACCTTCTGCATTAAGATATTTGTCATCAGCACATCTGATCTTTGTTCTCTTTTCAGAGTCAAAGTCAACCAGCCATTTCTTGTTTCCAGTAAGATGATTTGAACAGCCAGTGTCCATATACCACCAGTCTATCAGATCCATATTATCAGATTCAGAAGCCATCAATAGCACAGATTCGTCATCAGAACTTCTGGCTATATTTGCTTCTTCTGATTTTCTCTCCTTGTTTGACCAACAATCTCTAGCAAAGTGACCAAACTTCTTACAACAGTAACATTGGATCTTCTTCTTGTCATACTTCTCTTTTCCCTTCTGAGCATTCTTTTGTCTATCAGAGGTTGAGCTTTCTGACTTCTGACCACCATCAGATCTTCTCCTGGCTTCTGACTGCTTCTGATACCTCCTATCAGAAGTTGCTTTCAGAGCCTGCTGCTCTACTTCCTTTTCAGAAGTTCTCTCAGTCAAACGCAACTCTTGCGCTTCTAGACTGCTCTGCAGCTCTTCAATTCTCATGGTGCTCAGATCTTTGGAATGTTCTATTGCTACTACAATGTAATCAAATTGAGGAGTAAGGGATCTCAATACTTTCTCCATTATTGTTTCTTCTGAAAGAGTTTCTCCACACGCCTTCATCTCATTAGTGATCAGAATCATTCTGGAGATGTATTCAGAGACTTTCTCATTATTCTTCATGTTGAGATTCTCATATTGCTTTCTCAAGGACTGAAGCTTCACCTTCTTCACTGATGCGTCACCACCATAACATCTCACCAGAGTGTCCCATGCAGCCTTTGCTGATGTAGAGTCTGCAATCTTCTCAAACACGTTTACATCCACACATTGATGAATGAAGAACAATGTTTTCTGATCCTTCTTCCTTACTTCCTTCTGCGCGTTTTTCTGTTCATCAGTCGCATTTGCTGCTACCGGAACATAACCATCAGTGACAAGATCCAGAACATCTTGAGCACCAAACAGTACACGCATTTGGATCATCCAACGATTCCAATTTTTACCGTCAAATACTGGAAGTTTGGTGTTCATGTTGCAGTTTCCGTTCATCTTCTACTTTGCACAATACACTCAGAGTTTTCTCACACAGTGTTTCCCAACCCACAGAATTAAAAAATTCTGATCAGATTTTGTTCAAGATTCAACACGATTCTAAGAATCAAAATCAAACACACAAGACCTCACGTTCACTCGTGTTTCCCGTGTTTCCCAATGAATCTGAACCGGAGCTCTAGATACCAATTGTTGGTGCAAAGGTAGAATAAATGATGAAAAGGTAGAAATATTTTATTAAGAATGACGGCAGAAGAAACAGGATTAAGAGTTACAATGATTGTCACCCTATTTATAAGCTAAAACTAGGGTTACTAGAATAAGATAAATACTAAAATACTCTCTAACAAACTTATGGGCTTAAGAAAGTAATATAATAAAATATGAATTATTACTAATAAGAGGTGATTGTTTCAGGCCATACAAAGAATTTTGTAATTTGCATACCAAACATGTCCATTAGGTCTCACTTTGGCATCAAACACCCACGCATAACCAACAACAGATTTTCCAGAATGAGGTGGAACAAACTTCCATGTATGGGTAGATTCTAACGCCATCATTTCATTAATCATGTGACTTGTTTTCACCCTAAATGAGATGGATGAGATGATATTTCATGAATTGTCTTAGGAATTGAGACGAATGACAGACTTGCTTGGAAAAGATCAGAATGAACAATATCAAAAGGAGACATGGATCTTTTTGTTGGAGTTGCTTGGAAAAGATGCTATGACATGTTTGCCAACCGAACCAAATGACTTTAAATGTGAAGGTTGATGAACCAACACCTTTAATTTATCTAAAATTGGATGACCCAAACAATGATGAATGATATTCAAGGATGCATAAACGCCTCAAATGGTGGATGAATGATGATGAAGGTAATATATACTCTATGATTCAAATATGCTTCAATTGTATTTCATGCAGAAAAACTCGAAAGAGAATGTTATGGAACAATTGAAAGAGCGAGTAAGTTTACTGATTGAAATCAAATTAAAGGGAGAACTAGGTACAACTAACACATGATTTAATGATAGAAGTGGTAAAGGTGAAGTTTGACCAATAACAACAACTTGTGCCTTAGAACCATTAGCCAGAGTAATTCGGTGAGGTATTTTAGGAGTTGATAAATTTGAAATAAGAAACAAATTACCAACTACATGATCAGAAGCACCAGAATCTTAAATTTATAAACCCACACAATGAGATAGGTAAGTTGTCGAATTACCAAAATGAGCCAGGGTGGTTGAAGATGAAACATATTGGACAACCATCATTATACTAACCAAAATTATCTTTGAATGACGTCGAAAGACATATTTGTAGCAACCAAGATAAAACACAATTGAAGTGGTAGGCTAAAGTGAACAGAGAATGGCCAACAAAGACTAAAACACACAACAATTGAAAGACCCAACCAACTACAAAGAAAGCTCTAAATAACCTCTCAAAATTGAGACTCACGTGCTGTTAATGTTCCCAAACGAGGGTTACCCTAGACAGTGGAACCCTAAGAAAAACTATGTACTAGATACCATATTGAATTTATTTCTGTGTCATTGAAATGGTTGAAAGCAACTATTTATATACATAAGCAATAGTCTAAATAGGAATGCAATCCTACTATAACTCCTAAAGATACTAACAAATCAATTATAATAAATATCAATATCTCATCAGGTAGTAATTAAATGTTGTTTAAAAACAAAACATTGGGCTGAATATGCATGATAAACTTCAAGGAGTCAACATTTTCTAACCTGATCCTTCAATAATTACATACATATGTACAGCTTTACATGGGACCTGTTATGCTGCAAGCCAAGTGTTTCTCACCCATGGCCTGAATCATAACTGATGCTAAACTGTATTAATCATTTTCTACACCACCGAATGACAGATATATGAAAGTTGATGTTAAATAAAATTATACACACATGTAAGAAAGTCAAGGTCGTGATACACACAGTTGCCTCATAGGTGTAAGCAATCTTGCAAAACGTAGGGGCACATGAGCCTTAATGTATGTCCCTTGTTCTGTATATTCCTATATACAAATTAGATAAAATGTCAGGAAATCCAACAATATCAAGTAGGAAATCCATGATATGCTAAACAGTATAGAATCTGCAATGCGGTGCAGTGCAGACTATGATCTACAGGTAGCAAATGATGGACATAGGTATTTACTTACAGTTTTTTCAACCATTCCAACTTGGTGTATGGTGCTGAGAAGGTCCCCATTTTCAAATGGTAACAAAGCTTCCACCCATACCATTGAGTCCTATCAAAGAATATCATAACTTCGACTGGTAAATGTAAATAGAACACATGATATGGAAAGACAAAAACATTTAAATTATATCCAGACTCTGGCTTCAACTTTGTACCTTTAGTTTGTCTTGAACTGCATTACAGAATTCTTGTAAGCCATCGCCGCTTAAAGCAGATATGCATACAACATCATCTCTTTTTTCAGCTTCTAGCATGATTTTCTGGGGATCACTAGCCTTATCAATCTGACACAAGAAAGAGACATGCCACAATGTTTAGGCTGGAATTCATGTTGTAACAGTTAAACATCAAGTGCACAGTAAAGCTTGTCAATTAAAGGGAAAAACATATCTCAGTCCTCCTAAAGAACTAACAGAGTGACTAACGCCAAAAGCAATAGAAAGAACACATCATAGTCTAATTTTAAGAGAAGAATTTCACTGCTGTGAGGAACTGAGAAACAAAATTAAAACAACAGCCAATTTTGAACCAAAAGCAGTCCAAAATCCAGGAATTGATTTTAAAGCATTATGGTTACAACCCAATATAAGATAATGATGGTCTTACACGATATGATATTATAGAAGAAATGATGCATAAAAATCCTAGAATGGCAAACATTTTGAGATTAAAAGCCATATTCCATCGTATTACCCTCATGAACCAACTACCCTAGAAGCTATAGGCATGTGAGTGGTTTATTGTCGTAACATATCCTCTCACACAAGCCCTTTTGGTGCGAAACAAGGAGAATCATACATGGATCCATCTATCTTCTGCTGATTTGCTTTTACAGTTTAGAATGAGGGATGATAGTGATCACACTTAGTCATAGAGACTCTGAAAACATATGAACTAATTATCCTAAAGACTTAAGCTATTGGTTTATAGAACATGAATAGACTTTTGGCTAGAATAATCTAAATAAATTATTTGACAACCCGGCTTTCCATTGTTTAAGTCCTTCACATAAGTGGGCTCAATTTCATCCTAAATTATGAGGTTATTGAGATTTTGGTAAGTGTTAAGAATAGAAATAAATTGTAGTTGACAAGGATATCATTATATTTTTCATGGAATGCATCAATAACGAAATTCAAAAAAGAATTCATTATAAAACTTGAAAGACAAACTGCAACAGCTATGTCACAGAAAACCAACAAAACCATTCTCCTAATACCTTGTTCCAGACCATCAATCTTGGTATTGATGACACATCTAGTTCTGATAGAACTTTGTCCACAGCATTTATTTGTTGCTCAACCAGGGGGTGACTGTAATTCAAAATAATAATTGATGATTGATGAGATATGTTGTAAATCAACAAGTTGCTGTCTATTTCTTCTAAATTTCCTTTCTCTACAAATAAAGTGACTCCCGTAACTTTTACTGATATATAACCTGATATCAACAACATGCACCAGAAGTGATGACTCTGATATCTCCTCGAGTGTGGCTCTGAAGGCAGCAACCTACAGAGCAGAGAAAAATGACAGTTTTAGGAATTATTTTATAATTTGGGTTAAGTTCTAATGGAAACATTTTAATTTGATGGTAAATCATGTCAAAAGAATAATATGAGATATCAATTGTATAACATCCAAAGCAAAATAAATTGTAACAAAGGTATCTTTCTTACTAGTGTAGTAGGTAACTTCTGAATAAAACCAACGGTGTCTGTTAGGAGAAACTCCTTTCCATTCTTCATCTGGACAAAAGCATATAAGCAAAGCACAACATGTTAAAATACCTATAATTCAACCCGCACAAGACTGAATTTATTGCATGATAACTTTTTTAAAAAATCATTAACAACGAATTTTGTGTGCGCGTGTGCAGCCTAGTGGTGAAGGCTTGGGTCTTGAGAGTGTGCTCCTCTCAAGGTCTCAGGTTCGAATCAGGTGCAAATTGCTTATCAAAAAAAAATTAACAACAAATTTTAGACATCGTACAGCTAAGGCACACTGTAAACATAGGAAATGACCGCTGTAAGGTAAATGTCAGTCTAAGTTTTTGGACTGGTTTTTTATTAAGAAAATAATAGAAGCTGGTATTAGTGTTGTATTACAAATTGGAAGCACATTCGCAATAGTTGAAAGCATTCAATAATGAACATAATGCATAGGTTGTGAATAAAAATGAGAAAGTATCCCGGTAAATTTTTGACTGACCTGCACCCTCCTTGTAGTTGGATCTAAAGTTGCAAATAATTTATCCTCGGCAAGAACATCTGCTCCAGTTAATTGATTTAAAAGCGTGCTCTTACCAGCATTCGTATAACCAACCTAAAGTGATGGAAAATAAGCACATATCATCATCTTATATGGAATACATTACAATAATGCATATGCAATCTGTCCAAAAAAATGGCCTCAATATAAATGTTAGAAAACTAACCAAAGATATTACTGGCACAGGTACTGAGACACGCCTGTTACGATACTGCTTTCGGTGTTTCCTAACAGATTCTAGCTCTTTTTTAAGAACACCAATCTGTCAAAGCCCGTGCATGATATATGAAACTAGTAAGTTACTATCACAATATTGCACTAGCACACATCACACTAAACCAATCAAATGAAGATGATTTTTGTAGCCATGCAGATAACTTTGACAATACTCAGATACTCATACTACTCAATGCTTACTTGGTTGCGCAAAATACGCTTGTCCACTTCTATTTGTTTTTCACCCATTCCCTTCACCTGTCCTCCTGATTGACGCTCAAGATGAGTCCACATTTTTGTTAGACGAGGTAGTTGGTATTCCATTTGTGCTAATGAAACCTAGAAATAAAAAAGAAAGTAGAATTATCAGAATAGGAATCTAAATTTCTCCTATTTGCCAAAGCTATGGTTCTGGTAATAACATGAAATATGTATATGTGTGTGTGTGATTTGGAGATTTTCAATACCTTTTGCTTTTCTAAGGGTATAAGTACCTCTAGCAAAATTAGTGGTTAATATTTAGCAACATGCCCCACTTAAATTGAAATATAAATACAAAACATCGTTTTTTTTCCATACTCCGACTTTTAAATTTTATTATTTTACTCAATCCAAATTTAAAATATCTTACATTTCAAAACAAAATAAAAATTATAATGATTTTTGCAGAAAATGGTCAACTAATTCTGATTAAAATAAATATTGAAATATGTAAGACATATAACCCCATAGAGAAGTCCTCTTTTGCATTTATATGTCAATCAAGTGGATTACATTACCAAATATTAATCAATAGTTATTTGGGATACTGATTATTGATAACCTATTAAAAACAAAAGATACTGGAGAAACCTCCTTTTAAATTTATAATTGCCTGTAAAGATGCTTCATGTGTTGCTGCTCGCTGATTAAATATATCAAGGATGAGAGCAGTTCGATCGCAAACTCTCACATCTCCACCAAAAACCTTTTCCAGGTTGCGCAATTGCCTATAATTAGCAGGGACCAGTAATTTTATGTGAGATTCAGAATGGAATTCCTTTCACAACAATGCGACTAGAATAAAGTATTCATTTTCGGTGAAGTGGGCCAATATAATGCAATACAGAACAACCTGGAACTATAAAAGAATAAAGGAAAATAATAACAAATATAGAGCATAGTCTAAGCTACCTCACAACCATCTTGCTGAAAATCAAAAGTTTCCAAATCATCATACTCAATTATACTAGAAACCAAATTTAACCTCTTGAGCAACCTGGTTCTTATGGTTCCAATTATCTCAAATCAAAATGTTATTTTTTTGTTGAAAATTGTGTGTTCAGCTCCGAAAACAAACTACTTTTAGTAAATGAAATATGCAGTTGGATAGTGCAGCAGAAATGTGAGACGCATAAAAAAGGTCACTTACCCAGCTGATAACTCATCATCAAATATCACAGTTTCAACATCCAATGCATTAATTGCACTCTTAATTTCAGAAACTTTGCCGGAGCCAATGTAAGTCCTAGGGTTCGGAGAAGCAAGCCTGTACCATTTAGATTTATTCTGAAACTGAGTCAAATGAAAAAATGTTGTCCCAAATCCCAACAGAAGAATGAAAAAGGGAACAGGGACATGTATCCAGCAATGCAAATGTCTAAAAGAGAAGATATGATTCCTAGTTATGGCCTGTAAAACAGTATTGTGTAATGCAAAACAACAACAGCTTTAATGAAGGATTCAATTAGTTATCATCAGCATGAAAAAAGAGAGGATTCGGAGGGAAAATGTGGCACATTAACCAACAACTATGGTCCATTCTCCATCATTAAGACACCGTTTGATTCTCAGATTCTTCCAAACTCACAAAAATAAAATAAAAAGATAGCAATGTTCTATTAAAATAACAAGAATCGTAAACTTAAACAATGAGATACACCAATAACAGCATTATAAAGACTAAAGAAAGGTGAATCCAATTGCAGGACAATAGACAACATTAGAAGAGTCTAATAACTATACACCGACAATTCAAACTAACAGTATAATTGATTTTTACATGTATAATATATTAATATCCAATCATATTTCAATGTTTTCAATATCTTACCACAATGTAAAGAGACTTTGGAAAATTATATTAGAAAGTGATAATAAAATAAGATATATGTTTGGATTAACTAATTTGAGTTTATCTACGAGTATAAACACTTGTGAGACTATTTGAGAAATCTTAGTAAATCAGTTCATAAGCATTCAAATATAGAAATGAAGAATAAGAAAGAATAAAAAAATGGTATACTTCTGATATGTAGAGTCAACAACCAATAGTCCAGCAGTATCAGCTAACTGTTTCAATTCACTCAAAGAATCTTCAATACCAAAAGAATCACTCGCATCACCTTTTCGCTCAACACCAACCAGATAAGCTTTCTCTTCAAAAACCTAAAAATACCAAACGATAAGAATCAAATCGAAGAGAGTGAAATTGAAATCGAAATTGAAAATTGAAAATCACTCACCTCTTTTCCGTTGCGGAGCTTGAAGCGATTATCGAAGTTGCTACTGTTATCGTCGTTTAGGTCTTTCTTCTTTTTAAGCTTATTATTATTAGTGGTTTTATCTTCACCGGAGAGAACAAGCGGAGTTGGAGGAGATGATTCTTGGTTGTGTAGCGGTGTTTCAAACTCAATCGTAGGGTTTTGAACGGCGTCGTTGGAGGAAGAGAGATGAAGTTCAATTTCGCGCGGTGTAGCGTTCAGAGAGAGTGTGGATGAGGATAGAGAGCGAAAAGGAAGATTGAGAAAATGATGATAGCGTTGTTGTTGTTGTTGAAATAGAATAGTTGATGGTAATAATGGTAGTGAAGAAGAAGAAGAAAAAGAGGGAGTGTAAAGGCATGCGCATGTTTTCATCATCTCTATGTTAGCGCTACTGGTTCGTTTTTGCCATAGCCGTGTTATGATGGATCTTTAAACGGATATTATTTTGCGTATGCTTATTAATTAAACGGACTAGTAGTAGTTAGTAGTAGTAACTAACTTGTGGCTGCCGTTAAAAATACATTAACTTATGGTTAGAATGGTTATTAAAGGGATCTCTAATTTAGGGGTAATGCTAACTTGTGTTTTTTGGGCACATGTTAAAAATTCACAAATAGAAACTTGTGTTTGTTACTAGCTTTATCTTTGAAACACTAATAAATGTGCATATTGCTTGAAAATAGTTGGGAGTTTATAAAATTTCAATTTTGAAGCACCTTGAAGATGATATGACATAGTGGGTATTGGAAAACTAATGACTAGGGGAGTCAATAGAGAGATTGAAAAGGGTCAACGAGAAACATCTAATAACAACATGTTCACTCTAGACTTCACCTAATTTTTATATTTTTTTTCATAGATTATTTACAAGAGATAATATATATTTGAGGTATTGTCAACATTGAATGTGAACATTATTTTAAAGCGACGTATTAAAGCATTTTATCACAACGTTCTATAAAATCTTATATAACCTAGTGTTTGTTTATAAAAAAAATAAAGGAAGTAAAATTTAATTTAAGTTTATAATAATTTAAATGAAAGGAATAATGGAAAGAAAAAATGTTATGCAAAAATTATATAGTTCCCTTTAATTTTTTAAAGTTTTTTATGGTCAAATTGTTTTTTTTACGATGAACGAAAAAATTTGTCCTCGACCTAATAAAGAATCCTACAATATTTCTCACAACATCTCCACCAAAAATCTCATTATGCAATAAGTTATTGAAACAACACAATCATATATTAATTATTTGAGATAAAGAAGTCATGATAGTCATAAATCAATCTCGGGTAAAATTTGCATATGAAAACAAACTTTTGCTTGAGGTTCATCTAGATGCAATTATTTTTAAAGACGTGTGTATACTTCGAGTCGACATTGTTGTCGTTAAACTGTGGAGAGAAAAACATCAAATATAACACTGTGAAGAAGCATCTCTCCATGATTTGGAATCAAGGAAAATTCAAGATCATGAATAGTTATAATTGATTCTATAAGGTTTATTTGATCAAGTCACATATAAAGAAAGAGTTATCTTAGATGGACCTTGCATGATTTTTCACCACTACCTTGTGGTCTTTCATTAGACATCAAAATTTGCTTCCCTGAATGCTAAGTGGAGAGAACTAATGTCTAGATACACTTCCTAAGATTAAATTTGGTTTATTATGATCAAAGTTTTTTTATTTGTTATGGCCTCTATAGTCGTTTGACCCATTAAAGTGGTTAAGAATACTATAAAAGTGAAGCGTGTTGAAGTTGCTTTTTCCTTTTAATGGTCAGAAAATTTTGGGTCAATTGTCATTGGTACAAAATTCAATATGAAAGTTTCCATATCATTTTCATTAATTGGGACTACTATGGTTATAGTAGAAAAACATGTTTGGTACAAGTGTGAGTGGTTAAAGTCTCACAATGCCCATGAATGAATGGAATGTTGGATTTATAAGAGAGATGGCTCATTTGATAATTATTACTCTTTGCACATTTTTATATCTCCTCTTTCCACCGCAGAACAATGATGTCGTCTATGGAAAACAAGACGCATATTTATATGATTGATATCTCCTCTGATCCAGAGATTCATATCTCCTCTCTAAAAAGGTTCAAATCTCTGTTTCTTGATCTTTGTTCTTAAAGTTTTGTGATCTTCTTCAATATCCAACAAATCCATCATTCGATTAATCAACCACAATGCCATCCAAAGCCACTAAATATGTCGTTCATTTGCAAGTCGTCGATGTAGCTAATAAAGTTCCACTTCCTCATCCTCAAAAGAGGAAGGTGTAGTCCTAATAGCATCTCCTTCTAATCATTCACATCAAAATCCTGATCTACTAAGAGTTAACCAAGGAACGTTCCAATCCTTTTGGTTATTCGAGCCTACATAATAGTTCCACCAAGGAAAACCATCGCATCAACCTCTACCACTACCTACAATACATGGAAAGAAAATTTTGTATGTCCTTTAGCTTTTACAGGTCAACCTTGGGATATGGGGAACTTTCAATCTTCTAAAAAATGTTTATAATATGGCACAATAACATAACTCTCAATTCTTGGTAGAAAAGCTCTATAAAATTGAAGAGAGTTTGCATTATGTCACGATAAGAAACAATATTGTGTAAGAGACGACTTCCCAAGGAAATCAAGTCATTATTCCTAAACCAGTCTCAGTACCATAAGGAGAAACTCTGAGGTCGTGTGCTCGCATCTATCACCGAAGATATAGGACTCATCCCCCGATCCTGAAGGAAAAATGGTAGCTACAATTCACTAAAAACTCGTCGTCCTAAAAAGAGAGAAAGGTATGATGGAGACGCTCTGGTTCCCGAGCAAGAAAGGAACCATATGTCTGTTCTTATCCTTAATAACAAGATTTCATGGTCATTAGAGAGGCCTTCGAAGCTGCAGAGCTACGACGAAAATAGAGACTGAATGAATATGTTGAATACATCGACAACCAATTACACTATTATCATGCCCAAGGGACGCTAAAACATAAACTCTTTGCATTAACATTAACTGGGTACACAGTGAAGTTGTTCAAGACCTTCTTAGACGGAAGCATAGATTCTTGGAAGGACTTTTGTGAAGCTTTCACTTCTCAATTCACCACCCAAAACCGAAAATCCACGATAATGGTTGTACTTATTGGGTCACTCATGGAAGAAAGAAACCTTATATAAATACATTGACCGTTTCACCAAAATAGTGATAGTTGTGGATGCACATATGACGAATCAAAATGTATTCAAAATGGGGTTGAGACCATACTACATGTTCTGGGATAAGTTTGGACTCAGGATCCCATAACTTAAGTGAAATTTTTGTGTGCATATTTTTGTCGGTTGAGTTCTACTTATGTTTTAAAATAGGGGTGGTTGATATATTTTTGTAGATTTTGTGTTGTGCATGTACGAGTGCTTGTAACCGTTACATGATCATGTTGGTTTTGATGATGACAACACTTTATATCAAATAGAATTTTGTAAGTCTTTACATATCAATATGTTTAATGGTCAAGGTTTTCTTCGTGAGATCAAATGTTAAGTCACATCAATGATGACAGCACCTTAGGTTAAACGATGTTCTATGAAGTCTTTGGTGAAAACTGTCTAACATTCTTTAATGATGGTACTCGATCAAGAAGTTATCTCAAGCCTCGTCAATTAGAAGAGTCAAGTCCCATATGAATTTTTAAACAAGTGTAAATCAAGAAAGGGAACTTGAAGCTCAAAAGTTGTGAAAGAGAGAAAGTGTGAAAGCTCGTCTGGTGATTATAAAAATTCATAGTGACATGATAAAGGAAAAATCTAGAGGTCCTTTAAGTTTTTTTTTTGTAACATGTTGGTCATTTAAGGTTTTTTTTGTATCAACTTGGTCCTTTAACCTACCAAACGCGTGCATCGTTACCCTTTTTTAACATAATAAATGTGTTAATTTTTTATGCAATTATTTTGAGTGGTATGAAAATAAAGTGGAACCAGAAATACAACAATCACACATTTTTAAATATTCAAAATGTTAGAAAAAAGATGAGAAATCACTCTAAAGGACCAAGTTGTTACCAAAAAAACTTAAATTACCAACCTGTTACAAAGAGAAATAACTTAAAGAACCTTTGGTGTATTTTTACCTAAAATAAATTAACAAAAATGGTTGTGGAGGAGCAATGGAGGAAATCAGAGATATCCCATATGAAACTTTGTGAGAATCAAGAAATAATTCTCACATATGGCATCGGTAAAAATATGGAACATGAGATTGACGATGTGTTGATGTAGGTTGATATGGAAGCTTTCAGTACGACGGTGAAAGTCTCTAGTAAATGGAGAAAGGGTGTATATGCCACGATAGAGTTTCAATATACAAGTCAATGGGGTCAAAGAGATAAAAATTGAAAGAATAATATGAATCATATCTTGGTGTGACATGAAATCACACGACAGTTAGAACCATCCCTAGAGAGTACGACGTGAAGCATGGGAGATCGTTGTATTGACTCCAACGAATGAGATGAGCCTGATGCATGACTCTAGTGCATTACCCCATGGTGAGGGCCTACCTATTCGTCAATCTCGAGCGAGTGAATTTTAAATTGAACCTTTGAATTTGATCGATCTTATTAGGTCTTGTGGACAATCGGTATATTAATGATAATGAAGTATATTTTATAAACAGAAAAATGTTAAGAAATATTATTTTCAATCTTTTATGAGGTGAAATTTATAACGATGAAAGTTGATTTAAATGACAAGTATTTCTCATTTTTAAAATTCTGTTGTTTCAATTTCTCCTATTGATGTAAGGGTTTATTTTGTGAGTAATCTTTAAGTATTTATTTTAACGGGGATTGATGTGAGAATATTTTAACAAATAATTTATAAATATAAGTAAGAGTTCTTTAAATCTTGAAAGATTATGAACTAAAGTGTATTCTGAAACTCTTTGAAGATGATATATATATATATATATATATATATATATATATATATATATATATATATATATATATATATATATATATATATATATATATATATATATATATATATATATATATATATATATATATATATATATATATATATATATATATATATATATATATATATATATATATATATATATATATATATATATATATATATATATATATATATATATATATATATATATATATATATATATATATATATATATATATATATATATATATATATATATATATATATATATATATATATATATATATATATATATATATATATATATATATATATATATATATATATATATATATATATATATATATATATATATATATATATATATATATATATATATATATATATATATATATATATATACTGGCTCAAATTTTTGAAAATCTTATATAAGTTAACTACAATTTAATTTATACTCACGATTTAACCTAGTAAATATCTTATTGTTAGCCTCTGAAAAAAATTAGTGAAAAATATTTCACATTTTTAAGATAATAATTGTGTACATATTAATTGTTAATATATCTTTAATTCTAAAATATTATAAAAATTAAATTAAATTAAATTTAAATTATCTAACTAAATCTTCCAAAATTATATTCTATACAATTTTTCATTTTGCCTATTTAATAAGATTTTATAGAAATCATAAATTATATTGGATAAAATATTTCAAAAAGAGACAAATTATATAAATTTAATATTAAAATATTCTTAAAATTAAAAATTTACTATTTATTATTATTCTTAATAATTGTTAGTAAAGAAATGTTATTAACATTCCTTTCTTAAGATTTTTTCCATTAACATTGGCTTGATCATACATTAGTCTCTACTCTCTTTGAAATAAAATATAAACAAAATAAGCATTTAAAAATTTGATGTATCTGGTTATAATTTTGAATAAATACATAAGCTTTTCACGTAAATTGTTTATATTTATTTTGGAGGGAGTATTTTCTATCCTCACTTCCATAACTTTCTTCTACAATGAACCTTACTTTCTTAACCTTTCTCTTCCTCTTCTTTCTCTCCTTTCTCCACCATCCAACGTCTGCATCAAATCTATACAAAATCAAGCAACTAAATTCAGATTTTCTTTCTCAATCTACAATCTCAGATGATTCTCATACTCCACAATCACCAACCAAATACTTTGAGGTAACCAAACCAATTGAACTCCCAAAAACAAAACCGTGTTCATACCATATTCTTCAACACGATTTCGGTCACACATATGGAAACCCCCCAGTTTTTGCTAATTACACCACTCCCTCTCATTGTTCATCTAAAAACTTTTCCAAAATTGTTCTTGAATGGAAGGCAACATGTGAAGGAAGACAATTTGATCGCATTTTCGGTGTTTGGCTCAGTGGTGTTGAGTTGCTCAGAAGCTGTACAGCAGAACCAAGAGCCACTGGAATTGTTTGGAGTGTGGAAAAAGACATCACAAGGTATCATTCTTTGTTATTCAATCATCATCAACAAAATCAAACCCTAGCTGTTTTTTTAAGGAATGTTGTCGACCAAACTTATACTGGTATTTATCATGTTGATATCACTATTCACTTTTACCCTTTTCATGGCAACACTCATGAGACAAAGAAGTTGAATCCTTTAGCATTTACAAGTGATTCTCATGCTGATTTGATCTTGCCCATTTCAAGAAATCACCCACTCAATGATGGGTTGTGGTTCAATATTCAAAATTCAACTGATGTTAGTTTGAAAGAATTCAGTGTTCCACAAAATACTTATAGGGCTGTGTTAGAAGTTTATGTTTCATTTCATGAGAATGATGAGTTTTGGTATAGTAATCCTCCAAATGAATATCTTTCTGCAAATAACGTAACTAATTCACCTGGTAATGGACCCTTCAGAGAGATTTTAGTTACTCTTGATGATAAAGTTGTTGGTTCAGTTTGGCCTTTTACTGTGATCTACACTGGAGGGGTTAATCCTCTCTTATGGAGACCAATTACTGCCATTGGTTCATTTGATCTTCCATCTTATGATATCGAAATTACGCCTTTTTTGGGCGAAATATTGGATGGAAAGAGTCACTTGATTGGGTTCAAGGTAACAAATGCATTGAATGTTTGGTATATAGATGCAAATTTACATCTTTGGTTGGATGCAAAGAGTGTTAGAACAGAAGGTGCACTAATGAATCACATTGACAAACCTTTGGTTGAATCTATAGTATCCGAATTTAACGGTTTAAACGGAACATTCTTGACTAGTGCAAAGAAATCCATTTTGTCTAGTGGATGGATTAGATCCTCCTTTGGAAATATCACAACTAGTTTTGTTCAAGATTTTAGTTACTACAGTTCAATGATATTTAGGAGGAATGGAGAGAAACAAATTGTGAATCAAACTATATTGTTCAAAGACGCTGTTCGTGTTAAACTTCCATCGTCGCATCGAGATTTGGTCGATGACAGTAACAGAAAATTTTCTCTTTACTTGGATTCTGATCAACTAGCCCAAGATAATGGCGGTTATATAGTTGTTTCAAATGTTACATTAGGATTTGATGTGAATAAGGCTAAGAGTGAGGATTCTGTATTTTGGAAGAGCTATCTGAAAAATGTGCTGAATGGCCGGGGTAAAATGGTGGTTGAAAACAATTCGGTTGTTAGTGGAGTGGGAGAAACACAACAAGATTATAGATACGAAAGCAATGAAGGTTGTTACTTCAGAAATGTTGGAAGCTCAAATTACACAATTCTATATGATAAAGTAAAAAATTCATGCAACAAAAGGAACCACTCTCCTTTCTAGCTCTAGTCATGGATGTTATTTCTGTGTCAAATAAAATTCTGTTCAGTTGGCTTTGAGAATCGAGACACACAATTCTTTCAAATATTTTTCCCTCTTTTTATTAGGCTTTGTTGTTTTCTGGTTATTATTGTATTTGGCCCTTTGTATTTGGCCCTACTTGTTTTTTTTTTCTTTGATAAGTAAAGGTGTATTGAAATTGAGCCCAAGGATTCTAAACCAATCCTCCCACTCAAAATCTAAAGAATTTAAAAATTTTGCACCTACCCAATCTCAAGCTCACTTAATTAAAACAATCATATCACTTACATTCTGACGACCTCTTTTAAAGAGAATTTCATTTCTTGTCAACCATATAGACCATGTAACCGACAACATCTTGTCGAGTTCCTACCATGCTCTTAAAGAATTCAAACAAGTGAGACATAACATCTTGTTGAGGAGGAATAATACCAATATCAATTTAATTCTACATGAACGTCTAAACTCGAGACACAACCGAACAAAGCAGAAAAAGATGGTCAAGATCTTCCAGTGAACAAAGACAAAGTGGAAAAACGAGATTGTGTAGACCAGAAAATAATACCTCTATAAAGCAATTCATCCCAAGTTGAAAGCTTTCTCACAAGGAATCTCCATGCAAAAAAACTTGATGTTGCTTGGAACACACAAACTCCAAGTTAGCGCTAGAGACGCAGACAACCTAATATCAACCAACACATCTGAACCAAAACGTTATGCCAGAATTCTATAAGATGACTGAATTGAAAAATCGAAAGGATTCCTCTACCATAATATTTTATCTATAACATTCAGATCAGGGGAGAAGGGAGACAAAATTGGCATAAGTTATTCCATCTACATTTCACATTTTGCAGAAAGGTTTGGATGTTCAATCTCTAAATTCCAAATCCAGAGACCATTGGGTAAATAAGTTGCATCAGAAATAGCTAGAGTTTGATCATAGAAAATATAAAAAATAATTGGAAACTTTTCTTTAAGAGGTTGATGGCTTATCCATCTGGACCTAATGTTAAAATAGATAGGTATTGTTTTGGACTGGGCTGAGACTTGCCCCTCAGACGGGCAAGCCCAACCCAATACTATGCTGATGAGGCCCAACAAGGCCAAATCCTCTATATCGGGCACAAGCCTCAACAAGGCACACTAGTCGGGCAAAGCATTATATTGTCGGGGAGAGCTCACGCACTTTTCCCACGGACTCCACGTGTCTCCCACGCGGGGACACGTCATCAGTCAACTACCCACTTCCGAAAGAGTTGGTCAGTCCACCTTCCGAAGATCACGGGGCAGTTGGTTCAGGGCGAAGACCACGTGCTAGTCTTCACTACATCACGTAAGCCCTGACAGTTACTTGTGTTTGGCTTGGCAATCTGGCCCACTGCAATGTAATCGTTGGCTCTGCGTTAGAGGTACATTATAAATACTCTCTTTCACTAGAGGGTCAGGTATCTTATTCACTACACCTTTTCTCTGTACTTGCTCTCTCTCTAGTTCCGTTACTCACTTAAGCATCGGAGCATCTTGCAGGTACACCCCTTTTCTCCTCTACAACACCGGTAAAGACATCAACTCACGATGTGTGGCAGACTACTGATTCCTTTCTGATCAGATACAATCAGACATATTGTTAGAATTTATGATTTTATGATATGATACTCATAAATGACATAAATGATACAAATATTCTAATTCTTATAATTTCTATACAATTAGGTATAACTTAACATATATTCAACAATTAACATAAATTATAGTAATAACAAAATCATGGTAATAGATATTCCTTATTAACATCCCCTTAAATTGATATGACTGGTCAACAAGCATCAATTTAGTGATGAGAAACAAATGTTGAGATTTAGGTACAACCTTAGTGAAGATGTGTGTAAGTAAGTTGTGATGTGACATGAGGAAGAAATATAACATGATTGACCAGTATGAATCAAAAACTGAGTAATAGTAATTTGAATGCCATTGGTATTGTAAACAAAGAGTTATGTTTAGGAAAATAGAGCTTGGTCAAAAGTCCACGAAGCCAGGTAATTTCAAAACAAGCCATAGACATAGCTCGATACTTGGATTCTGTTGAAGACTTAGAGACACAAAAATGTCTTTTACTCTTCCAAGAAATCAACGCAAGACCAAGAAACATGCACTAACCAGTAACTAATCTTTGTGTGTTGAGATGACCAGCCCAATCTACATCACAATAACCAATCAAAATAAGAGGCTTACGAGTATGAAAACATAGGCTACATGCAGTTGTGCCAAGTAGCGAATGATGCGGCATACCAAAACTAGGTGAATATGGTTGGGAGTGTTCATATATTGACTCACTTGTAGAATCGCAAAGGAAATGTCAGAATGAGTAATGGTTACATGATTGAGAATACCTACCAACCTCTAGTATAATAAAGGATCATACAATTGATCACCTTCATAACGAAGATATTTAACATTAACCTCAAGAGAAGTATCCACAAGAATGGGTAAAGTTAGACCCGCCAAAGAAATTAAATCTTCAGTATATTTATATTTCATGAAAAAGAGTTCCCTTATAATTAGAATGAGCCTCAAGCCCTAAAAATAATGAAGATCCCCTAAATCTTTCATATGAAGAGCCCTATTACTTATCTATCATCAACACATAGATAAGTAGAAGAACAAAATTAGTCGATGTGCGATGAATGAACATGGATGAGTCAAATTTACTTCGAGTAAACAAAAAAAATCAAGGATAGTGATCCAAAACATTTCAAACCATGCCCGTGGAACTTCTCATAATCAATATAGAGAGCATTTAAACTTGCGCACCCCTTAGCACAAGGAAGGAAACCCTTAAGGGAGGGTCATATAAATATCTTTTGCTAAGTCTCCATAAAGAAATGAATTTTTCACATCTATTTTAGTAAGTGACCATCCTTGAGAAGCAACAATAGACAAAATGGTTTGAATACTAGTCTTTTTTTTTGTGCAACGGGTGTGAAAGTCTCATTATAACTCATACCATACTCTTATTTATTGCCTAATGCAACCAATCAAACTTTGTAACGATTAAGAGTACCCTTTGAATTCAACTTTACCAAATACCCTCATTTAATCTTAATAGGATTACCACTTTTAGGTCGAGGAACAATGTCCCACATGATATTTTCTTAAAGGGCATGTAGTTCATAGTTCACTCCCGTGACCCAATGAACATCTTTAACTTCCTTAGAATTATAAGTAGGAATATCTGTGATATATATAATAGAAATAAGAGAAATATGCCTACATTCATACCTATCTGGTGGGAAAGACACTCATTGTGAGTGTCGCGGAGGTGCTAGTGCAACCTCAGATGACAAATCAACAATGAAAAGAGGCAAAGTAGGAGTGTATCTTACATAAACTTGGCATGGTTTAAGTTGTTCTACATGAGGAGAATCATTATAAAAAATTAACAAGAGTAACATAACCAATAGATGAAGGTTTATAACTTGTAGAAAAAATTGTTGATCAAAGAAAACAACATTCCTAGATATGTGTAAGTGACGAGAGGTGGGAAGCCTTTATAAGTGGTACTATAACCCAAATATGCACTATAATTGATTGGGCACCAAGTTTATTTTGTTTAAGAGGTAGAAAATGAACAAAGTATACATAAGTATAATCAGGTTATGTAAGAAAGAGACGAAAATATGGATAATCAAACCCAAAAACCTGACATGGAAGACGGTTGATGAGAAAGACAATTGTGGACAAAGCTTCAACCCAAAATTAGGGAGGGGTAGTGGCGACAAGAAGCAAGAAACGCGTAACATAATCAGGTAAATGCCAATTTTTACAGTTTTATTTTTGGTGAGGCATATAAGGACACTGACGCTGAGAAAATATACCTTTTTGTTGCAAAAATCCCCGAAAAGCATGAGAAATATACTCCCCACCAAAGTGCGTGCATAGTAAATAGAGTGGATTACCTTGTTATGTCTACAACCTCTATTGCAAAATCACTTGTATCACACATAAACTCAAATAATTTGAATCAATCATGTGCAATGATAATAGAAGTAGAAATTAAGGCCTTTTGAGAGTTTCAAACACTTTTAGACATTCTTCCATAAAGTGATATATCACGTCATGTTGCAACAATTGCCATATAAATTGTGATTTTTGAAAAATCTTTAATGAACCTCATATAAATCTAACATGACCTAGAAAATTCATAACATCCTTGACATTTTTTGACGGTGATAGCTTCTCATCTAATTACCAAATTAGTTTGATCTACTTCCAAACCCTTTTATGAAAATAGCACAAGCCACTCATTTATCATAAAGTGACATTTTCCTAATTAAAAACTAAATTTTTTTTCTTACACCTTATTAGCACTAATTCCAAATTATCTAAGAATTTTCTTAAAAGATTATCCAAAAATAGATAATTCGTCCATGATGACACTCTGGTGGAGATAAGCTCATTTTTTTCATTGGTGACTACTACATGTCACCCTTCTTTGAAACACATTGCACATGATAGAGAGGAAGAAAACAAGACTAGTTGCTAAAGGTTTTCAAGATACATAACAAACCCATTTGTTATAACTTATTTTATAATAAAAAAGTATTTTTTGTAGTTTCCATTTGATTGTTACATATTCTTAAAAAAATAATAATCTATATATAATCTAAAAATTGTTTTAAATAAGAAAATATTTTAAATAGTGTCTCTTTAGATCAACTTTGTATAACTGTATATTTTAAAAAGTGACTCTTCATTTTGGCAAACAATCCCAACAAATTTCAAAATTTATTAATTAAAATAATACCCTTTTTTTTGTCTCACATAGTTAAGATTCAAAACATTCTCACATACTTTCACTATCAGTAGTATCCACCATACACCTGCATAATTATGCAGACAGAAAACTATACTATGGCCACCATTACATGAATACTTAAAAACAGAATTTCATACTCCACAATCTTGATTAAGTTCAAACTCAAACAAATTAACATCCAACAAACTTCAAACCATAACATACATTCAAAGAAACCACAAAAAACAACAATAGAGAGAACGAAATTCGAAAGTGTTGCGTGTTTTGACACAGCCGCTACAGAAATAACATCCATGACTAGATCTATAAAGGGACTCACTCTATAGAATAATCGGAAACTTTTTGATAATTTTAAGGCCAAAAGGAGAGTGACTTCTTTTGTTGCATGAATGTTTTACTTTATCATAGAGAATTGTGTAGTTTGAGCTTCCAATTTTTCTGAAGTAGCAACCTTCATTGCTTTCATATCTGTAATCTTGCTGTGTTTCTCCCACTCCACTAATAACCATATTCTTCTTAACAACAATTTTACCTTGGCTATCTTGCACATTATTTAGAAAGCTCTTCGAAAATTTTGAATCCTTGCTTTTAGACTTATTCACATCAAATCCTAATGTAACATTCGAAACAGCTAAATAAGTGTCATTATCTTGGTCTAGTTCATCTGTGTCCAAGTAAAGAGAAAAATTTCTGTTTGTGTCATCGACCAAATCTAGACGTGATGATGGAAGTTTAACATGAATACTATCGTTGAACGATATAATTTGGTTCACAGTTTGTTTCTCTCCATTCTTCCTCATTACCATTGAACTGTAGTAACTAAAATCTTGAACAAAACTAGTTGTGATATTACCAAAGGAGGATCTAACCCATCCACTAGACAAAATGGACTTCTTTGCACTAGTCAAGAACGTTCCGTTTAAACCGCTAAAATTGGATACTAAAGATTCAACCAAAGGTTTGTCAATGTGATTCAGTAGTACTCCTTGCGTTCTAACACTATTTGCATCCAACCAAAGATGTAAATTTGCATCTATATACCAAACATTCAATGCATTTGTTACCTTGAACCCAATCAAATGAGTCTTTCCATCCAATATTTCACCCAAAAAAGGCGTAATTTCGATATCATACGATGGAAGATCAAACGAACCAATGCCAGTAATTGGTCTCCATAAGAGAGGATTAACCCCTCCAGTGTAGATGACAGTAAAAGGCCAAACAGAACCTACAACTTTATCATCAAGAGTAACTAAAACCTCTCTAAAGGGTCCATTACCAGGTGAATTAGTTATGTTATTGGCAGAGAGATATTCATTTGGAGGATTACTATACCAAAACTCATCATTCTCATGAAATGAAACATAAACCTCTAACACAGCCCTATAAGCATTTTGTGGAACACTGAATTCCTTCAAACCAACATCAGTTGAATTCTGAATATTGAACCACAACCCATCATTGAGTGGGAGATTTCTTGAAATGGGCAAGATCAAATCAGCATGAGAATCACTTGTAAATGCTAAAGGATTCAACTTTTTTGTCTCATGAGTGTTGCCATGAAAAGGGTAAAAGTGAATAGTGATATCAACATGATAAACACCAGTATAAGTTTTGTCGACAATGTTACCTAAAAAAACAGCTAGGGTTTGATTTTGTTGATGATGATTGAATAACAAAGAATGATACCTTGTGATGTCTTTTTCAACACTCCAAACAATTCCAGTGGCTCTTGGTTCTGCTGTACAGCTTCTGAGCAACTCAACACCATCAAGCCAAACACCAAAAATGCGATCAAATTGTCTTCCTTGACAAGTTGATTTCCATTCAAGAACAATTTTGGAAAACATTGTAGATGAACAATGAGAAGGAGAGGTGTAATTAGCAAAAACTGGGGGATTTCCATATGTGTAACCAAAATCGTGGTGAAGAACATGGTATGAACAAGGTTTTGTTTTTGGGAGTTCAATGGGTTTTGTTACCTCAAAGTATTTGGTTGGTGATAGTGGGGTAAGAGAATCGTGTGAGGGTGTGGATTGAGAAAGAAAATCTGAGTTTAGTTGTCTGAATTTGTGTAGATTTGATGCAGAAATGGGGTGGTGTAGAAGAAAGAAAAGGAAGACAAAGAAGAAGAGAAAGGTTAAGAAATTGGGGTCCATTAGAGAAGAAAGTTAACAAGTGAAGATAGAAAAAATAATGTAAGAGTGAACAAGACAACTAATGAATGGTAAAAACTATGTTTATGGAAGAATCTATAGAAAGGAGGAGATGGTTATGGTGCACCACTCAGTTAAGTGTTGTATGGGATTCGGATCTTCTTATGTAATGTTTTTATTTGCTTTTATATCATTACAAGAGATTATGTGATTAGCGCCTAAGCAAAGATATCTACACAATAATTATACTTTTTTGGCCATTAACTCAATGAGATACATAGTGTTAGAAAAACACATGATTTTGTTGAAACTTGCTTCCTAGATGTTGTAACTTGTAATATTAAACATGAATAATAGATTGTAATATTAAGGTTACTTGAGAAAAACCTATTAAATTTATTTATTTTCAGCATTCTAATTATATTATTTAATATATGAAATTGAAACACCTATTTATCAATATGGTATCATAGAGCTCCCCATTTTTTAGACTTATAAATCCTAGTGGTCGCTATCATCAAATTTGTTTTTGCCTTAATAGAAAATCCACGCAATTGTTATATACTTGTGAAAGGTTTAGTAAGGGCAGGAGAGTGGTGATCTTTAGAAGGGGTGACATTTATATGTTGTGGAATTTTGTATTATAGTTGATATGCTTTTAAATAAGGACGTCAATTTTTTATGATGACAACTAAAGTATTACAATAATTAAAGCGTGAATGATTAAACGGATAAAGATACAAATCTATCTTTAGGGTTTAATAAACTTGATTGTTCAATGATGACAAACAAAAAAATGCAACTAAAGTCTCATCTCAAGTCATTCAAGCATGTGTTAACATAAAGAGTAATATTCGACAAAGTCTTGAAGCATTATGGCGATCTCCTAACTTAGTAATGATGATCTCTTATTTTTGAGCTAATCTCAAGCCTAGAGGTTTCATTTTTCGTTTCAAATAATCCAGAATCATGTTTCGACACTTTCATCTCTGACTCTCTCTTTCTCTAAATATTTCTTTAACTTTTTGTCACTATGTTTTTATCCAAAGTGCTTTTGTGAGAAAATTTCTTTTGAGGGTGAGATCAAGGGAACCTTTTGTCTATACCTTGGTTGAATACTGTAAAATAAGGGGTTTGATTGAGTTAAATTTAAACTCGTAAAAAGCTTGTGTATGGGATTTGGCATTTCAATCCTAATTTAGCTTGGAGATCAGCCCATATAAAATCTCCTCAGTTCTTGGTAAACCCGGTGTTAAAACTAAGATAGGTTAAAGTTCAGCTCAGTACTTAAAAGTTTCACTGGTTCAAGATCAGTGCACTATAAAAATCTCAAAGATTTTTTGTTAGCCCGGTTAAAACCAATGTATTGAGCTTAAAGGTTGTGGAACTTGAAGGCTAACCACTCTAAGGTTTATGTTGGTGGAAAGAAGACTAACTGTTTCAATCCACTGTTTGGGAATGAAGATTGGCCCTTTCACTCTCAACCTCATTATGGAGAAAAGACGCAAACATACAAATGCATATTCCGGGTACTATAACACCCTAACCCCCGCACATACAATTATCATAGAGTTTGATTATGCATGTAAAATTTGTCTTGAAACAAGGTGTTATGGTCGTGGCTTTAATCTTTGACTCTTTACTTTGATAAATAGGCATGGAAACCCTTGTATTTTGCTTGTATTGATGTTGTGATAACTTTGTGAGAATGCGATTAATCGGGCTCTGAAATTCTAAATACTCCTGCAACAAAACCATAGAAAAAATGTTAATGCGTATGTCGGCAATGCGAATGCACATGCTTATGCAAAAAAGCAAAAAGGGGGGTCAAATTCCGGGTTACGATAATGACCATTTTCTTTTTCTTTAAAGATTTTATCGATATTTTCCCTTTCCTTTCTGGAATAAATAAACTCCGGTGGCGACTATATTACTATTTCGAGCGTGTGAATGTTCGGGTATTTTTTGCACCGCAACATGAGGATTTTTGTAAATTTCTAATTTATTAGACTATACTTTGCCTAATTGATTAGATGATGCCTAATTGAGTTTTTTTAACAACTCTATATTAAAAAAAAATATTTTGTGCCACAATAATCGATCATTTGAAGTACCTAATCAATTATTCTAATCGATGAGAGCATTTATTGGGTCCATGGTTGTTTCCAAATTTATAGCACATCGTGGCATATAAATAGGGAACTTCTCTCACACTTTTTCACATCTAGAAAACGTGAAAAATCCTCATTTTCACTTCTCTCATTACCTCTCTAAATCTTTCGTATTTTTTTACATATTTTATTCATAGTGCTTTGAGAGTGTTCCTGAGTCTAGTGAAGAATATTGTTCTAGATGAGGGCAAAATTGTATATTTACCAAGAGTGAATTTTTTCTTCACTAAATAATTCTTTTATAGGAAGTTAATATTTTGGTTGCGAGATAAACCAATTATAAATCTCTTATATTTTTTAGACATTATCGTCTTAGGAAGTCTTGGTCTGGTTCGTGAGTTTATCCATTAAAGAAAAAAATTTCTTTTGGTTTCTGAAGATCAGCCAATAAAAATTTTCACAATGGTTCTTAAGCTCAACCCGGTTAAAAGTTCTATCTATTCGAGACCAGCCTATATAAAATCTATATTAATTTTTGAGTTTTGCCTGGTATAAAAACTCAGTAAGTCCGAGATCAGCTCAATAAAAATGTTGGTTTGGTTCATGGCCAACCTGTGTAAAACTCTAACTCGGTTCAAAGGATATTCAACTCAAAACTCCTTATTTTGAGATTACCTTGTGCAAAATATTTGTTTGACTTTGAGACTAACTGCTCAAAACCTTGTTCGTTGTTTGGTTAGAAGTTATCCTAAAAATTTCATTTCCTTGTATAAGAGAGTTCGTGGGCATAACTTTCTAAAATCTCTCAAGACTATTAACTACTCTCAAGATTAATTCATCGGGACAAGATTAGGTCTTTTTGACCTAACGTGTATAATTCTCCAGTTTAATTTCTCCTCCTTATTTTTTTTTTTAAATTTTCAGTAATTTTCTTTACTTTGAATTGTTGGGGCATACTTTTTCAAACGTTTTTATAAAATATTTTCAAACTCTGGTTTTGCAAATAATTTTATTTTAAACCAAAAATTTTCAAACCTTTGTAATTCAACCCCTCCCTCTTGTGTATAAAGTCATATGTCCAATAAAATCTAGAGATTCGAATTGGTCAGCCAGCCAAACAACTAGTTGATCAACAAAAGAAAGCATTTAATGTCAACACTCAAAGCAACCAAAATGAGCACTACCATACAACCACAAATAGAAGCGGTATGGTTAATGAAAATGCGGTACCTAAAAAAATTGTTATTATGGCAGAGAAATTCAAGAGAAAGAAAGAAGAAGATAAGAAAGAAATAGAAGAACAAAATATAAGTGATGAAAAAGAAAAAGAGTTAGAGAATGATGTATGCGAAGAGGTAAAGACAAAAGGTCAAAGAACAAGAGAGAAAAAACTGAAGAATTCACTTGTTAAAAATTTGTCTTATCCCGAACCTCCAACCAAAAACAATAAGAAAAGATAGTATTTAAGGTTTTAGAGATTTTCAAAAGATTGCAGATAAACATACTCTTCTTTAAAGCCTTGAAACAAATGGCTACATATATTAAGTTCGTGAAAGAGATTCTAACGAAGAAAAAATGTATACTGATTAGAAAACCGTCCAATTGAAAGCAAGTTGTAGTGTCATCAATAAATAAATAAAAACTCAAAACTCATGCACAAATAACTTCACTTTTAATTTAAATTTAACCAAAATCAATTTTACATAATTAATTTGTTCAAAATTAACTCAATAATTAAGAATTAAGGGTAAAAATATGTTCAACTGAGATAAGTTTTATAAAACTTGCAGTTTGTTTGGTAAAAAACAACAAAGCTTAAATCTGATTTGTCATAAACTAATTTTCAATTTTGATTCTAACCTTTTTAAAAGTCTGATATAAATAATTAACTTACAGAAAAATATATTTCATTAAAATATATTTTTAAAAGTAATTTTAATCAACATCATACGGTATTTTTTTAATAGAGAAAATTTATACATTTTTAAAAACTTATTTATAAAAAATGCTAATATATAAGTTGTTAGCATTTTTAATAAATAAGATTTTAATTTGCATTTTTAATTTACACAAACATTTTTAATATATACTTAAATTATGCATTTCAAAAAATATAGAAGTTTTTAGCATTTTTGATAAATAAGTTTTTTAAAATGTATAAATTTTCTATTTTAGAAAAATACCGCATGAGTCTAATGCTGACTAAGTCGTATAAGAGTATGACAAAACACAATTCAACCCGTGAATATTTATGTTTTATCCGTTAGTTGGCTCCCCGAGTTAAAATTTTAGGTTTGCATCCTTTATTATTTGTTTCACTCTGTTTTCGACGTACAAAGGCATTAATAAGGTTGGAATGTCTTTTTTCACTTTTAAACTTTTAGGGAAACAAAGCAGGACCGCCGAGTCCAGCTTGTTTTATTTTTTGACGGGACGAGTCAAAATTTTCAATCTGCCTGTCCCACCTTATTTTTTTCAGACTTTTGTTTAGTCGTAAACGGTGAGACATATATGTTCGCCACCCTTACTCGTCCGCCTTTGATTGTTGGTCCGGTCTATTTTCATCTGATTAGGAAAAACTGTGCAAGCTGACATGGAGGCCTGCATATGCCTGCGTAGACTGTCCTTTTGTGGCCTGCTCTACTGCAATAATATACAGAATCCTTCACCCTATCCCTCTCTCTTTCTCAGTTACATATCAAACAGACCTATGACACAAGTTATGCTCTTTCTTCAAAGCCAAGTAAATCTCCTAGCTACATAGAAAATGACCTTAAGCCAAAATGGTCCCAGCTTTTCATACCATAATTAAACAACCATCAATTTTCAAGCTATAATAATTCTTTTTGGAAACTTAAAAAGTATCTCAAAAGAATACATATTTTTCTCAGTTGGTTGCAGTCTCTGTTACCATCTGCAACATGCAAAGATAAAGTTACCCATCTTTATTCTTTCACAATCCAACTTCAAGGATTATCACACAAAAATCAGTTTGCTACTACACAACACCAATAGCAACACAAATCTCTTTGAACAAATGAATGACTGAGGTCTAATATGTATCAGAACACTGACACAGAATAGACTCATTTGATTACGTTCAATTTATTCATTTTTAAAAATTATGATCAATGTATGTCTTTCATGAAAGACACAAACCATAAACATAAGCACAAAGATTCAAAGCATGATATTCACATTGTACTTGGATACATTTTTCACAAAGATTCTTTCCTTATTCATGATGATGATGCATTAGACATGCTCTTTCTTTGTCCTTACAAAATTGCCTGCAAATACATACAATCAATCACCCCCCACAATATTACAACATAGTACTATCTACACATACCTACGTGTATATTTTGTACGGTTCATGCTTTACATACACCTTTATCATTCACTATCAACAAAACAATAATGAGTAATAACATAATGTAACACCATATGTTTTTCTCTTCCTAGTTTCTACTTTTTTAAGGTACACATTTTCCATACTTCCCTTGACAAAACATTAAAAAAATTCCAATGTGTTCGGAAACACGACCGAAGTATATATCAAGACGTACGGCGTGAAGCTAGTAGTTGTGGGTTGTAGCTTTGAGATAGACGTTCGGTAACACCATGAATCTAACGAATTTGGATTACCTGTAGTCAGCAATCTCAGACATTCACGCAGTCAACACATCAATGGTCGTCGGATTGAGATCAGACAATTCAGATTTCAAGTTCAATAGTGTAGTTTTAAGAAAAATCAATATTTGCCTTGAAATTTGGGTCGTCTAATCTTTGATACAACGATCATCAATGACTTGACTTAGTGAATGAGCGTGATTATTAACTATAGACAATCCGAATTCGAATGTGATTCTCTCCAAACGCGAACTTCTTTCAATTCAAACAACAAACTCATGTAATAAATGAGGATTTCCAAACTTATGTTGTTGCTTTCCATTGTCTGTGAAATGATAATCTAACAAATCATTATCGGGCGAAGAAGCCAATGTTTGATTACGCCTTTTATTGACGTCATCATTCGACAAACCAAATCCATCACTTTCTGAGTTCCTCAACTCCAACGCAAGTGAGACATGTCCACCAACAGCAAAGTTACTCAACTCCGATAAATCATCATAAGTAGCAGGAGTAGAATCCATTATGCAGTTATCGCCATTTTGGTTTATCGAGATAGGTGCATTTGAATACGGACTATTGTTCATGTTAAACCTTTGTTGATCAGCCTGCATTTTCCCGATTCTAGAATCCATCACATTTGTCCAATGATCATTACTTTGAATCCCTCTTTCCAATTCTGTCCCCGCGGTGGTCGAGGAGGATGCATGATCCAGCTTCAACCCTGCGATTTGACCTTGTTGTTGAACGCTATCAATGGTTATTAACTTCTCATGAGACTCGTCTCTTTTATCATCCCACACTCGAAGATCTTCGTCTCTTGGAACTTTTGGTGTGTTCTCTGATAAAAGATTGCTGCTTGTCTCAGATTCGCCAAACTCTTCTTTGTACATTTCTTCGACCATTGGTTTCCAAAGACGCACCCTCGCATTAATGAACCAATTCGCTACCTGATATGAATTAAATAATGATTAACAAGTAGCAACCAAAAGGACAGGACTATAACTTAGTGTACATCTGATTCTGCGCTGACGAAAATTGTTTAAAAGTGAGTTGAATGTTCAATAATTTATGTTCGAATACATTCACGTAAAAGTGAGTTTAACAATTAACTTGAGGCTAAAAATCAATTCTTCAGGCAAAAGTTCAAACTTCAAGCTTTAAGTCAGAATCAATTCAATTCAAACACATTCACCCATGTTAAAATCAATTTTACCGCATGCAAAAGTAAAATCGAACATATTGTAGAGTTAAGAAAACATTAACTAACGTACCTGGTTTCGGGTCAAGCCTGTTTGTCTTGCCAACATAATTTTCTCCGAGTCCTTAGGATAACTAATACCAAATGAAATTTGAAAACAAATTATTAGAATAAAATTACTCAAGTAATTATGATAACACTTAATGGAAAAAAAATGAGTATAGCAGAACTTACGGATGAAGGAAATGCTCGAAGAGCCACGCACGGAGTATTGAAACAGAGCTTTCGGGAAGTCCCCTCTGAGGTCTCCAAGCTTGTCTCATTACACCAAGCTGCTGAAGAGCTTTCTGCTGTCTAAGCTGCTGATCGACATAGCGGAGACGGGGTATTCCCTCTTGTTCTCCGAGACTCCTTTGAGTCACTTGAATTTGACCGCTAATAGCATCACGCAAACAGCGAAAGTGACGAGAAATTGTGCGCAAAGCAAGAGCTGTGTATGGTTCGGCTGCTCCACAGCCAGCAACCATGTCGAAAGACGATACCACAATCTGCATCTGATGACAGTATTGGCGGTATCTTTTGTCTACCTACAAACACAAAGAATAAGAATTATCCGCTATCTAACACCATCATCATAACATTTTGTAACCGATTCATTGCTACTACTGGAAGAAAAAAAACATTGTAGAAAGATTAAGGAATGTGATCAAAACACGAGAATATAACGGTTTACCTCATCCAACATGGACAAAAGTTTAGTTTTCTTGTCTAACAAATGCTGTCGTTCCGCAGGCGATAGCTCAGTCGAAGAGTTGTTTGCATTAGAACCATTAGGACCAGAAGAAATTTGCATAGATTGGCTTGTAGATTTTCCATCAGAATCTCTGGAACCATCTAAACCAGTATCGCGAAAACTTTGTTGTTTTTCCAATCCAGTTTGTTTCAAAGTCTTTCGAACATTAACTATTTCATCAAGCAATTCCTGTGCCGCCTTAAGGTAATGTGCGTTAAGGCCATTGTTCGGAAGAATCGCTGATCCGTGCAAGCACGGATCAGATTGACCTTCGTTAAGACCTAACGAAGAGTGTGGATTATAAAAACCCTCCCTTTTGACAGAATTCTGATATGCATTACACTCCGCATTTCTCAAATCCTCGTCATCTTTAAGAGACACAGACCCTTTTAAATTTGAAATCTGAGCATTCATTAGCGAGGTGAAACCGTTGCCGGGATACTGATATTGAAAGGAAGGCATCATTGTTCCAAGGCTAAGAGACAAGCCTTGACATTGTACATTTTGCTCGCTCTCAACGAGTCCGAATTGTGTCGTTGGATCGCTCGTAGCAGCATTTGAATGCCCTTGATCAATAGACTGCATATTCATCGAGTCGTCCATAGACGCGATAAACTTCAACTCATTTTGTCCTCCTACAGATTCACTATAGTTATGAGGTAACAAAGTGTTCCCAGAAATCATCTCAGCGTAAGATCCCGACGAAAACGCTTGGTTCGGATACATTGTAATCAGATTGAAATCTTCAGCAATAAGATTAATAAAATAAACACCTTGTTGCTTTAAACCTAAACCAAATTAAAATAATCCAAAGTGAGAAAGAAAAAAAAAAGGTTATAACCATGAAATATTATAAAAATAATTGCTCAATAATGGTATTTTCATGAAGCAAAAAACACAATATCAGAGACACACAAACATAGGTACGAGGTAGCAGAAAACTATGCAAGAAACCTAAAAACCAAACAAAAACACAAAAACAAAAAATTTCACAGAATTCAACTGAAACCCTATTCTCAAAGATAAAGCCAAAACACCAAGATGAAACTAAAAACTAAAACAACATAAAATCAAAAACAGAACACAATCATCAAAATCAAAACCCTTCTTTTATATAAGAAAAAGTTAACTTTTTTTTTTCTTTCTTCAAGTACAGTGACTTTTTTAGCATTCAAAATTCAGCTTTTTTTGTTTTAATCATCAAAATCTCATAACCCTTTAAATAAAAACAGAGTCATCACTGTAATAACATCATCAAAAACTATAACAAAAAAAAACAGTACTTCACCATCATCATCTTATCCTCCTTTATATAGTAATAGTTAATTTTTCTCATTTTTTCAATATTTATATTAATAGAAAATCATAATAATAAGAAAAAGAAGAGAAAAGGAAAAAGAAGGAGAAGAAAGAGATAGAGAAATAGTAGTAGTACCTGAGAGGAAATGGAAAAAGGATAGGAAGGAGGAAGAAGAAAAAAAAATTGCAGAGAGAGAGACAAGAATCCAGAGTGTGGGGAAGGTTAGACAAGTGGCAATCCCAAGAGATATAAATTTGAAAAATATATAAACTTTGGTACCAACCAATGAGGAAATTATATCATTAATAATATGAAAGAAATTGCTTACTTCCCCCATGCCAACTACTCTTTTATTTATTATTTTCTTAAATGGATCATCATAACCAACTTTTGTTTTTCTCAACAAAAATTATATAATAGCTTCTTCTTTTTTTTCCTTCTATAACAAAATTAATCTCTTTAAGTGCAATTCATATTTGTATAAGGTTTTAAAAGTATTAGATAAGCTAAATTTATAATTGGGTTTTGGTTTGAAGAGTGTAAATAATTTTATATTATTATTTAATGAAACATTAATTTTAAATGGAAAGTGGACAATTTTAAAGCATCTAAAATACACATCTCAATATTTTTTGAGTGAGTCATTTTCATTTTGTCTAAAATTTAATTTGGAGATTCATCTCTTTTTAATGTTTGAATGATTCTGTAAGTGAATTTCCGTAATGACTTTAATTTCAAAAGTCAGAAATTTATATGAAAATGCATCTTCGGACGAGTTTTAATTCATATAACTCAAGTCAAACTTCCTCCTTCATTCTTCTTCATTTGTTAAACTTTCAAAACGCCAAAAGAGCTCGTGAACAAATTGCAACTATGTCATTTTTCAAGATATAACATTAGTTCTACCTTATTACATTCAATCCTGGGGCATACACTTCATTCCCTTCAACTACTCACATTTGGTAAGTTTCTTCCCATTTTGTTTTCTTGAGATGTGATTCATGCATTAGTTAATAGGTTGTTTAAGGTACTAAGATGTAGTTACAAACGGTAATATGTAGTTTACTGAAACATGCATTCACATTTTTTTAAGATTAGAGCATATGTTGGGTTTCTGTGTTTCTTGCCATTTTTCACGTATTTAGTTTAATAAAAATACAACTCCAAATTTTTATTGTCTCAAATTACGGTGATGCACTTTCGTTATTTCTCTGCACTCATAAAACTGTTTTATCTGGCATGTTCGTCATCTGGGTTTGACTTGTTTGATTGTGATATGATTTTTCTGGATTTATTATTGGTACAATGGATGAAAATCAAGACATATTAAGGCACACCTGAGTGGTCAAACATACATCAGTTCACAGGGAGAGGGTCAGACCCTCGCGACCACCAGTCGGTGTGACTTCATTTGATCCAGAAGCCTCAACTTTTTGAGCTCACGTGTCCCTTAAAAGCCCGACATGAGGAACCTATTCCTACTGTTGTTGTGCCTGATAGTTTTTCATGACGTCCCTATGACACCTCCCTATTTCCCCTTTATGCAAGTCATGCTGCTAGGAATGTGTGAAAATGAGAAGTAGCATAAATATTTAATTATGTTTGCCTTACATTCGTTTGCATAAATATTTGATGTTGATGTATTTTTTTACAGCTCTATGATACTGTAAAAAGCATAAACCACAACAAGATTTTGAATCTACTCCAACAAGAAGAGGTGTAGTTTCAAGATGTATCACAGTTATCTGGGTTGCCGGGTTTGTGCGTGATTAGGTACAAGACCATTAACCATGACATCTTGAAGGCTTTTTATGGAGAGATGACATTTTGACACTACATTTTTTCATATTCATATTAGTGAGATGTTCATCACTCTTGATGATATCTCATGCTTGCTACATCTTTCGATCAGAGGAAAATTACTAAACCACTCCAGAATATCTAGACTTAGTGCACTGGACATGACAGTGACTAGAGTTGACCCGGGTAAAGCCCAAATAGATATTGATGCCACGAGAGACATTAATGCTAGATTTCCATATCTAGAGAAGTTGTAGAAATACCACCTAGTTGCAGTTGTGGAGGCCGAAGGTGGTGGTGAATAGGTTTTGTGCCATAGACAATGTGCGTTGAGGTCATACCTCATGTATTTGGTTGGTACGACCATATTTGTGGATAAAAGTGCAACCTGTAATATACTTGTCATACTTCATCGACTTATAGCAGATCCACGAGTATAGGTGGGGACCGCGTGTTTGGTTTATCTGTATTCGAAGCTAGGCAAAACTTATCTTTGGAAGACAAGACAGTTGGCAGGAAGATGCACACTGCTTACAGTAATGTATTTGCACTATTACTATTACTAATATTACATAACACTTGTGCTAAAGTTATACCAATATTTTGTAGATATCATTTTAAATCATGGACTCTCTCTCAGTTTTCTCGCATATCCGACTGGGTAGTTGGTGATAACTACATTGAGGATTGACCACATGCTTAATCTTATGTCCTGCTCAGATTGAATCAGGCGATAAAGTTGTTTCGAGTATTTATTGACTGCACTACATCATATGACATATGCTACTTCCTATATGATGATCACCGTTTGACGCATACCTTGAACAATATAGCCTTATACTTTTGATGGTTGGCTTGAGGGTCGCACCTGATGTATCCACATTTGCTTGAGCATGTCATGTGCTAGTTTGAATTTCTTTAGTTTACTTCAAGACATCCCTCTGTGTATGCTCCTCCGATAGTCCTCCATGGAGATATTAATGTCATACTTGATGATTTATATAATCATCTGGTACCGGATGATGTACGTAGTGTGTCAGCTCCTGATCCATGGGTTGTTGCATTTGGCTACATCCAATGGTTCTATATGTGTCACGTCCTTACGTGACACAAGATGTTGCGGAAGAACAACCTAGGTCGGCTCATTAAGAGATATTGGAAGAGGAACATATTAGAGATAACCACACCCATGACATGCTATCGGCCTGTCGACGTATTGCGACGCTTGCGAGAGATTCCCTAGAGATACGAGATTTTGAAGACGAGAGTTATGTTATGGTCGTTGTACAAGCCATAATAGCTGAGGCACAAAATATTTTACAATACAGGAGGCGGATGATAAATAGAGGGGTTGGATATACACAGTAGTTTGTTTTTATTTGTATTTTGGTAACAATTGTATTATTTGTGTTTTTTGAACAAATTATGTATCGTGGTAACATTTTCGATAATTTGATTAATATTTGGATTTGTATTATTGTTTGAATTTATATATGACATCCTTGAATTACATTAATTATATGGCGTTATGATATTCTTAGTACAAATGACCTAAAATAAAATATAAGTTGACATAAAAAATATCAATTCCAGGATAAACTTGTTATATAGGACTGATGTGTTATGTTCTAACGATTTTTTTCGAAGATGCACTTTCGAAATACTCACTAAACTATTCAAAAACTCCCTTCAATCAGTTCAAAATATTTTAAAGGATTAGTTCATAAATGCAGTTATGGACTCATCTTTAAAAAAAATATATGAAAATGCATCTCAGTATTATTTTTTGATAAAAAAATAATATGTGAAATGTGTCCGAATATACATTTCCAAAATTTGTCAAATATATTTTCAAGTTTTCAAAGAGTGATTCATCACCCTATGTAATCGGAAAAATAATGTCTCTAAATTTTCTCTCATATGAATTAGACCATGTGAATTATGATTTATGCAAATTAAATTCACATATTTCTGAGTTTTTTTGTGACCCATATAAATAACTTTTTTTAAATTAACTACAGATTTTTCACTTACAATTTTGTTCATGATAAATCTTTTCCGTAAAAAGGTGTAGTTATTAAGTATAAAAATGTTATAAATAATATATAAATTGGTTTAAAGTATATATTAAAATTACTTATAAGTATTATTTAGAATTTCTTACCTGTCCTTACAATTTATATGTGTTAATAAAAAATGATTTTTTTGAAATAAATTTTTAATTTAAAAAAAAACTTATTTATTTATTTTGTTAAAGCCATGATCTAACATAGATCAACATATCAAAGAATGTTTACTATGCAAATTTATATGAAACAAATTAAACGATAAATATTTCGACTGTATTTTTCTCTACAAGCTTAATGTTGCTTAATCAAGTAAACTACACCCCCTTAGTTGCTTAGCCATCTAATCAAATTCTCTTTCAATTCCTAACTTTAACTTAACAATATGTTTAGTACAATAATTTGTACTTTTAACTCCCTAATTAGTACTCTAACTTGTTAACAAAAAAAAAAAACCGAGTGCATTGACCTTATATTATTCTTATATGTTGAAATCTAAAAATAAATTATGTAATTAGAATTTAATGATTTTAATTTAGTTTAAAGTTTTGAAATTTAAAATAGATTTTTTATTAAATTAATATTTTAAATATTTTATTATTTCATTGTATTATTATTCCAATATATGTACTAGTAATTTTAAAGTTGGTTATTTTCAGTACAAAAACAATTGACATTTGTCCGGTTAAATTAGTGTTTTAAATAGATTATTATTTTTAATTTTATTATCTTTTTTTTAATATTTTATGATTACTCTTCAAAATCGATAATCTTCTACAAATTAGAAAAGTTATTTGTGTTTCATTTATACATATCTCAAAGTTACTTTGATGTTATATTTTGAAAAATAATTAATTTATTGACAAAACATTTTAAAGCTAATATGTATTAAAAAATTTTGTTCCTACAAATTAAAAACATATAGTTTAATTTTTTATATATAAAATATAATAATCTCATTAAATAATATCTTTAAAATATTAATAAAAAGAAACGAATCAAAATTTTTGAAAAATGATTTTATTATAAATTGCATTATAGCACTATCTAACTTGATCAATAAATTTATTCGATCTCAAATTTACACTAAAGAAATATTAAAAAAAAACGTTAAAAATTGTTAAAATATAAAATTTTATATTCTAATGATTTGATTTGCATGAAAAATGGACATCGCAGTTGATTATTTAAAATTTTATCATAAATAATTAGAATTTAATTAATGATTATTTGAGTTCAAACGTAGACCTAAATTTTTCTGAATAATTGTCTTTATTCAAAGTTGATTTTAGATTTTTCATTAAAAATGAAAAAATTATAATTAATAATAATAAAAAAAAGCAGTGCCAATGATGTTTTGACAAGACAAAGAGCATAAAATAAAATAGAGATAGAATTAATAATTTAAAAGCTAGAAAGGGTGCAACAATGTAAGAAAGCTTGGTGTGACATTGTAGTAGCAATTAAGGAAATGAACATAACATAAGAAAGAGTGGTTGGTTGACTAGTTGTTTGTTAAGTTTTGCTTTGAAGTGTTCAAACCCTAACCACCAGTTGGTAGACCTGTAATTTTAATACTCTTAACACATTAACCATTTTTTTCTTTTCTGTTAGGATCAATGGAAGAACATAGAAGAAAGTGTCTTTGTTGATAAATAATATTGGTAGAATTTGAATATCAAAGTTGGTGAAAGTGACAAAATCACGCTTCACACGTGTTAGTGTATGCTTCATGTATTCTAAATACTACGTTAGTTTTTTGTTTTTATATATCTAATTCACACAGCACCAACTGTTGAGTTTATGTTTATGTTTTAATCATGTACACGTTATCTATATTATTGTTTCAATGTTTAAACAAAACAAAACGTTAGTAATGTTCAATTTTGTTTTGTTTTTATAGAAAGGGTTGATTGATTATTGTTGACGTTCTTGTCACGTCAATGTGTATAGATAATTGGCTTTTCATTCTTGACCGATGTTATATACTGAAGAATTGTTGTGAAAGGAATTTTAATGTTTGTTTTCTTTTGTTTTGTTTTGCGATATAAAAAATGATTTTGATTGCGTTTTTATTAATATACTGTTGGTATATGAAGAAATTATTTATTCCGGGTGAAACTAACCACACAAGTCAGATAGAGAAGCATATTCACCTAAACCTCTAATGCAATATATTATTTAACCTTATTAATATATTATTTAATTTTATTACGAGACTTTTAACCGGGGTGTTCATGGGTACGGATTAACTTGTGAATGTATTTATCCAATTTAAGTTAATCTTTATTTTTATTCAATTTCATCGTAGACTGATACAATCCGAAACAACTCATTCAAATTCATTGATATTTGATTCAAGTAATAGATTTGAAATTTTAATTCTATAAACTCACGAACCTAACTCAATTTAAGTTAATCTTTATTTTTATTCAATTTCATCGCAGACAGATACAATCCGAAACAACTCATTCAAATTCGTTGATATTTGATTCAAGTAACAGATTTGAAATTTTAATTCTATAAACTCACGAACCTAACTCATTAATATGTTACGCTATTTTTATTTTATCTTATTTATAAATTATTTAGCATAATTCTTACGATATATATATATATATATATATATATATATATATATATATATATATATATATATATATATATATATATATATATATATATATATATATATATATATATATATATATATATATATATATATATATATATATATATATATATATATATATATATATATATATATATATATATATATATTCTAAAATATAATTATAGTTTTTATTAATTGTAAAAGTCTAAATGTAAATCAAATTTGAGAGATAAACTTTATTTATTCAGAGAGAGTTATATATTACCATTTAAATTATACTTTACATTAGTGCCCCAAGCGCTTGGCCATTGATCTCTATTTTCGGGCCATTTGCCATTTGTATTCCCCATCTAATTGCCAGCATCTCTATCGTGTTAGAGGCCAACGAGTATGTTTCCCTCTTCATCACTGCCAACGTAACTTCCTTCTTAAGGTTCCAAACAACACAGCCAAGGGAGTAGCTATCATTTGGAAAACAGTCTGCATCAACATGGATTTGCACGAACTCCTTAGAATTCTTTACCTGAGAGCATTGAGCAGAGGTGTTCAACCTCACCTTCCCAACAGGGTCAAGAGTTCTATTTTGGAACACCAATTGGTTCCTAACATACCAGATCTTCCACAAAATGAAGGGAGAGTTTTTTATATAGCGTGTTGGTTACGCAACTAACCTAATTAATTAACTAATCTTTTGCTAGTTAATTAGTTAGTTTGAGATATTAACATACTTAGTTACACACTTCTTATCTGAACTATATACCCACAAGAGAGTATAGTATAGTATCTTTGGGAAACTAACTATTTCATTGATATACATGTACAACGTATAATATAACTATGTCACTAATATATCCATACGCTTTGAAGGATTATATAGATACATAATGTTGAAGTGTGCCTTAAAATATTAAGTGATGAAGAGAAAGAAAATATATTTTGAGATTGCAAGAACCAGAATTCGTAAAAGTAGTCAAGAGGCCGACAGAAGACGTCAAAACCATAGGTAGGTGATTATGCGAAGGTGTCCAACAACAAATGGTAGCCTATAAGAATCAAAAATCGACAGTGGCGGCTCAGGTTTTCAATCGTCATGTTGGCTTTCTCGATTTGTGTGTTTTGGGCTTCTTCATTTTGGTTTGTGAATTCATTTGTTAATGAGTTGTGTTTTGGGCTTCTTCATTTTGGTTTGTGAATTCATTTGTTAATGAGTTGTGTTTTAGACTTGTTACAAATTTGTTAATTTTTAGCAATTATAAATATGTATCTCTTGAATTCTTGTCTTCACGACCTTTAGAACTTTACAACAGAAGATAGAGAAAAAATGTGTCAATCCTTGTAAGAGAGAACTTAGACAGACAAGGATTATGGGAAATATTTGGGGGTATATAAAGGGATTGGGAAACACTTAAAGGTATGAAATAGGGTTTGTTCTTGGGAACTTGGGTGAATATTTTCTTGTAATTCATTTGTAATATTTTATAATAACTCTTTGAAGTATAGTGATCTTGACGACTGATCAGAATCTGAAGTAGGCCAGAGACAATGGTCTGTGATAATGGGTGTGAAAGAGGAGGAAACGGTGTACCTGCAAGGCACTCCGATGCTAAAGTAAGAATTGGGAGAAAGAAGACAAGTACATAATATGTGTGTATGAAGGGGAATATTGAATACCTGACCCTCTCAAATGAGAGGGTTTTTATAGTGCCCCAAGTGCTTGGCCATTGGTCCCTATTTTCGGGCCATTTTCCATTTGCATTCCCCATCTAACTGCCAGCATCTCTATCATGTTAGGGGCTAACGAGTCTGTTTCCCTCTCGATCACTGCCAACGTAACTTCCTTCTTACGGTTCCAAACAACACATCCAAGGGAGTAGCTATCATTTGGGAAACAGTATGCATCAACATGGATTTGCACGAACTCCTTAGAATTCTTCACCTGAGAGCGTTGAGCAGAGGTGTTCAACTTCACCTTCCCAACAGGGTCAAGAGTTCTATTTTGAAACACCAATTGGTTTCTAGCATACCAGATCTTCCACAGAATGAAGAGAGAGTTTTTTATATAGCGTGTTGGTTAAGCAACTAACCTAATTAATTAACTAATCTTTTGTTAGTTAATTAGTTAGTTTTAGATATTAACATACTTAGTTACACACTTCTTATCTGAACTATATACCCACACAACAGTATAGTATAGTATGTCTGGCAAACTAACTATTTCATTGATACACATGTACAACGTATAATATAACTATATCACTAATATATCCATACGCTTTGGAGGATTATATAAATACATAATGTTGAAGTGTGCCTTAAAATATTAAGGGATAAAGAGAAAGAAAATATATTTGAGATTGCAAGAACCAAAATTCGTAAAAGTAGTCAAGAGGCTGACAAAAGACGTCAAAACCATAGGTAGGTGATTATGCGAAGGTGTCTAACAACAAATGGCAGCCTCTAAAAATCAAAAATCGACAGTGGCGGCTCAGGTTTTCAATCATCATGTTGGCTTTCTTAATTTGTGTGTTTTGGGCTTCTTTATTTTGGTTTGTAAATTCATTTGTTAATGAGTTGTGTTTTGGGCTTGTTACAAATTTGTTGAGTTTTAGCAATTATAAATATGTATCTCTTGAATTCTTGTCTTCATGACCTTTAGAACTTTACAGCAGAAGATAGAGAGATAATGTGTCAATCCTTGTAAGAGAGAAATTAGACAGACAAGGATTATGGGAAATATTTGGGGGTATATAAATGGATTGGGAAACACTTAAGTGTAGGAAATAGGGTTTGTTCTTGTGAACTTGGGTGAACATTTTGTTGTAATTCATTTGTAATATTTTATAACAACTCTTTGAAGTATAGTGATCTTGATGGCTGATCAGAACTTGAAGTGGACCAGAGACAATCGCCTGTGATGCTGGGTGTGAGAGAGGAGGAAATGGTGTACCTGCAAGGCACTCCGATGCTAAAGTAAGAATCGGGAGAAAGAAGAATAGTACATAATATGTGTGTATCAAGGTGAATATTGAATATTTGACCCTCTCAAATCAGAGGGTTTTTATAGTGCCCCCAACGCTTGGCCTTTGGTCCCTATTTTCTGCGCGAGATAACCGTTTCCCGAAGAATAGGTAATTGTCAGAAACTAGCCGTTGGGACGGCGTAGGTGCCCAGAACTAGTCGTTGCTACGGGCAGAGGCGCGGTAATGGGCACAAGCGTCGTGACTGTTTCTGGATGGTGGAGCTGTGCGTGATGGGCAAGGATTGACGAGGAGAAGTACTGGCCCAGTGGTAAATGGTCAACCTCCCCTGGTAGAGGGGCAGAAAGGTAAATGCTCCCCCAAATTAGTTGGACCTAGGAAATTGAGCCGTTTTGGGAGCAGAAGTGGATTGGGCCATGCCTAGCCATTGGGTCAGTTTGGAACATATAGTGAATCAAAGAGTTATCTTTTCTCCCCAAAGTAGATCGTTTGATCGAACTGAATGAACAAGTTATTGTGTTTCTTGTCTTTTATCTTCTTTTGCCAAGTTAAGTTGCCGTCTTACTATATAAAAATTTATTTTATTTATAGGCCATTTATTTTTGTTGTCACTGTTTTTTGTCCCCACAAATCAAATTTCTCTGTGTAACTGAACTTTTCATTTACACAATAAGTGACGTCTACCATGGGGAAAAGAGATTTTGTTTAAAACTGAGTGCCATGGATTCTAAATATCATATCAAGATATTTTCTAAAGACAACGATTTTGGGTTATGCAAAAGTGGATATGCAAATAATTTTAACTAAAAACAATTATTAAAGTATTGAAGGGTGAGACATTGGTGCACGCACACCTGTACTACTCAGAAAGTACAAAGGTGTGTGTTCCTCTGCAAGGACAGGGTGACTCAGAGGCCTTAGTATGTTTATAAAAATTATGGGTGGTTATGGCTTACCCACGCCACGACAGAAACAATGTGGATCTATCTGCTTTTAGGTCATAAAGTTCCACATCTGACGTTTTGATGACGACAATGGATGGCAATAACTTTCAACCTCGATGATGATAGTATAACCAAAGAAAGTATCTTAGGACTCATCAACAAAAAGGACTCAAGATCAATTTCATGTACAATCATAAACTATTTAGCAAAAGTGTTTAAGTCTTTGAGAAAGGTGTGAAACCTCGCCAGGTCATGTTTGTATGTTTGTTTGAGTGACCCGAGTATTGAAAAAGTAAGGAAGTAACTTTAAAGTACTACGGAAACTCATATACATATGTTACAAATATTTTTCAAATGCTTTTATCATGAAAATTATTTTCAAGGTCAAACCAAGTGATTAAGAAGAGGAAAAATATTGCACTTAAAGCTATTAACATCAAAGATATGGATCAGAATATGAAGAGTGTCAAAGTGAGATTAATAAATTTGTGAAGCTCATGTTTCAAAAATTCAATGAGTTCCTAAGGCACGAAAAAGAAAATTTAAGACTCCAAAAGAAAAGTGAAAAAAGTTCATCATCCATCCTACATGTCATAATTGCAGAGAGAGAAAGGGCATATAAGCCCCGATTGCCCTCAAAATCTGAGAAGAAACCAAAATCAAATAAAGCTCAAGAAATAAATAAAAAAAGAGCATACATATCTTAGGACAATGATGATATGGAATCTTCGGATAAAGAAGAAGCAAATCTCTGTCCCGTGGAATCTTCAAGACAATGAGCTAACCTCTCACTTCTCCTATCAAGATTTATTTCACATTTGTAAGAAGCTAACAAAAGAAACAAGTAAAATAGAACAAATTATCTCTACCTCCAAAGACATTATCTCTTCCCTTAAATTGAAAAATAAAAACCTATTGGAAGAAATATAAAGTCTTAGAGAGAGACAATATGATCTAATTCAAAACTTTTCTTCATATTATAAATCCTTAGAACAATTTATCAAGTGCGATCATTGTGATATTTTGAAAAATAAAATTGATTATCTTCAAAACACACTTGATAAATTCATTAAAGGGACAAACAACTTGAATCTTTTGTTAGAAAACCAACGGCAGTCTTACAATAAGGTTAATTTTGGTTATGAACCTAATAACTATAGTAAAATATTTATGAATATTTGAAATGCCCAACTAACATCTAAATCAAAAAACCTAAAATGTAATTATTGTAATAAAGAATACCATATTGTCATGTTATATTTTATCAAAAAGAGTCATGAGAGCAAAGAAAGACATCCTCCTTCATTCTATTATAAAGCACATTGTGAATGTAAAAATAGAAAGATGTCTGCTCATAATATGTATTCTGCTAACATCAAAGGACCCAAAAAGATATAGGTATCAAAGACAGAAAAGTCAAATTGTGATGCAGATGATAATACTGATAGTTACTTTTCAAGTGAAGAAATAAATATGTTCTATTGTTTCTCTCCCATGAGGGAAGAAATTCATTTTCCAAATAACAACAAGACAAAATCATTAGATCTTTGAGTCTTGGTAAGATCCCTAATCTTACCATTTAGTTGTCCTTAATAATTATAGTGTTTTTGCACAAGTTGCTTAATATTAAGTAAGTTGTTTAACAAAAGTAATAAAGTATGTTTAATTATTCTATATGCATGGTCAATAAAAATCTTAATATGAAATCCTTTTAAAGCATCTTTTTGAAAAGACCATGACTATCAAAGAACTCATGCATATGACCTTCGGTGAACTAATCCATAGGAGGTAGAAGTAGATGTTGTTACTTTTGCATGTATCCTTTAGAGAAATTCATTGGAAGATGACAAGCAAGGGAAAGAAAAATGTCAAAAGTAAAAAGGAATGGATTCAAGTTAATGATATCCTTCAACGGATGTGATCAAGGTGTTGACGTTCATAGTATCACTCAACGGCTGCGATCAAGAAACATATTAAAAGATGAAGATGATAAATTTGTAATGGATTTGTCAGTCTTTTGATTGAACCAACTATCATATCAAATGATTCGTAGAGAAGGAAAATTGGCAATGGCTTGTCATTTTCTCAAAAAGGGAAGTTTCTCAAATTACCTTGAGATTTTGAGTTATTTTGGAGTAAAGGGGTGCCAAATACAACATACCTAGAGTCAAATATTAATCTGAGGCGCGAGGAGGATAAGAAGAAGTTTTCCAAAATATTTCCTTAGACAAAATGATTATCCATTGGAAATAACCTAAGAAAGAAATAAGTAGGCAACACAATTCCCTCTCAGTTTAGAAAGATTCAAAGACTTTTGAGTATAGTTCGAGAAAAATCAAGGGGAAGAGGTTCTCCAAAGCTTACCTACTTGTTAACTTCAAAGTTGAATGTTGCCTTTCATGGGGAGAAATAACATCTTAGATCTTATTTCTTACTCCTCACTCTTGACTGCCCATGTCCATATCTATAATGTAACTTGATCCTTTTACATGGGATTCATGTGCTTTAATTATTTTATACCTTTTCTATTATAACAAAGGGGGAGAAGTATAATGTCAGGGGGAGTGGAGTATACTCTTTGATTAACTTAAAGGGAGTTTGATTACTCCAAAAATAATTGTATATGTTTATGTTACCATCTCCCCTAAGAGATGTATTGTCATCATCAAAAAGAGAGAGAATATGGATCTATGTGCTTTAAGGTCATGAAGTTTTGCATCTAAAAGTTTGATGACGGCAAGACATGGCAGTGACTTTCAACCTCTATGATGACAATATAACCAAATAAATTATCTTATGACTCATCAGCAAATAAACTCAAGATCAAGTTCATGTACAATCATAAACTATCTAGCCAAAGTCTTGAAGTCTTGGAGAAAGGCGTAAAATCTCTCCAGGTCATGTCTGTTTGTCTGTCTAAGTGATCTGAGTATTGTAAAAGTAAGGAAGTAGCTTTATAGTACTAAGACAACTTACACACATACCTTAAAAAAAAATTTCAAATGTTTTTATCATGCAATTTTTTATAGGCCGAGCCAAATGATTAAGAAGTTGTTCAATCTCTTTCCAAAGCCTTTTTTAACTACAGACCGAATGGATACTTAAGCTAATAGATTGGCACAAATTTTTCTATTATCTATGGATTAGAAATTTATGCTAATCAATTACAAAATGGCTAATTGATTAACCAAGCGATTGGAACAATACCTTAATGACCTACAACGAGTATATATCCAATATTTCCCTCTTTGGTCTGCTAATTGATTAAAAAAAATTCTAATTGATTAAAACGTGATGCTAATCTATTAGATAATTAATTTGGCCCATGGATTATTTTAGTTTTTAGTTTTTCCAACTCCTATATAAATGAGGCACGCCCTCACTTCAAATCACTTAACTTTCCAACATTTTCATATTTTCTTGAAATTTATCTTTCTCCCTATATCACTAGAAAATATTTTATTTCACTTCATGTTGCATTAGTGCTAGTAAGTGAAATTTTGCTTGTGAGGAAGGATTTTCTGTAAGTGGTTGTAACATCCTTTTCTACCCCACGAATATTATGGAAAAATAATAGAATTTATCAGAGTAAAATTTTAAACACCATAAAAATTACCTCAAAGGGCGTACATTTCTCAATAAATTTAAATCAAGGTCAATGCTCCGTAAGCAATGAGTTTTCTCAAAATTACTCAAAAGTGCTCAAATGGCAGCGGAACTCAAAAAGGCAAAAATCCAAAGTTTCCTTTTACCACAAGGAAATCAACATAACAAAAACTCAATAAAATAGTTTGACTCAAGGACCCCAATCTGATGTTACACTATCATAGCAAGACCCTCTAAGTCAACCACAATAGCCAACGACCCAAAAACTTCAAAAGTCTTCGACGGTATCCACGGCTAAATCTGGTCATCTGCATGTTACCCACGTGGAGGCAACATTCAAACAGGCAGGGTGAGTAAAACGATTCATAATAATCAATATAGGAATCAATATATAAAACAACATCATTTTCATATTCAACATCATTATAATCATCAAGGAACATCAAAGGTCACAACATTATAAATTACATCAAATTGTCACATAAATGCAAATGCAACAAGACTCATGCATGTGGTACCAATCATCACAGCTCGATGGACACTGGGTCATCAACCCTTCATAGATCCCCATCAATAGGATCGATTCTATACAAGAACCAGAGCACATCAAAATACCTCACATCCGCACAATGGGACTGAAGTCAAAGAAATCAAGGTCCTGAATCGAAGTTTGGATGCACATGAATGCATGATGCACGCGCAATATCATCCTCATAATAATCACATTAGATGCATCACCATTCATCAAAATAATCATAAGAATCACGTCATCATAGAATCATCAAAACTCATGGAATAAACATCACAAATCATCATAGTTCCTCATGGGAATTCATCGTGCAATCACGTATTAATCACATATAAATCACAGTTATACTCATGGTAATTCATCATACATTTATTTAATCACATATAAATCACAGTTATACTCATGGTAATTCATCATACATTTATTTAATCACATAGGAATCACAGTTATACTCATGCTAATTCATCATACATTCATTTAATCACATAGGAATCACAATTACACTCATGGTAATTCACCCAGAAAATCACAACATCAAAGCATCAAGACATCACTGAACCAGAACATAATTGACTTCCCAAACATATTAGATATAAAAATATTGGGAAACCAATTCTCTTATCTATACCATGTTATATCCCTGTTCATTAGCTTTCCAACGTTTCAAATGGGGACCAAAACGGACTTACGGATCAAAAGTTACGCCCAAAACAATTTCGACGGAAAACATGAACAGTGGTGACAGATAAGATGCAGAATTTTCTGCGCTTTTCACCGTTGGAGGCCTTCCGGACCTCCGATTTTGATTCTGTAAAAACCAAAACTCTAAGAAAATTATAACTCATTCAACACTATAATTATTTCAAGTAAATTTACAATTTTAACATAATTAGACTATCTAATCATTGTTTTAAAATTATACCTAAAACCTTTAAAATTATAACTCATTCAACACTATAATTATCTGCGTTTTTATTTTTTATTTTTATTTTTTAACTATTATCCAGAATTAATTGTATTAATTGTTATATTTGGTTATCCGTATAATAAAAACTTAGTCAAAATTTATTAGTTGTTCATAATCACTATATAAGTTGATCATGATTTCATTACAATATATCATTGAATCAATATCAAGCAATTAAATCATTTTTTTTATCTCAACTATATTTTTCAATATTGATCATTATAGAAAGTGAACATACACAATTATAAAATCTTAATTAACTTGTAACAAAATTATTTAATAATTATTTATAACTAAATATGACAACTAATTCCAAAAAGGATGTGTTGAAGATGTCAAGTCCCAACTTGCACTCCAAACTATATTTTTTCCAAATGAGTATGTATTTAGAACAAAAAAATAAAATGATTTGAATTAAATTGATCTTTAATAATGTTTTATTAATTACTTAATAAAAAAATATTTTAAATTTAAATGTTATGCAATTCCTTACTGTGATGCATAACCTACAAATATACCATTCGGTTTTTCAAGAATATTCTTTTCTCATTTTGTGTTATTCCATTTTTTTTTCTTTTTTCTGTTCAGGCATTTCCATGCTGGATTGACTTTAATGGAGGTAGGTTTCCATCCACTAAATTTTTGAAGAGTCCCACGCCTTTTTCAAAACTAAAATTTGTCTTTTTATAATTCAAATTTAAAAAATAATTTAATAAACTATAATATTAATATGTTGTAATTTTATTTTTATTAACAATCTTTAAATAATTTTTTTAATATTTAAAAAGTTACAAGAAAATTAAAATGTTGACAAAGGTTGTGTTTATAATTATTTTGTTGTTTAGTGAATTTTTTGTGTGTATAAATGCAATTTTGATTAACTGTAATAAACTTTGTTAATTGATTTTAAAGATAATATTATATTTTTCAAACCGTCATTCATTAAAATGTGTTTCATGACTATAAAAGGTTATTAAGGTAAAATGTACTATATATTAAGAGTTAATAACATCACTAAATATGTTGAATCAATTAGATAATTTATTTTTATTTTGAACCAATAAATATAATACTCTTTTATTGAACTTTTTTTTTTAAGTCAATCTTATCTTATAAGAAAAAAATAATTATAAAAGTGGAAGATAGCCTTAATCCATCAAAGAGAGAAAAAAAAGTAATAATAAAATAAGTAGAAAAAAAAATACCGAAATGAAAGGTGAGAGGCCAAAACTAACAAAAGTCGGGAGAAGAATTCGAGGAGCTAAGCAAATAAGAAGTTAGACAAATCAAAATGGTCTCTAAAATAACTCCTCCTTAATAGAATGGTAGGTTGTCTCACCGTAAGAAATCTATTATATTATAATCATAATTGTTAATAAGTGTAAGTAGTATGGATAATAGTTCCACATTTAATAGAAATATGAAAAATTGAACATTTATAAGTGGGAGAACTCACACGCGTATGGTGTGTCTCTCACAAAGGTGTTACTCTAAAAAAAGAAAGTCTCACAATGTTGAACGCTCCCTAGTGAAAATCTTCCCCAGCAATAATTTGTGATCTTGTATGTGCAAAATTTTCTTTTCTAGAGATATGTGAATAAATCAAATTCATATGCAAATTTATACCGTTAGACCGTATATTTTAGAAATCCTAAGAAATTAATTCCTCTTTGTAAAGAGTCTAAATGATAGTTTGAGAATAGCTATTTATCCACATATTATGTCAACCTTTTGTATTACTCGCCTCAATAGCTAGCTTAATGACCATAATCCCAACTGTCAACACACCAATCTCTCCCAAATTCATTGAGAACCACTTATATACCCATCATGTTGATAGCAACTTATTGTTTTTCCTGCTGTTCTCATATACTCATCAGACTCATTTGTGTTTGTTTTCGTTCACATTACCTTTGACTTTATCCAATACACCATAGTAATATTTGGCACATTTATGTATCATCTATCTATTTGAAGATTGTCTAGAATCTGAATATCTTCCTTGCGGTTTACAATCTAACTTTCCAAAAGCAAAGAATTGAGCTTGGTGAAGGCCGATATGCTGCACAATGCAGTGTGCATATTGGTTTTAGCGTTGTTGAAACAAATATCATTACAAGCTATCCATATACGATGAATTTTATGGGTTATACCTTCTACAAATGTATCTTTTACTTTAGGCTGCCACCCTTAGTTGATAAGTTGGATTAAATTAAAAGTCATTTTTGAAAAAGTTGAAATAATGAGTTTTTTTGTTGTTTTTCTTCCAAAGGATGCATATCGAGACTGTAATGCATCCCATGTTTTGATGGTTATCGTTGCAAGAGTGTTTTTCTTGGATTAGTCTCCAAAGTATGCAAGAAGAATATGTTAGGATGAAATTCTACCAAATGAATTTTTACCACTCCAAAATATAATGATCCTCGAAAAGGTAATTAAAAGCACCATTAACTACTAATTGGCCATTGCTCGACTGAACCCACACTAACTTGTATTTGGGAAGCAATCTTTGGAAATTTATTTGAGATGAACTGTATTGACCTAATTACCTCCTTCAATAAGATCATCAACTTTAGTATTTGGGACTTATCTTGATAAATAACTTATGTAGCTTATAACACAAATGCTTATCAAATAGGCGCTTAAGTATAAGTTTGTATGAGCTATTTTTACAATAAAAGATAAACAAAATTAATTATTTTTATATGCTATAAACTATTTTTATAAGTTATCTTGAAAAAGTTATGAAAATAAGTTTTAAAAATGTCATAAGTTGTTGTTATAATTATTTGAAACATTGTCACAAAATTTATGTCAATAGATAAATTCAAATAAGTTCATCTAAACAGACTCCAACCGATTATCATTCCAATAATTTATGTTCTCCCATGTGCCAATTATCTATTTGACCTTACCTATTATTCTTTAATGGATAGGTTATTGGTTTATAATTACATATATACCTGAATTTGCATATTTTGGCTCACTTTTCCTAAAAGGCTAGCATTTTCCAAATCTAATGGAGTTTTAGGGCTTCATTTAGCTGCTTTGTTGATTTAAACCCTAACCATGCTTCCTAACATGGTTTGCAAACTATTTTCCAAGCTACTGTACGAATCTTCCTAATTATCGTGTCTCATCTCCAAATAAAGTTTATGAATCATTAGCTAGTATCATACTCTAATTTTGTCCCCAAATTTTTATTCATTTTTTCTCAAGTTAATTGCATCATTTACCATAACATACACTGCAATTTTAGCATGATTCATGATGGTCAACAAAAGTTAACCAAAGGTTAACTTTGGATCATTTTGAACCAACTTGCCTTATTGTCTTAGTTCATTTTTTGTTCATTCATCTCAATCCATTTGCCATTTCAATTTAGATTTCTTGAAGCCACGGGAGTGCTTGCATTAGAAAGTTAATCCAAAGTCAAAATGAAAAAGGAATTGTGCATTAGAATGCAAGGCTTCCTAAGTGTTCATTTCTAATCCATCCATTCATGCATTTTTACACCATTTCATCATTTTAAATTACAAATTCAAACTAAAAACAAACAGAAAAAAGTCCAAGGCATTTAATTTATTTTTTACATCATCCTTCATTTTTCATCATAAAAGACAAAAGTAGTAAGTTAATCTAATACTTTAATCTTCATCAACCATTCCATCACCATGCAAACATCATAATTAAAAAAATGTGAAATAAGCAACTTCAAATAATGTCATAGTTCATGCCATAAATACTGTTTGGTTTGGGCACCATTCCTATGTGGAGAAAGACCTAAATATGATTAGCCTATTTGTCTCACTTATTTAAGTGGAGAGGATCAATTTAGGTTGAGGAAGATAGAGAAAAAATAAGGATTAAAAAGAGAGAAAAGAGGAGAGAAACTCATTCCCATTTTTCTACAACTAGTCTTACTAAATCGACGATCCCCGATTCGTTAACCGTTGGATCAAACTCAAACTTGGCGGTTAGGTTCGTAACACATATCTAATTTTTGACCGTTCAGAATTTCAAAACAAAGTCTGAGGTGAAAGTTATTTGCTTCTCACTCAAGCTGCAAATTTGGGAAATTTTTTCAGCTTTTTGATTCTTATTTGTAAGCTTGTTTGCTTTGTGATTTGCGATTGTTAGCACTAGTCTGTGAATCACTTTAAGATTCTCTTGTACCCTTAATCAATTATAGTGGAATTATTTCTTTGGTCTGGATGACTCATGGTTTTTACTGTCATGTTGAGGGGTTTTCCACGTTAAAAATATTTGTGTTCTTTTGTGCCTTTATTTGTTCAATTTTCCGTCTTATATTTGTTTTTGATCCTCAAGGTTCCTACAAGTTTGGGGAGTTTTATATCCGCTGCATATTGGTCTACTATTGTGTCTTAATTTCCCATCACAGTGGCATCAGAGCTCTTGGCTAAGGACTATTTTACTTGTAAGAATGATGGAGTCAAATACAAAGATGAATATGGTATTGTTGAATGGTTCTAATTATCATTTATGGAAGGGAAAAATGAACGAATTACTATTTGTGAAGAAATTTCATTTACCGATTTTTAGTTCCGCAAAGCCGAATTTTGTGTCTGATGAAGAATGAGAGTTTAAACATTAACATGTAAGTGGTTTTATTCGACAATATGTAGCAAATAATGTTTATAATCATATTGCTAATGAGACACATGCAAAAACTTTGTGGGAGAAGATATGATCCTTGTATGCCTCTAAATCAGGGAATAATAAATTGCTTTTATTGAATAACTTCATAAGTTTGAAGTATAAGGAAGGGACTTCTATTTCAGATCACTTAAGTGAATTTCAAGGCCTCCTTGATCAGATGTCAGGAATGAGTATCAAATTTGATGATGAACTTTTGGGACTATTTCTATTTCTATCTTTACCAGAGTCTTGGGAGACATTTCGGGTTTTTATCACAAGTTCTGCTCCTAGAGGTGTTATTTCTTTGGAAACGGATAAGGGTGGTATTCTTAATAAGGAGATGAGAAGGAAAGCACATGGTTCTTCATCTCAACCCGAGGTACTTGTTACTAAAAATAGGGGAGAAGTCATAAAAAGGAACCGAAGGGTGGTAGAGAGAATAGCATAAGCAAATCCAAGCCGCAATACAAGAATCTGGAGTGTCATTATTGTCACAAAACATGACACATACAAAAGTATTACTATCAGTGGAAAAGAGATAACAAAGGAAAGAATGGTAAGTATAAACAAAGAGATCATGAAGATCATGATGATGATCGTGTTACTACTGCTACTAGTGATGATCTTGTTATTCTCAGTGATCATGAGTTTGTTAATCTTGTATCATATGAGAGCATGTGGATAGTTGACAGTGATGCTACATTGCATGTTAAACCAAGGAAGGGTTTCTTCATATCTTATACTTCTGGTGATTTTGGAGTGTTGAAAATGGATTGAGTGTAGACTTCTTCTCCAAGTATTAGGATGCTCACTTTAGAGTTTGTGGTCTTAATATTCGTCTTTCAATATGAAGACGTGACTATACTCGTCACAATTTTTTCCAAACAAATCTTTTGAGATAAAGAATTGGATACTACCCACAAGGGTTCCTATCCGAGGGTTTTCTCGATTACCATACCCTATCCTCTCACCCGTGGGGTTTCTCGAAGTTTTCCCTTTCTCCTCGTGAGAATAAATAAAGTTCGGTGGTGACTCTCATAAGTCCATCAGTGATCGTGCAACCACGTTTTACGCATTGCAAAGATCGTATTTTTTGAGGTACGACAAATTATAGAAAGGAAAAACAAAACCATCATAAATATGGTGAGAATTATGTTGAAAGGCAAGCATCTACACAAATGATTACGAGGAGAAGCTGGTTAACTGCAACATATATACTTAACATATGTCCGACGAAGAAGCTAGAAGGAATCACGTCAAAAGAATGTTGGTCTGGTGTCAAGCCTAGCTTGAGCAATCTGAAGATATTTGGATTTATTACACATAGACATGTGCCAGATTAATTGAGAAGAAAATTTGATTACAAGTCAAGTCAAATGATCCTAATAGGATATCATTCGACCGAAGAATACAAGTTGTCGACCCAGTGAACAAGCAAGTAATGATCAACAGGAAAATGATCATAGATGAGCTTAAGAAATGGGATTAAACTAAAAATATTAAGAAGGATTCACTAAGAATCTTATGTGAAGAACCAGAAAAGAGAAGTTTGACAAAAAGAAGTCAGAGGTCAAGCAAGTACAAGCAAACCTCAAAGAGCAAGACATATGCCTGCAAGGTTGCAAGAATATGTGATTACATCAGATGATGTGGTCGATGATAAAGGTGAGATGGTACATTATGCTTTCTATGCAGATGTCGAATCATTCAATACAGTTGAGGCATTAAAGGATTCGAAGTGGGTGAAAGCGATGAATGAGGAATTGAAGTTCGTCGAAGTCAACAACACTTGATAACTTATCGAATTACCTCAAAACAAGAAGGCAATTAATGTGAAGTGGGTATACAAGGTGAAGTTTTTGCACATGTTGCTATGGTCAAAAAAATTATGCTGGTTATTGGTTTAACAAACATGAACAACTGGAACATATGTCAAATGGATGTGAAATGTGCATTCCTGAATGGTCCTTTAGATGAAGAAGTTTATGTTGCACAACCAGCTGGATTTGTGAAACAAGGTGAAGGAAGAAAGGTGTACAGGCTGCTTAAAGCCCTGTATGGGCTTAAGCAAACTCCAAGAGCTTGGAATAAGAAAATAAATAGATTTCTAAGGGAGAAGGTATTTGTAAAGTGCACAACTGAACATGGAGTACATGTAAGAAAAAACAATAGTGAATATGCAAAATTTTACATAATACTTGTCTCGTCGAGAAAGTCGTAACATAAGTATATTTTAATTTTATCTACTCACCCTTCGAATGACTGCACAGTTGTGGGTTATCACAGTGGAAGCGTCTATCGATTAGCTTTGCTTTACAAGGACACGTGTCTTTGGTGCCACAAACGTGATCCTTCTCTTTTGATGTTCGACGAATGCACTTGTCTTTCATAGATCCCATTCGTGCACCTTTGTTGAGGGGTGATATAAGGTGGCTAATGTCTTTGTGGCTATCTTACTTATCCATAACTGTAGAGGTTAGGCCATATTTGAGTGATTGTCCTCAGTTGTCTCATATGAACGGTCGATTGGGTGTTTTTATCCCTTCTGTTTCTTTACTCTGGGTCTGACATTGGTCTCTATCAATTCTCCAAAATTTAATTAATGGTGTATTCGAAAGGGGTGTCGAATACTATCCTTATGCATCCGGTCGGACTAGCCTTGATTTGGCTTACTTCGAAATCACTATTGTATAGAGGGTTAGATTTCTTGAATACTTCTCCAATACGTCCATTTATGGTTAGTATGGATTGAGTCGCATTTTTATTCCCAACTATACTATCTCCAAGCAAATTGGTGAATCCATAGCGTTTAGCTTTCTAAGACGAACCTAATGAGGATGTCTTTGATGGTGTCCCCACACAAAATTACCAAAAATCTGGGGGCACCTTCCTCCCTCATGTTCTTCTCTATTGAGGGTGCAAAATTTCTTATTCTACGAAGTCAAGATATTGAATTATCGAAGGTCAATGGATATCCTTCATCGTATGTATTCAGATTTGATTGATAGAGATTTAATTGCTCGACTACGTTGGATCATAAGTTGTTACAAAAAACCACCATCTACGAGCTATCTCATAAGCGCTCTACCAGCGATGGAGACTATGAAATTCTTCAAAAATCCAATAAAAATTCAAAAAATTCAAAAATCCGAAAAAACATACAATTTCAAAAACATATAAAATAACAAAGGACATCAATGTAAAAGCTTAGAGGTTATGGGGTGACAAGTAAAATTTAGGGGGTGACAAAAAAAATTCCTCCTAAATTGAATATTTAGTTTGCGCCCTAACAAGTATATACGAGGCAAGAAGTAGGAGGAAATTGACTTGTTCACTTTCCTTCTGTTGTTCACATTTTTTGTAGTAAGACATGCATCATATTCATCACCATGCATCCTTAATTTTACGTTGGAAGCTCAACTATCATAATTTGAATACTTCAATTTTAATGTAGAAAGGGAGCACCGACATAATTTGAACAGTAAATAGTTAATTTTAGACTTTATGTCAGACTTTGCTAACATGACTTTAATAAATAAACAAATTTAGTATTCATATCATATTTTAAAAACAATAATAACAAACACTCCTCGTAGTTAAATACATTAATCATCTATATCTAATTAACTTAAACCCTTCAAAACACCCCAGAGTTCATCAACAAACACATTATAACACCCTAAGAACTTTTAGAAACTACAAAAGCCAATTATCATTAGGCATCCATATAGGGTCATTACCAAGATTGAAGTCAATCCATTGTTTCAAGGACCCTCAAAATTTTATTTCTTGTGGAATATAATTTAATAATTTTATTATTATAAAATAAAGAAATAAATTTATCAGAATAATTTATTCTTATGGTTTTAATCAGTGCTGTATAGAAAATATATTTGCAATAAAAGCAAATAGATGAACCCAACAGTCTTAAATTATGATCCATGAGCATTTTCTGAAGATGGCCCATCTACTTTTGAAACTAAATGGACTGTACTTCTAACTTAAATGGGCCAAAAATGTGTTAGGTAAGTACTTCAACCCAATAATATTAATAATATGAGTTGAACTAGGTCTTTCATATATATACTTAATCATTTTTTAAATAAATCATAACATGTTTTGAAATATAATTACTTATCAGATTAATAGCTAGTTGAATATTTTATTCCTACAAAAATAATCAATGAACATATTTCCATTATAATAATGATAGTCACGATATCGCTATATTATTTATACTTATTTAGGTTATACGTTGCTTTATAAAAACAAAAAGTTTAGAAGACTTTTTAACTTGTTTTAAACCAAGTGCTTTTTTTAACTAGACATGCTTTTATGCAATTTTGACCTAATTTCTATAACAGCAATGCTATGTTTACACCACTTTCTACACCCATTTCCTACACCGTATACATTGTTCACCGTATTTATACGGTGAACAGTGTTTTTTTTAATAAAATAATATATTTTTTTAAAATATTAATTTTTTTTTAAAAAATATTTATTTTTAAAATTTATTTTATAACACAAATATAAAATTGCGCATTAACCAATTTTACAGTTGCATTAACCACAAAAATCTACATCATTAACCAATTATTTTACCTATAATTTATTAACCACTTTCACTACTTCATTAACCAATAAAATACATACTATTAACCATATTCTGGGAAATTTGTTCACGTATTTGTGAACAGTAAATTAGGTGTAGGGTGTAAGAAAGAGTGTAAGAATAGCATTTTTCTTTCTATAAACAGACATGGCTTGACCTAACGTAAACTTAATGTGCATAATGTATACTAATTCAGTGAGGACTTAGTAATATAACAATTTTAAATTAGTGAGCATGACTTTAAAAAATGGTTTAGTTAAAAGTGGACATGAATAAATTATTGTTTTTTTTTAATGTTTCTATTTTGAAAAGATTCAAAATTTGGTTTTTTCAACTAAATGCAAAATAATAATTAATGCAAAATAAGAAAAAACAAATTATTGTGTTCGTGCATCTTAATTGCAACTATATTTCTATTAAATTTTATTTTTTGAATTTTAAAGTTATAAGTATTAACTTTTTTATTTTGATCACTTTGTGAAACTAATAGTCTCTTTGACTATTAGCATGGAAAAAAAATACACCATAAAAAAAATTCGTTATTTCTAAAACTTAGGAAAAATACTTAATGAGTTCCCACATTATATAGTGGTACAAACGGTAAATGTGTACCTAATAAATTTCTAACTAATAATTAGAGATATTTGCAATGAGATTTAAGCGGTTTTGACGTTAAAAGTAATTTGCACTGTAAAAAAAAGTATTATTTGATTCGGTTTTAAAAAAAAAAATATTAAGTCATATATATAGATGATAATATAACTTTATATTTAACATACTATCATATAACAACAAAATGCATCATATTTGAACAACAAATTCTCATTTGATATTTAAAAAATATGATTAGACAATCGTGGAATAATAAATATAAAACAATATAAAAAATATTATAACGAAACAAAAAAAGTATAGGAGATGAGTGATTAGTGAAGATGAAAATAAAGAACAGAAGAGATAAGAGATTAGAGAAGGTGTGTGATAAAAACGAAATTGAAAGAGAGAGCAATAGTATAAAAATGAGAAGTTGAAAAAGAAAGAATATAAAAGAATAGATATCAGAGAAGAAGATGCAAAATGTATCTAGCGAAGAAGACGCGATAATGGTAAGAGAAATTTGAGAAGGTTGGAGCTGAAACCCTAAGTGTCAGAAAGAGAAAACTGTTTGTAATCGTAAGGCTACGACATAATAAGTCTAAATTTTGGTTGAATGTGAGTTAAGGAAAACTTGGGTTGTAACATAATGCGGTTTGATTTGGTTATGTTTGATTTTCAAAATACAAACAACAAACCGAGTCAAACCATACAGTTTTTTTGTTTAAATATGACCCGAACACATCCGAACCAAACGCGGGTTTTTGCGATTTTAATTTAGTTTGTTTTGATTTGCAGTTTTCTATTGGGCTTGTTTGGTTTTGAACATCCCTACTAATAATTGACCAAAAATTATAAACGGAAATAGACCCAAAAACAGAATACACACAATAAAGAGAAAAAATAAATTATAGGCTAACACCTCCCCTCAAATTAGAGTGAATATCTTTCATTCCCAATTTAGACTCCAGGGAAGAGAAAAGACCATTATGAAGTGGTTTGGTTAAAATGTCAGCAACTTGATCCTTTGTGTTAATAGGAATTAGGTGAAGTTTTTTTTAATCTCGTCGTGAACAAGGTGACAATCTATTATGATATGCTTGGTGCGTTCATAAAATATTGGATAATTTGTGATATGAATAGTGTTGTTATTGTCAGAGAAGATCGAAATAGGATGGTGATGTGGGATTCCAAGGTCTATTATTAAATACAACAGTTGTTGTGTATCACACGATGAATTAGCAACTGTCATGTATTCAGCTTCCAAGGAAGGTCGTGAAACATCATGTTGCTTCTTACTTTTTCTAGCTAATTAGGGGAGATCCAAAGTAAAACAAAAAATCAGATGTAGATATTCTAGTTTCCTTGCAAGCCCCCAATCAGAGTCATTAAATCTCGCGATGATGATATTGGATTCCCTTTTGAATAAAAGTCCAAGCGCGTGAGCTGTTTTAAGATATTTTAGAATGCGGAAAGCGATGTGGATATGTTATTCAGTAAGGCTGGATAGATGTTGGCTCAGCCTGTATACAAAAAATAGATATTAGATTTTGAATGCATTATGTACATAAGCTTACCTATTAAACTTCAAACCACAAAGTGATTAGTGAGTTGTTTAGCATTGGTAGAATGAAGATCAAGGCTTGGATCCATATGTGCTGATGATGGTTTAGAGACAAGGAAACTATATTCTTGTAGGAGATTAAGAGTGTACTTCCTTTGACATAAGGAAATGCCTTGAGATGAACGAGTAATTTCAAATCCGAGAAAATATTTGAGATTACCAAGGTCTTTGATTGTGAAATATGAATCTAATAAGTTTTTAATCTTCTTGTTACATAAATATTATTACTTGCAATTAGCGAATCATCGACATATACGAGAATACAAGTGAAATGTGAATTTTGGTGTTTGACTAACAATGAATAGTCATATCTTGATTAGGTAAAACCAAGGGAAATAAGAGACCTCATTATGAATAGCCATTGTCGGCTAGCCTACTTGAGGCCATATTTGACAAACAATATTTTTAGATGAAACTTGTAATCCAGAAGGACATTTTATATAGACCTCATCATCTAAATTGCCATGAAGAAAAGCGGTATTAATGTCAAGTATGTAAAAACCATATTTTAGATGCGAGAATAGAAAAGATCAACCTAATGGTAGTCATTATAATGACTGGACTAAAAGTTTAATGGTGATCTAAAGCCTATGTTTGATTGTAGCATTTGGAAACAAGGTAAGTCTTATACCTTTCTATGGAGCCATTAGTTAGGTATTTCAGTTTGAAAACTCATTTATAGCCTATGACTTTTATTAAGGGTGTGCAAGGCGGTCTCCAACACATGACGCCACACATTTTTCATGATTAAGCTATAATAAAAAGAGCATTCATACACATATACCACGATTAATTTACGGTTAAGTTAAATCCTTTAAAAGAACTCACGACTCAATTGAAATCAACTTCAACTTTTTACACAGGACTTCTCATAAGTTTGAAGAATTAAGGTCAACACATTTTTTTCTCTAAATTTTTTTTTAGTACATATTCACCACTAGACCAATAATAAAATTAAATTAGATTGTGTGGTAAAATGTTTCAATATGTTTTAATTTTACTTTTAATTTATTATATTTTACTATATTAACAATTGTTAATACATGTTCTAGATCGGCCAAAATCCCACTAAGAAAATACTTGTTTAGTACTTCAAACGAGGCCCAACAAGGCAACAACAAGCTAGACCAACAGATTTAAATACGTATGCGCGTGTAAGGTACAAGGTACATTCATACTTTTCAACTGAAGATTTATCCTGCCACCCCACAATTTGACCCGACACCGTCATAATTTTTGTTAATACCCATATTATCCTTGAGAAATTCCGGTAGAACAAATGAAATTTCTAGTAAAAATTGAGAAATTTGGTAGTGTATTTAAAAAATTCAAAATTTATTTTTATCGGTGTTTTAAAAAAATGAATTTAACATACCAAATTTTTTTGATAAATCTGATATTTTTGGTAATTTTCTGAATTTTTGAAAAATTCGGTAGTTAATATTCGATAGGCAAAAAAAATAACAATACTGGATTTTTCGAAAAAATCCGGTATGTTTTGTAGTTTTTCAGCATATTTGAAAAAACAGGTGAACAAATATTTCCAGAAAATTATGGTTTAAGACCGTATATTTAAAAATTTTGGTGTAAAAGTATGATTTTAAAAAATATATGGTATAAAATCATAGATTTTTGAAAAATCCTGTAAAATTTCAAAAAAAAATCCAATAAACACGAAATATTTCTAAAAAACATAAAATTCACAAAGGGTACTAAGGTAAAAACACTATTTGTATGGAGTACCTGGGCATATTGTATGGGTGACAGGGTTCTTTCCACCTCCAATTTATCTTTTTTTTACTCGTTAAGTGATTTATGCGTTAGAATGTTAATCTTGCATATTTATTTTCCTTGATCCACCGCATCAGAAATTAACACTACCACATCAAGATTCAATCACTATTGTGAGATCATTGGATCGAACTCTAGCTCTGTTGATAGGGATGTTATCGACAGAGATAACTTTCAGGTTTCGATAGGGGACAAGCATGAAGTCAAAGATGGTTCACATGCTGATGTCTAAGTGTTATTTATTTAGTCGAAGTCAGTCTTAATATGTATTGTCGAAATCGTAATTTTGAATTGGGGTTTGTGTTAAGGATCCAATTATTTAGTTAGCTAGTTAGTCTACAGATAGGCTAGATCTCTCAGGTTGTTGAGACAGGCTAATTGTGTTATTCATTTGTAATCATTTGTAAACACTAAATGAGAAAGTGAATATAAAACAGTTGCCCAAAATCCTATTTTCCTTATTTCTTCTTTATTATTTCTTCTCTCTATTTGTTCTAACTGTTTCATTATTCACCCAAAAAACTCAGTTTCTCAATCAAGAATTTTTTAACTGGTATCGTTTGTCACGACAAACTGGTGCGGTGAGCATGGAGAAGATGTCGTCAACAAAGTTTGAAATTGAGAAGTTCGTCGGAGTTAATGATTTCGATTTATGGCGTTTGAAGATGCGAGCCCTTCTTGTTCAACATGGCTTGCTATAAGCGTTAAATGGAGAATAAGCCATGGATGTTGCATTGATGGAGAAGGATAAGACAACGATGATCGAGAAAGCCTACAGTGCCATTGTTTTGAGTCTTTGTGATAACATTCTCAGGAAGGTTTTGAAGGAGACGACGACAACTGGTGTTTGGATGAAACTCGAAGGATTGTATATGACAAAGTCCTTGGTGTATCGTTTGTACTTTAAGCAAGCTTTGTATTCATCCAAGATGAATGAAGATAAAGCATTGACGAAGCAGTTGGATACGTTCAGCAAGCTGACTCTTGATCTTGAAAATATTGATGTTACCATCAATGGCAAAGATCAAGCGTTGCTATTGTTGTGTTTTTTACCTAAGTCACATGCTCACTTCAAAGAAACCCTCTTGTATGGAAGATAGTCTCTGACCTTAGAAGAAGTTCAAGTAGCCTTGTATTCTAAGGATTTGAATGAAAGAAAGGAGCAGAAACCATCATCAGTTGGCGAAGGGTTATCCGTTAAAGGAAAATTCTCGAAGAGAGATGGTAGGTTCGAGAAGAAGAAAGGTAAAACTCAACATAAGTCTTATGGTGGTGATATTTTTAGTATAACTGTAAGAAGGAGGGTCACACAAGAAAGATATGTCCTGAGCGCCTGAATGATTATGGAGGTAAGGACAATGGCAATGCAGTTATTGTGCAAGATGATTATGAATCATCTGATGTCGCTGTTGTGTCTTGCAGCAACTCTTGCAAAGAGTGGATTATAGATTCAGGATCTACTTGACATATAACTCCAAACAATAATGTATTTGAAGAATTATGTGATCAAGATGGTGGATCAGTGTTGTTGAGAAACAATAAAGCTTGCAAAATTGTAGGTATTGGATCTGTGAGATTCAAGCTCCACGATGATTCAATAAGGCTATTTACTAGGGTTAGGCATGTACCTTACCTTAAGAGGAATTTTATTTCTCTTGGTGAACTCGACAAAAAAGCACATGTCTTCAAAGGAGAGCAAGGTATCCTAAAAGTCATGAAGGGGTCAAATGAAGTCTTAAGAGGCATGAAGAAACAATGCTTGTATACTATAACACCCTTTTTTACCCCACAGTTAAAAGACACATTTATTCACATATATTAGAGTAAATTATTAAATTCAATAAAAGCCGCCACAAAAGGGCGTACATTTCCCAATAAATTAAAATAGGTTAAGGCTCCGTAAACAACGGGTTTTCCCAAATAACATCAAAAATTTCACAAAGGCAACGGAACTCAAAGGCATAATCCAAGGTTTTCCTTATACGGAAAGATAATCAAAATAACTCAAATAAAACATAGTTTAACTCAAAGACCCCAACCCAATGTTACACTATCAGAGTAATACCCTCTAAGTTAACCAAAAGGCTAACAACTCAAAAACCTCAAAAGTCCTCAATAGCGTCCACGGCTAAACCTGGTCATCTGCACGTTACCCACGTGGAGGTAACATTCAAACAGGCAGGGTGAGTAAAACGATTCATTATAATCAATGTATGAAAATCAACATATAAAATGGCGTCATAGTCATATTCAACATCATCATATTCATCAATAGGCCTCCAAGGCCACAACATCATAAATTATTCTAAATCACTCATAAATGCAAATGCAACAAGACTCAATGCATGTGGTACCAATCATCACAGTGCGATGGACACTGTGCCATCAACCCTCCATAGATCCCCATCAATAGGATCGATTATACTAGAGAATCGGAGCACATCAAAACACTCCACATCCGCACAATGGGATTGAAGCCAAAGTAATTGAGGTCCTGAACCGAAGTTCGAATGCACATGAATGCATGATGGACACATCACAAATCATCCTTATAATAACATCATAGGTGCATCATCATTCATCATAATCATCATCATCAAAATCATATCAACATAGCTCATCATAATTATCACCATCATACATTCATGTCATCATAGTTCATCATAATAATCATCATCATACATCATGTTATCATAGCTCATTATAATAATCATCATCATACATCATGTCATCGTAGCTCATCACAATCATCATCATCATCATATACACATCACATAGAATTCACAGTCATACTCATGTTAGTTTAACATATTATCACATCATATTATCGCATATTAATCACATGGAATTTCCAGTTATACTCATGCTAATTCATCACAGAAATCACAGAATCAAACATCAAGGCATCGTTGCACGCAATCAACATTCGCGAAACTCTGCTACGTTTGCTAGGCAAGTCTGGGGCGAGTTTATTTGTTGTGCAAAGGATTCTTCGCTAGGCGAGTCTGGGAACAACATTGTTCGTTGTGCGAAGCATTCTTCGCTAGGCGAACAGTGCGATGACAACACATTCTGCTACACACCAGAACTTAATTCAACCCAAAAGTCCACATGATTCACTTCCCTAATGCCCCCAAAACATCCATAAATCATCCCTAAGGTCTTACGGCGATAAAGGCACAAAACCTACGGTTCATTAGGCCAATCGCGTATCATATTCACGCCCTAAATCACAAATTCCTTACAATTACCCTGCAGGTATCAGAGTTACTCACTATCTAATACTCCTATCCCTTCAGGGTTAGACAAATAACAAACCATGGTTTTGGTCACGAAGGCCTAACTTTCCCTTTTCCCCAATGAATTCCACGGTTAGATTCACAATAATAGATTTATGCCACGAAGGCCAAAGATCACTAATTCTCATATCCACCCTCAAAACCCTTAAACCTTAAATCGACCTTAAATACATTGAAAGTTACACATGGAAAATCATGAAGGTAATATTCCACATACCTTAATTGTTGATCAAGGTCTTGTCAAATATTTCAGGGAACCTTTCGAAACTCTTGCCTCCAATCCTCCTCCTCAGAGCTCTGGCATCAATTCTTTTCACGGTCTAACAAATGAATCTTAATCTCTTCACAATTTCCTTTTTGTTAAATCTAGTCTTGGGCATCACAATTGGGCTTTTACCAACTTACCCTCACTAACTCCTTTTAAATATTCAATTTGCCCTTAGTCAACTTGTATTTATTTTAATTAATAATAATATTAATATATTCATATTATATACTATTATTCAAAATAAATAACCCAAATTCCATTAATTTCCAATATTCCACAAAACCATCGAAAATCACCGAAATGCGAATATTCTTATTTAAATCAATTAAATAAATATTCCAATAAATTTGGGGTGTTAGAACTCTCCCCCACTTAAAATAATTTCCGCCCTAAAAAATTACCTCAAGGAAACAGAGTCGGGTACGACTCCCTCATCTGATCCTCGAGCTACCAAGTCCAACTTTCTCCAGCTGGTCCTTCCAAAACTACCTTTACCAAGACAATTTCTTTATTTCGCAGTTGCTTCACTTCTCGTTCATTAATCCGAACAGGCGACGCCTCAACAGTCAGATCATTTCTCATTTGTACATCATCCATCTGAATCACATGCGACAGATCTAGAATGTACTTTCTCAACTGAAACACATCATGTAAATTCGCAAGCGACGACGGTAAAGCAATCTGATATGCTACTTCCCCTACCCTCTGCGAAATCTGATACGGGCCAACAAAATGCGATATGAGTTTTCGAGACTTCAAAGCTCGGCCAACACCAGTTACCAACGTAACTCTCAAAAACACGTGATCTCCCTCTTGGAATTCAAATGCTTTCCTCCTCTTATCATGGTAACTTTTCTCACGACTCTGTGACGCTTTCATATTTTCTTGGATCATCTTGATCTTTTCAGTCGTCTCTTGCACAATCTCAGGTCCGAGTACAACACTCTCGTCTGACTCATACCAACACAAAGGAGTCCTACACCTCCTACTATACAAAGCCTTATACGGTGCCATTCCGATACTAGAATGATGACTATTGTTGTAGGTAAACTCAATCAATGGCAAATGGCTATCCCATGATCCATCTTGATCGAACACACAAGCTCTCAGCAAAACCTCTAAAGACTGGATAGTTCTCTCTGTCTGTCCATCCATCTGCGGATGATAGGTCAGACTCAATCTCAATATGGTACCCAAAGCGTCTACAAACTCTCCCAAAACCTCGAGGAAGATCTTAGATCTCTATCAGACACAATACTCGAAGGTACCTCATGCAACATCACAACTTCCTCAATATACATCTCAGCTAGCTTCAGCATAGAATGATTAATCCTCATTGGTAAGAAATAAGCTGATATAGTCAATCTATCCATAATTACCCAAATCGAATCATATCCCTCTCACAGTCTTCGGCAAACCCGACACAAAATTCATGGAAATACTATCCCATTTCCACTCTGGAATATTCAACGGTTACATCAGACCCAACGGTCTCCGCTGTCCAATCTTCAACTCCTGACAAGTCTAACCGGCATACACAAACTCAACCACTTATTTCTTCATCCCTGACCATCAAAACAATTTCCTCAAATCCAGGTACCTCTTCATAACACTAGTATGGATGCTCAATCTACTTCGATGTCCTTCCTCAAGAATACTCTTTTTCAACTTAACAATATCTGGAACACAAACTCTATCACGACATCTTATGATACCGTTTTCATTAATTTGAAAATCAACTCTTCTACTTTGATTCCTCAAATTCAACCGATCTACCAACTCAAATAAGATTTATGACCTTCTCGAATCTCATCAAGAATACCACTAGTAAGCTTCAACATACCAAGCTTAACTCCATAAGAAGTCTTTTCACAAACCAAACTCATATCACGAAATTGCTCAATCAGTTCTAACTCTTTTACCATCATCATCGGTATATGCGAAGATTTCCTACTCAATGCATCATCTACCACACTTGCTTTATCTGAATGGTAATTCAAACCAAAATCATAATCCTTAAGAAGTCCCAATCATATCCTCTGCTTCGCATTCAATTCTTTCTGATCAAAGAAATACTTCAAACTCTTTTGATCTTTAAACACCTCAAGTCTCAAACCAAATAAATAATGCCTCCAAAGCTTCGACACAAAGACAACAACAACCAACTCTAAATCATGCGTTAGATAATCCCTCTTATGCACTTTAATTTGCCTTGAAGCATAAGCTAAAACTTGTTGATGTTGTATTAACACACCTCCCTATCCCAGCAACGAAGCATGACAATATACAACAAATGGTTCTGCCGGATTCGGCAAAAATTAAAACATGAGTTGCTGTCAGCCTCTTCAAAAGCTCTTGAAACTTTATTCACACTTTGCATCCAAACCAAAAGCTTGAACCTTCCTAGTCCATTGCATCAATGGCAAAGATAACTTGGAAAATCCTTCAATGAATTTTCGATAATAATCTGCCAGCCCAAGAATACTTCTAACCTCAAAAGCAGGTTTTGGAACTTCCAACTGCGATACAGCTTCAACCTTCGACATATCAACCACAATAACCCTACTCGAGATCACATGACTAAGGAACTCACTTCCTTCAACCAAAACTCACACTTTGACAAGTTTGCATACAACTGCTTCTTTTTCAATGCTGATAGCATAATTTTTAGATGCTCAACATGATCTTCTTTACTCTTCGAGTATATCAAAATATCATCAATGAACACAACCATAAACTTGTCCAAATAAGGATGGAAAATCTTGTTTGTGTACTCCATAAATACACATGGTGCATTAGTCACACCAAATGGCATCACGAAATACTAATAATGTCTATACCTTATTTTAAAAGTTGTCTTCTGAATATCATCAGGCTTCACACGAATCTGATGATACCCAGATCTCAAATCTATCTTACTGAACACACTTGAAACAACCAATTGATCCATCAAATCATCAATCCTTGGAAGTGGATACTTATTCTTAATAGTCACCTTGTTCAATTGTCTATAACCCACACACAACCTCACAGAACCTTCTTTCTTCTTAACTAACAAAATTGGTGCACCCCACAGTGACACACTCAGACAAATGAATCTCTTCTCAAGCAAATCTTCAAGTTGACTCTTTAACTCTTTCAATCCCAATGGAGCCATCAATATCGGACTAGTTCCAAGAACTAAGTCGATCACAAACTCCACTTTACGTTCCGGCAGTATATCACTTATCTCATCAGGAAAAACCTCTGGGCAATCACAAATAATTGACACACCACCAACTTCTCCACTTTATTAACACTCAAAGTTTCCATCAAAATAAACATCTCAACACCATTCCGTACTGACTCACCAAAACAATCTGTAAGCACTTAGCTTAACTCAAAACAATTCACTGCACACGCTATATAAGCTTGCAAGACACGTGTATCCCATCCAACATGACTCCGTCTACTATTAACAAGAGATTAAGAGCGATCAGTTCCTCAATTTGCCAACAGACAGCCGAAAATCATGATGGAGCATAAACCATCCAATATTCCTTGTTATTGTAGAGTTTGTTCCAAGGTGGAGATTTGTGAGATTATTGGATTAAACTCTAGTTCTATCGACTGGGATGTTGTCGATAGGAATAACTTTTAGTTTTCGATAGGGGACAAACACGAAGTCGAAGATGGTTCACATGATGATATCTAAGTGTTACATATTATAGTCGAAGTCAGTTCTAATATGTATTGTCGAAATTGTAATGTCGAATTGGGTTTTGTGTTAAAGATCTAATTGTTTAATTAGCTTGTAATGTAAGTTAACTAGTTAGTCTGTAAATAGGATAGATCTCTCAGGTTGTTGAGAGATGTTAATTGTATTATTCATTTGTACTCATTTGTAAACCCTAAATAAGAAAGTGAATAGAAAACAATTACCCAAAATCCTATTTTGTTTCTTTCTTCTTTATTCTTTCTTTTTGTTCTAACTGTGTCATTTTTCATCCAAAAAAACTTTGTTTCTCAATCAAAAATTTATTAGTTAGTATTATTTGTCACAACAACTATAATCCAAACATAATTCATACCCGAAACAAACTCATAGATAATATCGATAATTTTTTAAAATTACCATATCATTTATGCATTACCTTTATTAATTTATGGGAAAGGAGAAATTAGAGATGGAGTTAGTAAATAATAATAAATAATGAAACATAATCAACCGACAGAGTAGTTGATGCTACTTTATAATATCCATATGGCTAATGGAAAGGATGACCAAAGTAAATAGCAATCATTTATACTTGATGCTATTTTTAATTTTATAGCTACCAAAGTTTTCTTTTGATTTTGTTTCGTCAGCACACTCTATTTGATTAAGAAAAAAATAGTAAGTGAATGATAATTTAATTTATAATAAATAATAAATTAGTTGGTAGCAAATAAATTATTAAATTAAATTTATTGTGCTTAAAAAACCCAAAACTAATTATAAATATATGAACTTACATTTAAAAAGTAAAAGCTATAAACTCTAATAAGTTAGACAAAAAAAATGGTGCGAATTAACTCCATAAAATTAAGGAAACTTTTTTTTTTTTTTTTATAGTTTTTACCACCAATATTTAGTCTACTGAATAGATTAATTAATTTAGTTCGTGGGTCAGTTCTAATATCAAATAGATTAATTAAATCATTTGTAAAAACAAAATATTTTGATAAGAGAGGGATATCAATTTAGCAAGAAAACAAGAGTGAACATTTAATGTATATATGAGGTACACCAAACATTAGCATCAATTATGTTTATTCTTGTTATAAAGATTTTGTTTGTTTCTTATTTGGCCACGATGCCAAAAAGTAAAAGAAAACAAATAGAGAATGATGCTATTTGCATATGTATATTTGTTTGCATGTCACTATAATATATGCCAATAGTAACCACTCCTAGCTAATATTTTTCAAAGAAAAGAAATGTAATGACAAAAGTATGCCACAAAGAAATACACCTAATATTTACTAATTCGTGCAAAAGTATTTGTTTAATTTCATCTATTTTTTAAATTTTGATTTAATAAAATCAATTATTTTTATTAAAAAAATTGAAAAATATTTTTATCATAATTCATATTTCTTTTGTGTTTGAGGTCATTTGATCAACACATAATTTATACCACCTCATTATTTTTATCTTTCAACGATCTAATAACATCTTTTGCATGACTATTTATTTTATCATTAAACCATTCAAAATAATTACAATTTTTTTCGTAACACTTGTATGATCACTACAAGAAAGCCTGCATTTTGCTAAGTGATTTAGTGACGTGGTAAAAACGTGAGAAAAAATAGAAATTGCGACGTGTAAACCACGTCACTACATTATTTAATTAATAAACATCCCAAGTTGAAAATTTGTAATGTTGAGTGTTGTTTGTTTGGGGAGGGAAATTTGAATGATTTAGAATTTCAGTTGTGGTGTGTGGTAACCACATGGAAAACAGAAATTCAAAAATATCTTGGTTTTTGCGACATGGAAAATAGGTCAGAAGTTTCATACGTGATACCCACGTCGCAAATGAGAAGAAATTAATGTTGGTCCGCATTTACTTTTACAGTTGGGACACGATAAATGCTGATTTAACTTTTTTAGGACTTCCGACGTGCATCCCACGTCGCAACGTATTTTTTTAATTATTGTGTCATTTAATTTTTTACCGTTGGATGTCATTTAATTTTTTAACGTTAAAAATAAAATGCTGGGAAATTTCTGACGTGTTTATCACGTGGTTACTTTCCCAAGTGCTTTTCACGTCGCAAATGAAATGTATGAGTCATTGTTCCGACGTGGTATTCACGTGGATACTTTCTCACGTATTTACCATGTCACAAATTACACTATATAACTAGTAAAAGACCCGTGCGTCCGCACGGATCCATTAATTTTAATTGAGATATAATTTATTTATATGTATTTGTAAATATGAATTGATAAATTTAATTGTATAATGCAAATTAATTATATCAAATGAATAGTATATTAAATGGAATGATTAATTCCTTATGGTAATTTGGTTAAATTTAATTAGATGCAAATAAGTTAAATGTATTGTGACAATTTACAACGGTTAGATAAGTTACATAAGGTGATCATTAGAATATATTAAGTAATGGTTTAGCAAGTACACAAACTAAGTATGTGACAATGAAAAAAGTTGATTTAGTTGGAAATGAACTAAATATAATAGGGATTCCTAGATCTACTATTTGAAAGTTGGTAAGGTGAGAAAGTATAACTGCTTGAAAGAAAAATATTGTTGTACTTATCTCTTTACATAAGTAGGTCAGCGTATAAAGTAACAAATGAGAACTCAAGAATGGTGTGGTATCCCAGTTTCACTACAGAGGATTTGACATGTTACTGCTGACTCAACTTTACAGTGTTTGTGTTTTGAAAGTATTTTATTTAATTGTACTATTAATTCATATAAAAAGTATGAAGCAGGTTAGAAAAATAGCAAGACGGGGTGAATTGAATGAAAAAACCTTTGACAACAATTGCATTTAATGCCGAAGATTTCACAAGTGGACAACCTGTCAACAAAATCCAGACTATAGAGTAATAGATATTTCAGAAGTGGACAACCTGTCAACAAAATTCAGGCTATAGGGTAATAGAGAACGAACAAATATTTGGTTCTAGGTTAATTGAAAAGTAACTGTGATTCCATTTGTAGGTGTGTATAATTCAAATTAAACATGAAGTTAACCAACCATTTATTCTTACTAAATAAAGCATGTTGCTGTAAGAATTATAAAGTGTTGTTAATAAAATTGTATTTGATACAAATATATTAAAACATTAACAAAACAATGATGTTTAATACAATTTGAATAAAATTGGAAGTTTTGAATATAATAAAACATAAAGGGTAGATATAATTAGAAATATTGCCATGAAAGTCCATATTATACATTGGAAAATAGTGATGCCCAAATGTTTATGCAAGTGTCATATCAAAAGAGGGAATTTAGTTTGACTATAAGAAAATGTTGTTGGTGACTACTTAATGTAGCTTAAATTCCATAACCGAAATGTTACTTATTTGAAGCATCTACAATTTCCGTAACTAAATATACATGATAGTATCACATGAATCTGAAAATACGAAATTATTTATAAGAACTTGATTATATAAATTGAATTGTATTAAAATAATCATAGAAATGAAAATTTTATTACACATGCAATATTTGAATACGATTTCCAATTCAATACATGTGTACCATATAGATATGAGAAATATGTGATATCTCTTTGATCACATCTTTCTATGCCTCTAAAAATGTATAGTAATATTCAATTTTATTATAAGATTAAGTATGGAACAAAAATACTAAATACATCAAATTTTGAGTTGTTTGATATTATTAACAGACCTTATATGATAATATCTCATTTGTTGGCTATAATCATAAAACAATTACATTACATTAACTAAATATTATCGAAAATATATGTATAAGCAACCTCTACTATATATACATGAAAAGGATGTATTACAATAATTACATCAACTATTTGTAATTATAGAGCTTGTAGTCAAGGTTCAAGTCAGGTTTCCACCACTGATGAATCCCCCGAGCTTTTTTGAAATTAGATGCAAGTGCAACATTAGCTGCCAAAGAATAAGGTGCCGCAGTTCAGAATATTCCTTCCCGAACGCGCCCATCAATAGTCCCCCGAGCAAGTTTTGAGTTGCTAGCCTTTCAATGACGCCCGCGCCAATGTCCTCTATTTGAACACAAATGATCAGATGGATTCACAAATAAACATGGAACTCACATAGACAAAGCAGTAAATAGATCAAAAGAGAAATCCTTGGTTGCTTGGCTTACATAACCAAGGTGAGTCCACCTGTTATCACGCTGCCAACGAATCGAATCCCATGTTTTACTATTTCATTTGTAATCTCCTCTAGTGGGGCAGAAACAAATGGAGGGCTGGAAAGAAAAATATCCGATAAAGTTTCCATCCTTAGCAATGGTTTTCCCGACAAATATCACCATTGATGATCCTAGGGAATGTTCGACCAACCAAACATTTGAATCAGCTACAGTTGCTACTGTGTTTCGAGAAAACTATTTGAACCAAATGCAGGTGCAACATTTGAATCACCTGCAATGTTGATCACGCTGTAAGGGCTTTGGGAAAAGTGATTTCCCACGTGAAATTCACGTCACTAATTAGTGACGTGATTTTTACGTGGGAACTTTTTCAATTAATTTAGTGGTTTGTGGCGTGAATTCCATGTCACAAATTAGTGACGTGATTTTCACGTGGGAAAATGTTCCCACCGTTGCTTTACTCACGTCGCAAATTTTGTTTAATGACGTGTTTTTTGACTTAGTGACATGAATACCATGTGAAAAATTACAATATTTCTTGTAGTGGATGTATAAAAACTCAAACATGTATTAATGCAGATTAATCACATGATTGAGAGAAGTTCATAATGAATAAGAAGAGGTTGAGATGAGAGTTTGAGAGGATGAAAATGAGAGAGATTGAATGGTGCAAGATCTTCTTGTTACAAAGTTTTATTATCATCATCATAACACAAGATGTTAGTTACTCTTTATAAGTAAATTATCTATCTTTTAACTACTTCAACTAACTCTCTCAACTAACTCTTCTCAAATACTCTAATAATCAGAGAGGGATGATTGCAAATACTATAACCATCAAGAAATGTAGCTTAAAACAACGACAACCATCAAACCTTCTTCTAGGATTCTCGTAGATTTATGATGTCATAATTAACTACTCAATATAACTCCAACGTTTATTTTATTTTCTTCTTAGACCAATATTCACAAAAGTATGATTATGACCGATCATAATAGAAGAGGGAAAATGTGAATGAGAAAGAAAAAGAATGAGAAAAGATGAAAAAGAATCAATAGAATAAAAGATTAAATAAAATAAATATAAGTGTTATAAAAAGTATTAAATAATAGCGTGTAATTTTAGTTTTCACTTAAAACTTGATATATCATCAAATGAATTGATATATCAGTCGTATAGAATTGGAGGACTAAAATTAAAAAATCAAATCAAATAAATTAAATAGATTAGATATGATTTTTAAATGAGATTAAAAGAAACAAAATGAAAATATGAGTCTAAAAGTGCATTTAAGTTTAAACTAATTTTTTAGAAATAAAATAAAATAACATATATTTATTAGAATCAAAACTAAATAAATAATATTTAAAAATTAAAACTAAAAAGTGATATATATGTTGGGGCATGAGTGGTAGTGATCATGAGACTATCAAATTCTCCTCTTTAGAATGGACCCATTACAATATGATGAACTTAGAAGATAACTTGCTAGTGGAGGCTTATCAACTAATATATTATTATATTTTATTTAAAATTGTATAACTATCTTCTCCCAATAGTATTATAAATATATATAGATCTACCCACCTCACTTTCCTTAATTATATTTTTAACTTTATAACTATTTCAATTATTTCATTATTAAGTACTCATACAAGTTTTTTTCTTCTTCTTCTTATCAAGTTACTCGTAAAAGCTAACATGCTTATATATTATTCTGTTCTTTCTTAAGCTAGTAGCTACTAGTCTATGAAAGGTACATTGTGTATACATTTACCTAATATTTATCTTGTGTTTAGAAAAAAGAAAGAAGCAAAAAAAGGATATAGCAGAAAAATGGCATATGATGAAGTCACATGGAAGGATACCCTACAAGAGAAGGTAGAATGGAAGAGACAGATAAAGTTTGTCGTGTGAGAATAATAAAAAAGAAGAGAAGTATGGAATATGGACATATGCAACACGAGTGAGAAAATATGGGTCAACAGCACATGCAATACAAACAAACAAACATGTGTGATGCACAATGGCGTACGAATCAAAGATTGATTAATAATAGATTTTGTTGGATGAGAAAGAGTGTATAGTATTCATTCAAGTTTTGTATCGGATAGGATAGGGATAAAAAGAAAGAACTTAAAATATTAGTATAAATAAAAAGAGGAGAAAGGGAAAAAATAAATAAAACAATTCAACTCAAACAACAAGAATACATCTCAAAGGGTTTGAAAATCAGTCTTAAAAAAGCCTAAAGAGAAAAATACCTTTACAAGTTACAAGAAACACTAAATCGGTCATAAGTGGAAACTTTCACCTTCTTAATTATATCCATATCAACTAAAAAAAGCTCCCTTAATAATAATTGTGTTTTTGGTAATCCACAATTTCATAATACCAAAGTCCATAAAAGAATTTTACAATTGTAATTGAGCTTGACATTGACATGATTTGTGAAGAACCAATAGTGATCAATAGGAGATGGCTCAACCAGAGAACCACCGATTTCAATTCAAACCAAGACTTTACACCAAATGCTAGCAGAGACGAAACAATTAAAAAGCAGGTGATGAGAAGTTTCGTCAAAGAAGAAGCAAAAAGAACACATTAAATTATGAGTCCCATTAACCACACCACGTTAACACAACTCCAAACAAGTAGGAATTTTATCTAACAATAGTCGTCAAATAAAAAAATTTAATGTTACTTGGGATACCAGATTTCCAAATAAGCTGCAAAGTCTTAGAGAGGGTAGATGAAAGACCCGATACTGTAGAAAAGTTACTGGATTTGACAGAAAACCCCTTCGGACCAGGCCACTAGCAAAAGGAATCCAACTCAACAAGATCGAGAGAAACAAGACTAATCACGGGGAGAATTGATTCCAAATCGACCTTGGCTAGAGATGATAAATAATCTACATCAAAATTTAAGTACCGCTTTCAATAATCATTGAACCGACACCTAAGGAGTGAATCAAAGTTTTAGGACCTACAACAAATTCAAACAGAGTATGATAGAGAGCTTTGAATGAATGATGACCAAGCCACATGTGCCGCCAGAAGTCAATCTCAATATCGGCTCCAAGTTTGTAGGAAATCGAATTGTTGAACTAGCTAGTTGTACCATCGATATTGACTAAATAAATCCTTAAATCTTTCCACCATAAGGAAGTGCGCCTATTATTAGAGGAAACAAGATGGTCAAGGCAAAGAACTTTAATGTTTTCGTATCTAAATGCAAGGATAAAGCTTTAAAGAGAATTAGGTTCATTGAGGATTCTCCAAGCCTGCGTGGATAACAACACTAAGTTGAAATGCTCGCAATGCTTGATTCTCAATCTGCCTTGAAGCTTAGATTTACAAATAGTCTCCCAAATAAACCAAAATTATTCTTCGTTTGTTTTTCTCTCCCTTCCAAAGGAAAGCACGTTAAATTTGAATTATCTCAACGATCATAAGCTTTGGGGTCTTGTAGAATGAAAATGGGAACATGGGTATGGATATCAAGATAAAGTTTAAGAGAGTCACTTTCCCACCATAAGAAACAAATTTTATGCGCCACAAATTGAGCCTACTCTGTAATTTAGAGAGAATATGAGTCCAACTAGATTTCCATCGAGGATTCGCACCAATGGGAATATCGATAAAGGAGAAAAGAAGATGAGTGATTGAACAAGTTAAGAAGTCTGAGGTTGCTGTCAGAAAACCAAGAACCACATTAAGACCTAAAATCTTGCTTTTGTGAAAATTCAGACTTAAACCTGATACTACCTCAAAGGCACACAAAATAGAGTTTAGGGCCTAAATATTATCGCAACTATCTTCACCAAAAAAGACCGCATCATCCATGAACTAGAGAAAACCGACATGAATGGAGGAAGAAAGTTTAAAAGGATGAAACTTGTCTAGAGAAACCACATTCCACTACTATAAAATAGACCTTTCATAACACCATATTACAACAATCATCCTATTAATCGTGTTAATAAATCTTTTTTGGGGGCCCTTTTTGTGTTTACTGAAAGACATTTCTCTACGGTTATAGTTAACAATTATAGTGAAATGTACATGGAGTGAAAGAGCTTGAATCCCAACACCAATAATTTTGCATTTATTGTGACATAATGAGCTTGACCTTGTATATCACCGTGGTTCTTATAATCTACCGTAGTGTAAGGTGTAATCATTTCATCACAGTTCGTATTATCAATCACGGTGGAAGATGTTACATATTTATATATAAGCGAAATTATCTCTTGCTTCAATACATAACAGTTATCTCTCTTAAAACAAAACTCTAACATCTCTTTCACTCGTCTCTCTCAAAATAAAACCCTAACATCTCTGTCACTTGTCTCTCTCATATGGAAACCTCAAACTTATGCAACGAGCTCGTCTTATTCGAATGGTTACTTTTGTTGCATGAAATTTCAACAAATGGCTACCTTACAGGTTTTTCTTCACAATAGTTTATGTTTCAAAATTTGCTTATGTTTTATTGTTTATGTTTCAATAGCTCGTCTCACAATGTTTGAACTTTCTGCTTGTTTTGACTTATAGGTAGGGATGGTGAATGAAAAAAAATTAACAAGGACGAAGCTAAAGGAAGCGCTGCAAACTTGTGTGCAAGACCCATAATGACATCCATTTAAAATTAACACAAGTTCGTAGCTCTCACTTCAGCTTCATCCTCCTTTCATTGCGGATGTCATTATGGGACAAATACGTTTCTAAAACATTCAATGAATTGATATGTTATTGTTGTTGTTATTAATAAAAATTGTATGTTGTATGTAGTTTATGCTATGCGTTTATGATTTTGTTGTTTTTAATAAGAGTTGTTTGTTGTTTCTTATATGTTATTGATGAATGTTGTTTTTAATGTTTGTTTAAAAGATGAGTTTATTATATCTTCAGTGGTTTAAGTGTTTTCCAACCCCTTACCGAATATATAACTTCTTAGATTGCATTAGAAAATTTTAATATGATAGATAAAGTTATATTAGAAAACAAGTTAAATGTTCAATTCTAGACAAAAAAATTTTAGTTTGTTATCTGTATTTCGCTCTTTAACAGTTAGAATTTAGTTTAATAAGTCTAGTTTTTCAACCACCCCTTTCTCCACCTCTAATTTTGTTTGTAAAGTAAATAATATTTTACAAAATGAACTAGAGGTGAAAGAATGAGAGGTTGAAGAGCTAGGAACATTAAACCAAATTCTAATAGATAAAAAGCAAAATACATATAATGGACTGAAGAATTCTTGTGTAGTATTGAACGTGTAACTTGTTCTTTTAATATAACTTAATGGGTAATGTTAACTTGTGCCCCAAGGGCACATGTTAAGAACTAAATTAAGAAATATCATCTTGGAAATTGTGTACAAACTTTAATTAAAGTATAAAATTAACTTTTAAATTATTTTTTCCAATACAAATTTACTAAAAGTGGTTTTCTTAACATGTGCCCAAAGGACACAAGTTAACATTACCCTAACTTAATTTATCATATTATAATATTCTATATTATATATTTAATGAACATTGACTAAATAAGAATTTCACATAATTTATAATAAATTTAGTGTATTAGAACAATTATTGTTAATGTTATGTATTAAAGTATATCAGAACAATTGTTTCAAGTAACCGTTGTAATAAATACCGCTATACATAAAAGCGAACATACATACAACTATCAATTATCTCAACGGTTGGTCAGACGTTGTAATATTTATTTTTAACCGTTGTGAAATGACTTTTACGTAGTAGTATTCTTCGTAAAACTTTTCTCTTTTGTGAATTTTATTTTACATGGATAAATATTTATTTTTTATTTTTCAACTTTTCCAACTTTAGATCAATCAAAATAATTCAATTGTTAGAGTTAACTTGTGGAACTCAAGTATCTTAAATGAATTGAATTAAAGATTAAAAGAAATTTGAGGCTATCTGACAAAATATATAAATTTTATACTAACATTATCATTTAAAAACGTTAGAGAGTTAAATTGTGTTTTCAAAAACTATGGGATCAACTTGATCTCTTTAGTGAAAAATCAGCAAATATTTCTAGAGGCCTTTATAGAGTTCATCTTTTAATTACTTAGTCAAACATTTCAATTGTAATAAATATGTATAAAAATATTTGTTGAATGAGATTAACTCCTTAAATAGATTTTAGATAATTCGATTTATTTGTCTCTCAATTATTAATTAGCTAAGAAATACAGCTCAAGTTCATGGCCAAATTATTGCACAAGCATGTGTTTTCAAATTTCACAACAAATCTGAAAATCTAGTTGGTGGTTGATTATAAGTAGGTCCTTACATATGTTAGCACATTAAAATCAAACACAAGAGGATCAGGTATTTACTTTTTAATTTTAAAAATGTACAATTGATTTTAATGTGTTTGATTTTGTTTTAAAACAGATTTGTCTAAATCTCTAAAAAAAGAATTTTAAATTAAAACATATAACTTTTAAATTTAAATACGATTTTTCGTCCTTAATAAAAATTGATGAAAAAAATAAGCTATTAATCCAAATACAATAAATAATACTTTTTTTTTTCCAGTCTGATAGACATGTCTATACTATTATACAGAAAAATATAGGGAAAAAAGTGTAGGATTGATTCAAATATTAAATATATGATTTGTTTCAATAATTTATGTATAGTATATATTGGATAAATATTTTTATCACAAATACATTTTGTATTCTACATAATATTAGAGTTATTTTTCGTAAATAATGTATTGATCTTAAATTTATGCAGCCTATTAATATATTTATTTATAATTTATTATCACATATTTAACTATTATTTAATTATATCTAATTATGGTGTATAATTGATTCTAATTATATTTAATTATGGTGTATTTATAAATATTTTTAATATTTTAACTCATATTTTTTTAAAATTTTAACTCATATTTTTTTAAAATTTAATTGATATGCACCAATAGTATAAAGATTTTTTTACACTATCAATTAATTATAACTGCTGATTTATTTGAAAACTTGACTTTTATTTTAACCGTTTGAAAAATAATATAAACGGATGAATGTGATGTATTGACGACATAAAATTTTTATATTGACAGTGGATAACAATTAATTTTATTCTTTAATAAAAAATATTTATTTATTTGATATGGCGCACAATTACAAATAAAGTAAAAATATATGTCGTTGATTCAAATGTTTTTATATAAATAAAAAATGTATTGTAATCTAAATGTCTTTATAAACGATGTTATTTTTATAAGTAATAATAAAATAAAAAAAATATTATTGTTTAAAATATTTTTTTAATATATAAAAAAATTATAGACAGAAATTTATTATCTATTTTTAAAATAATATTTTTTTATTAAACAATTTTATTTTTCTTCCATTTTATTTTTACTATGTTATGAAAATAAATCCATATATAAAAAGAAAGGGGATATAAATCAAAACCCTTCTTTCTATTTATATATTTTTCTTTTAATTAAAAAACAAAATAAATAAATGCGTGTACGTATCGATAACCACGGATATTTTATTAGTTAATACCTTAAAAAGTTTTATGATACTAAACTTGAGATTTTCATATCCTACTTTATCAAAAACAAAAATGAAAGAGTTCAAATTTGAAAATTGTGACTACTTACACTTGAAGTGAAAGTACAGCAAACCACATAACACAACAATTATGATCATTTCCACAACAACACTTTCAACTTCTTTTCATGTTTTTTGACCAAAGTTTAATTAAACATAAATATGGTTGTAGTAAAGTTGAAGACATTAAAGCAATAAATAAATAGTACTTTTGATTAAAAAAAAAGCAAAAACAATAATCTTTTAGTATAGTACTTTCTCACTCTCATTCCCACATATTCAAAACACTTCTCAAATACCAAAACAAAACAAAACAAATATAGTAATAAATTTCAAATTACCCTACATGTAAGGAATTTCCATTAGTTAATATTACTACTCCTAGAACAAATAAATAAAATCACAGACAAAACATTAATACAACAACATCGTCGTAGGTACAGTGTTTTTTTTTTCTTCTTAGATCAGATTCAAAGTCACATTCACAAAAATAACAGAACAAAACAGAGCAAAACAGAACAAAACAGAACACGTTCATAACCCATTATGTTTCTTTTTCTCTCTATTTATTTCTTCTGCTAAACTAATCTTCTTACATCTTTTCAAAACTTTCCCTCCATTGTTGAAAGCTATGGAAACCATCTCAGTTTCCAAGTTTCTTCTTTTACTTTTCTTCTCTCTCTTCTTTCTTGGTTCTCACTTTGTTCATTCTAGTGTTACATATGATAGAAAAGCTATCATCATTAATGGACAAAGAAGAATCCTTATTTCTGGTTCCATTCACTACCCAAGAAGCACCCCTCAAGTATACTCTCTCTCTCTCTCTATCTCTCTTTCTCTCTCTACTTTCAAATGAGTCTTTTTTGTAATGTGTGTTGTTGTGTTTTGTGTATAGATGTGGGAGGATCTGATTCAGAAGGCAAAAGATGGAGGGTTGAATGTTATTGATACTTATGTGTTTTGGAATGTTCATGAACCTTCTCCTAGTAATGTACTATTCTGGAATCTGGATCTTGTTTTGATTAAGTTTGAATATTCTCTTAAAAGGATCTTTTTTTCTTAATTCCTGTTACATTTTTTGTTTGTTGTTTTAATGATGTTTTGTGTTGCAGTACAATTTTGAAGGAAGGTACGATCTGGTACAGTTCATTAAGACTGTTCAGAAAGTGGGTCTCTATGTACATCTTAGGATTGGTCCTTATGTATGTGCTGAATGGAACTTTGGGTATGTAAATATGCAATAATGCAACTTCAAACATTTAATGTTTTGTTTCTTAATGTAGTTTTTTTAAGTTTGTGATTTACAATGATGTTTTGTTTTTTGGTTTGTGTAGAGGTTTTCCTGTTTGGTTGAAGTATGTTCCTGGGATCAGTTTCAGAACAGATAATGGTCCTTTTAAGGTTGAGTTCAATTTGGAATAGTTTCTTCTACTAAAGAAATATTGAAACTTTGTTGCTTAAAAAGTGCTTTTTTCTTTAGGCTGCAATGCAAGGTTTTACTCAGAAGATTGTTGAGATGATGAAGAATGAGAAGTTGTTTCAATCTCAAGGCGGACCAATTATTCTTTCGCAGGTAAGTTGTTACTTTCATGTTTGACATTTTGGTTCGAAATTTGTCTCCTACATGTTGTGAAAGATCAAAAAGAATGGATCTAACGCGATCGAGTTGATGATAATATCTTAACTTTTTAGATTGAGAATGAGTATGGACCACAAGGAAGAGAACTTGGAGCTTCTGGTCATGCATACTCAAATTGGGCTGCAAAGATGGCTGTTGGATTAGCTACAGGTGTCCCTTGGGTGATGTGTAAGGAAGACGATGCTCCAGATCCGGTGGTGAGTGACCCTTCTCGTGATCTTGCCTGATTTTAAGGTGAGTTTGACGACATCACGGTGACAATAAGATTTTGTTGAAGTTTCAAAGTGTAACTTTTGATGAAGTGGAGTCATCGTGATTCTGTCAAACTTACCGTCGATTATGGTTGACCTTTCTAGTTAAGAGTCGAGTATGATTCATCCAATACTTTCTTACAGATAAATACTTGCAATGGTTTTTACTGTGATTATTTCTCTCCCAATAAACCATACAAGCCTAAGCTCTGGACTGAGTCTTGGACTGGCTGGTAAGTGATATATAACTTGTTCATGTTTAAAAATTCGGTTGCGAAAAATTGGACACATTTGTCTTAATTTTTTACCCTTTTGTTCTTCTTTTCTCAGGTTTTCGGAATTCGGTGGACCTGTTCCTCAGCGACCGGTTGAGGATCTAGCGTTTGCAGTTGCTCGATTCTTACAATCGGGTGGTTCATTTTTTAATTATTACATGGTAAGTTACCTGATTTTATTTTCTTGTTAAACAAAACACATGCTTTGTTAATTTACTAAATACGAGTATTAATCGTGATTAATGATAACGATAGTATCACGGAGGAACTAATTTCGGGCGATCAGCTGGAGGACCATTCATTACTACGAGTTATGACTATGATGCTCCAATTGACGAATACGGTTAGATAATTAATTACACTTTCAAAACAACTAAAATATTCTCATTAGCAAATTGTAATCTTTGCTTAAAACTGATTTCAGGTTTGTTAAGGGAACCTAAATATGGTCATTTGAAGGATCTTCATCAAGCTATCAAGCAATGTGAACATGCTTTGGTTTCTTCGGATCCTACTGTTACATCGTTAGGAACATACGAACAGGCACATGTATTCTCTTCAGGAACGACGTGTGCAGCTTTTCTAGCAAACTATCATGCGAATTCGGCTGCGAGAGTGACATTCAATAATCGGCACTATGATTTGCCTCCTTGGTCTATAAGCATCCTCCCTGATTGTAGAACAGATGTATTTAACACTGCAAGAGTAAGAATATCGAAATATTTGTTATTATTAGCATTGTCTTTCGCGTCAAGTTATTGATGATTGGATTGTTATGGTTTCATGAAGGTGAGGTTTCGACCTTCACAAATACAAATGCTCCCTAGCAATTCTAAGTTGTTATCATGGGAGACCTATGACGAAGATGTATCGTCGCTAGCGGAAAGTGCCAGAATCACAGCTTCTGGACTTCTAGATCAGATAAGTGCTACCAGAGACAGTAGTGACTATCTTTGGTACATAACCAGGTTAGTGAATTTCTTTGTCATCGAACTTTTTTCTTTTACCTTTTTAGTTCGATGCAGTTGAAATCTCACTGGTTTCTGGTTTTCATGCAACAGTGTTGACATAAGTTCATCGGAATCATTTCTTCGCGGAAGGAACAAGCCGAGCATTAGCGTGCATTCCTCTGGCGATGCTGTTCATGTGTTTATCAACGGAAAATTTTCAGGCATGTATAGTAGTATCTTATACTTGTTGTAATCAACTTTTCTCATTCAATCAATTTCAAATAATCGACAGATTCTTGTTTCCTTTTGCAGGCTCGGCTTTCGGGACAAGAGAACAGAGAAGTTGCACGTTTGACGGCCCTATCGACCTACGAGCTGGAACTAATAAAATAGCACTTCTCAGTGTAGCTGTTGGATTACCTGTTAGTACCTTGCTTGTTACTCCAACTTGAACTCACTCGATCACCATTTTTCTAGTTATTCATTTCTTACTTTCTTTTCTCTTTTTCGACAGAATGGTGGAATCCACTTTGAATCATGGAAGACAGGAATCACCGGTCCAGTTTTGCTCAAAGGTCTCGACCACGGACAGAAAGATTTGACATGGCAGAAATGGTCATACCAGGTCGGCCTGAAAGGCGAAGCAATGAATTTGGTGTCTCCGAATGGTGTATCATCTGTTGATTGGGTGAGTGAGTCATTAGCTTCTCAAAATCAGCCGCAGTTGAAATGGCACAAGGTAAGAACAGTTAGTTACTGGTTTACATTACTATAACATCTATTGAAGTCTATCGAAGAGATTTGAATCTAATTTGAAATTTTCAGGCCTATTTCAATGCACCTAATGGAAATGAACCATTGGCATTGGACATGAGTAGTATGGGAAAGGGTCAAGTATGGATCAATGGACAAAGCATAGGAAGATATTGGATGGTTTATGCAAAAGGTAACTGCAATTCTTGCAACTATGCCGGAACGTATCGTCAGGCAAAATGTCAACTTGGTTGCGGACAACCTACTCAACGATGGTATGATACTACTTTTCTCTAAACTTCAGCATTACTTTGATATCTCTAGGAAAATGCAACTCACTACTTCGATTTTGCAGGTACCATGTTCCGAGGTCATGGTTAAAGCCGACAAAGAACTTGATGGTAGTTTTCGAGGAATTAGGTGGAAATCCTTGGAAAATATCTCTGGTAAAGAGGATAATACATACTCCAAGAACTAGTGAATCAAGTTTAATGATTAATACAACACGAGTATGAGAAGCCAAACGGCAATAGCTGATCTCCGATCGACAGGACTACATACAAAGGGGCCATATTTATGAAGAATAAAAAAAATGCAGGTGTGGAATTTCTATATAGCTTCTATTGTCATTATACCAAAGTTGTGTGACCAAGTTCATTCTTAATCTATTCTTTGAACTTGAGTGTCAATTTATTTACTTGAAAGAGAGAAAACTACAAAATTCAGAAATGTTAGTGCTTTCCATGCACTCATTTGTTTGTATCTAATATCTGTGAACCTATCTATCTACAAATGCAATTATATAGGTGGTTGGCTTATTCAATAATCAATTATATCTATTTTCTTAGTTGTTATCAATAATCATCAACCAGAAGGGACCATTTTCATCAACATATATTAAGTGCCAACCATCAACCAATTATGTCATTTTCATACAAATATCTTTTTGTCAATAATAGTCATTTGAAGTAGGCCAATAATGCCTAAATTTATTTTCAAGCAAGCATAACGAAAACACACAAACCGACACGAAAAAGTTCACTTTGTTATTGATGATCTTGATATGATACTTCAAGCAGTAGCAACAGTTGTGGCATGTTTGGTTATTGCCAGCTGCAGCTCTTCCTTCTTAGCACCAACTACCTTATCGACTTCCTTGCCTTCTTTCAAGAACAAGAAGGTTGGCATAGCCTCGATAGACCATTCCTCGGCAACACTCTGAAATAGTACACATGTTTCAAACAATGTTAATATAGTATGATCATCATAAGATGCCAAAATACGGTAAAATTTGACTGTGTTATCCCTGACTAGCCGTGAGTTTGACAGAATTACGATGTACTGATATGATTTTAACGAGTTAGTTTGATAGAATCACATTGTCACGGTGATTTTATAAAACTCAACGCGATTTCAAACATGCATTCAACTTAAAAAAGAACGAGCTTAACATAGATTAAGATATGCTTATTATTATACCTTTAATTCGTCAATGTCCACCTTGAGGAAGATGACTTCAGGTGTCTTCTTAGCAATCTCTGCTAGAATTGGAGCAATAAAACGGCATGGACCGCACCACGAAGCAGTAAAATCCACCACAATCTATTATTATCCGGTGTAATACAATTAACTTAAATTTATATCAGAATTCTTAAACAAAATAACATAAAGGTGGTTGGTTACAAATTAAGTCAAACATGAAATTGACATTTTGCAAAAGTCACAACTGTCATTTCAACGAACAAAATATGTAAATATTTTCAGAAAAGAAGATTGAACAATTTCATGAACACTCATGGATAGTTTTGCAAACCACGTATATAAAAGCAGATATATAATAGAAAAATAAGGCAAAGTTTGATAGTATTTTGATGAGTAGTTACCAGTTTTTTGGATTCGGTTCCTTTCTGGATCTGTTCCTTCCATGATTCAACGGAATGAACACCGATCACCTCATTTTCTGCTGCCATTTTTTGTTGTTTCTCTTGCTTTGAATTTTGGTTGCTTAGCTTGCACGAGAAAGCATATGCACTACTAGTCACGATCTCTCCGTTTTATAATATTTCTATTGCATTAAGTTAATTATATTCTTATATAAAGTTAAATCACAATCTAAAATAGTTTTATATATTTAATCAATTCTGTCAAGTCCCTTTAATATTGTTAAATTAATTATATAATATAATTAAAGCTTAAACAGTATTTTCGTTCTTATAAGTTGGCGAGTTTTTGATTTTCGTTCCTGAATTTTTTTCTCTCCTAGTCCCCATATATTCATTTCTGTTTGGCGTTAGTCCCTGCTATAAATGAACTGTTAAAAAAAAGTTGAGATGGCAGACGGTAAAGACTTGGCTTATGTTTTAGCATTTGTTTTATTTTTTTCTTTAGCACATGTGGATATAATGTCCCCCCCCTCCCCAAATAAGTCATCAAAACTTATTTCCCTACTTTCTATTTAGTCGCTGTAAATTGGAGTTTCACATTTAGAAAGCATTTCAGCTCAGGGAAGGTGGAGGCAACTGGTACAAGAGCTTGTCCGAACGAGGCGACTGAGGGTGACAAAGCTACAATCGTGATTGAGCGACCTAATCGAATCTTCTAGGTATGACATTTATGGTGAACATTCATTACAGGGGAAAGTTTGTTAAGAATAGTGTCGTGTACTATTTAGGTGGAGATAAACATGTAGTAGACGTTGACCCTGATAGGTGGATTTTCTTTAAAGCAACTGGTATTGTGAAAGAAATTTGCAACCTTGAGTCCACTGATTATTGGCTATGATGATATAACATTATATCAGGTAAACATGCAAGGATAGTTAGTGATATTGACACTACTGAGGTTTATGAAAAAACTGTTAACACTAGTTGTAGTGTGAATTTATTTGTTGAGCATAAAGTAGTTGTAGCTGATAATGTCGTTAATGATGCTGATAATGTTGATAATGGTAATGATATTGAATCTGATAGTGTTATTGGGGCTAATGTTCATGATAATGTTGAAAATGGTATTGCTGATAATGTTGATGATATTGAAGCTGATAATGTTATTGAGGATGATGTTCATGATAATGTTGAAAATGTCAATGTTGATGATATTGAAGCTAGTAATGTTATTGAGGATGATATTCATGATAATGCTGGAAATGTCAATGTTGATGGTGATGCTGGCAATTTAAATGTTGATGAATCTGCCAAAAGGTTGATGAGAATTTTGTTGGTGTTGAAGGAGATGATAGTGATGCTAGTGATTATAATGGTTTATCATTTGAGGACAGTGGGGATGAAAGGGCCCTTGGCATGGATGATGGATTTGATGTTGTAGACAAACCACCTAGAAGGGTTAAACAGATAGCAAGGAAACACAAGAATACTCCAATAAATATAAGAAATGATGATGCCACTAGGGGTTCATCAAGTGGGGTTAGTGTTGGTAATGAATGGCTTGAAACTAATTATTTAAGTGATGATCTAGGCAGTAGTGATCCTGATGCATCAGATGAAGAGAAAGGACCAAAATATCCTAGGTTTAAGATGGAGGAGTTAAACAAGGACTACAAGTTCAAAGTTGGTTTGGAGTTTGTATCTCTACTTAAACTTAAGGAGACAATAATTGAATGGTTGGTGTTAAATGGAAAGAGATAAAGATACTATCTTATGAATAAAAATTCTAAATTAAGAGAAAAAGTTGATAGGTAGGAACATAGGATAATGCTAAGACCTAGAATTAGATTAGGTAAAGAGGTAGAAAATGCTGGTAATTAGATTCCAAACTAGTATGGTGATACTACTTGGCAAGTTGAACATATCCATAGCAAACATAGCTTCATAGTTGACACTTCTAAAAGAACTTGTACGTGTAACTTTTGGGAATTGATAGGCATACCATGTAGATATGCAGTTGCTGCCTTAGGCTTTAGGAACCAACACCCTGAAGACTATATAGATGATTGTTATTCTAAAGAAATATATGTGGCATGCTATGATTTCAATGTTAGTCTGATTAATGACCAAGACAGATGGCCTGAGATTAATACTGAGGAGATGTTGCCTCCATCATACAAAAGAGGCCCTGGTAGGCTAAAGAAATAAAGGAAGATGGAATCTGATGAGGACCCTAACAAGGTAAGGACACAAACATCTTATTGTTGTACCAATTGTGGTGTACATGACCGCAATGCAAGAAATTGTTCAGTTCTGGTGTCTGACCCTGAAGCTCAGAAAAGAAAGGCATTAACATAACTCAATTATATTTTCTTACTAAGTGTTTGTAAGTGATGTTGATTGAATCACTTTGTGTGCAGAAAACACCAAAGAAAAATGTTACGCGAACAACACATCCTGGATCTATAGCAGAACAAACAACACCTGCTGAAAATGAAGCCTCTACTGAACAACAACAACCTCAACATGAACCTCCAACTAAAGAACATCCAGAAACACAATGTGATGTGGAACAAGAGTTTGAAATGCTTGCAACAGATCTTTGTGCAGCTTTTGAAAGGACATAACCTCAACCCAATGTCAATGATCTCACTTCCTAAATTCCAGCTCCAACTCAAGTTGCTAGTGACCATGCTCCAACTGTTGAGGTTGCATCCGTAATGACTTCACAAGGGGTTGGTGACTCACAACCAAACTACATTCTCTTTGCACCTGTTCAAGAGGTTGAGCCCACACCTAATGAACATGTTCATGCACCTCCTCCTAAGGAACCTGTTTATGTGCCTCATAAACTAGTTGAGTCTGCTACTGACTAATTGACTTAATGTGTATGTTCTCAGCTTTATTGATATTGGCCTAATTGTATTTGTTTATATTGTGTATTTGTAGGCAAAGCAACCCAAACAAAAAGTTGCAAGGAAGTTGGAGTTTAGGAAAAGTGATAGAGCAAGGGTACTTAGATGCAAAAAGTTCAAGGGAGAAGGAAGTAACCATGCACAAGGGTACCATGGAAATTGAAGACACTGGACCTATTTTGACTTATGTTTTTTGAACAACATTACTACAATGGTGTACTTAAGGCTTGTTGTTTTCTATTATATATTTTGATTACAATACTATTTTGACTTTAACCTTAGAGTTTGAACCTTTGTGTTTTGGATACAAGCATGTATTTTGGCCTAAGCCTTTATGTTTATGATACAATGTGTATTTTGAATACATTATCAAGTTTGTTTTATGCACTTTATCAAGTTGTTTTATGCACAATTGAAACGGCCTATTACCAATTTGGCTTTTATTCAAATTATCAAGTTTGGTTTATGCACAATTCAAAATAGGAGGAGCAATATAATTGCATACATATATTGTCCAAAACCAAAACATCTTTTTCATTCATCATATGGTACAAGGACCAATCTCAAAATACATTAATGTAACAAGGACTAAAAATAAAAAACAGAAACATACACAAACAAATGAGATTCACCACCATTTGTGATAAGCAAAGAAGAATCCCCATGACACAACCAACACTAGCTTCAAGAGAGTCGCTTTTCTCTTCTTCTTCTTCAACTTAATCTTCATCTTTTCCTTTTTGACAATCTCAATCTCCTTAATAATGGACCCTAAATCCTTCAACATTTTCGAGCAGTTGCGACCACTTGAACTTTTAAGATCACTAGCTAGATTTCGTTCAAGTTCATCATCCCAAATGAATAACTTGCAACCAGACATTAACCATGAATTTTGACGCTTCCAAAATCTTCTTTTAGGGTTTTCAATAGAGTTTGACATAAACATTTTCATGCTTCTATTGCAACCACAAACCGGATCTTGAACGTGATGAGAGTTGGCAGACGAAGAAGAAGCCATGAATGTTGAAGGTACTGAGAGGAACAACAAGAAGCAAATGGCGAAGACGGAAGGAAGGAGAAGAAAAGAGAAATGTAATTTTTTTTATTTGGTCCATTTTTAATCAACTGCAATCATTATTTCCACGTGTGTTCTAGAAAAAATAAAACAAATGCTGAAATATAATTCATGTCATCATCGTCTGCCAACTCAACTTTTTTTAACATTCTATTGACAGCAGGGACTGAATCCAACAGGGAATGAACATATAGGAACTTGGACAAAAAAACAAAGATTTAGGGACGAAAACCAAAAACACGCTATTTTACGGGGACAAAAATATTATTTAAGCCTATAATTAAGTAATAAATTCTTATTAAATATCAATGGCAAAAGTCAAAGTATCATACATGTAATTGTGATTGTGTATTTCATCTAAATTTTAGATAAAATACATTTAGACTTTAAAATCTTTTTGCTTATTTTTATATTTTATTATAAAAAGAGCATAAATTAAGTCAAGAAATTAAAAAAAAAATTATTAACTTTTTTTTTGTATTTCTATGTTGATCATCCTTTATTATTAGAGTATTTTTTTCTATGAGGTGTAAGTAGATAAAAAAAACCAATTAAACCGATAATATAAATCAAAACAAATCGAAAAAATGTTTTTTGTTATGTTGAAAACCAAACAGAATTGATAAAATTGAAGTGGTTTGATTCGGTTCTTGGTTTTAATTTTTAAAAATCATAAAATCAATGAATCAAACCGATGGGTATAATTATGGACTTGATCTTTTATTCATCCAATTATTAAGCCAAAGTATTATACCAATTCAAGCATTTTCAATCTTTGTTTAAGCTTCCTTCCTTTAGCAAAACACGCCGTCAACAACCAAACTCCAAACATACAAAGTAGAAACTCTAAGTCACAAAAATTTATTCTCACTGAATTGTTGCTCTCATTGACCATCAAAATTGTTGTTCTTGCCACCGTCGTTTTGCTTTGTTCTCATCGCCTTCTTCGTGTTTCAAGTTCTTTAGGTTAGTTTTAATATATTTTTTTATACCTTCTTTGCTTCTTTTTCAAATAAATTCTTTCATGACGTTTTACAAAATAGTTTTGATGCGTGTTTGAGGTGTGAAACATGTTAATTTATGTGTATTGAAATTTTTTTTTTTGTTATTGATGTGTTTTATTTGTTACTCCGATGTATGGGTCAAACCTCTCTTACCATTAAACCAAGTAAAAAAGGTTTTAGAGCTAACTAAGTGGATCAAATTATTTGAGTTAGACTAGTCTTGGAATTTATCCTGAAAGGTCTTGTTGTAAAGGTGTCTTCCATTTTTTTCGTGAGTGTTGGGTGATAATATGGACATAAAGAGGTCTAGAGGGGGGGGGGGGGGGGGGGGTTGAATAGATATGTTTTCTTAAAGAAAATTTTAAAAATATTTTAGGTTCCATAAACAAAATCAGAGATTTTAAGAAGCACATAAGAAAACACAATACTAGGAAAGTTTGGAAGTATCTCAATAAATTAAACCAAATGAAATAATACATGATATCACTAAAGATTTGATTGTTTATAATGCAAGTCAATCATAAAAAAACCAAAGCCGCTTTAAACATAACGATTTAAAAACTCTTTATTAAGATGTTCATTTAAGACATAATTGTCTTTATGATAATCCATTAAGATTGATGCACCACAGACCTAAGCTTATAGATTAAATCTCTATAAGCATGGTCTAACCTATATGGCATATAGCAATGCAATAATGCACTAACACAATGGTGTTAAAGAACCATTGAACCATTGAGATATATAGTAGTTCGACGTTCGTCCTCTCTTTGCCTACTCCACTCTTCAATGGTGTTAAAGAACCATTGATAAATAATCACGATCTTCCACTATTTTGATAAGTTTGATACAAGCATTTTGGTTACAATAAAATATCACACGATAATTTTCTATGCTGATGCAGACACTCAAACTACTAAAAAATCAAGATCTCTAAAGATCTTGATCCAATAACCTTGCTATCAACAATAACCTGCTCAAAGAATTCGTGTGTGGCAATCCACCTGATCTCACCGATTTTCTTGTCTGAGTGATTGTCATTAGCTAAATGTTGATTGGACAACTCCCAACTTTATCTGCGAACAATCTTTCTCCAACTCCACCAAAGATTGATAACTTCTAACTCCGCCTTACAAACAATTGATACTTAATATCGCCAAAATCTTTCTTGGAGTATATTAAAACTCTCTTCTTGATAGATACCAATAAAAATCAAACCGCATTTAAGAAATTATAGATGCGCCTATTACAAACAACAAACTTCACACAAAAAAACATTAGACACCCTAATGTACCACTAGTCTCCCTCAACACTCAATCTTTAGAGATGAATGTCCTAAATTATAGAAATAGACCGAGGATGAAGATGCTGAACAATGAAAGACTATATCACAAACATCTTAATCTATAAGGTGTTAGTCAAAGAATTAGATGTAGGTGAATGAAAAATACAGACAAGGTTCTGTCAAATTTCTAGATGAATGAATTTTGGTTCTTGATAGATATCACGAGCTTGATTAATCATGAACAATAATACAAGATTAATTAAATGACTCTCTCTAATTCATTCAAAACAACAATAAATTTTACAAGAACAAGATGCAACAAAAATAAGTGAATTTGATATGGATTAACACTTAAGAAGTTGTTATAGAGAAGAAGAGAAAGATTAATGGCGCTGAGTATAGACACGCTAAAGATGAGAAGACACATGATATTTTTGTCTCTATGGGTTTCACTCTCTCGTTACTTTTAAAATATGAGAAAAAAATTTCTCTCTCTCTCTGCCAAATACTTGCCAGAGTCCGTTTGCAGTATGGCATGCATGAGTTTTTTTTTTTTTTTTCATGAAATGATTCTTTATTTTTTCCTTCTAATTATCGGTCTATCTCTTTATGTTCTTCAACTTGCAAAAACGCTCCATCCTGACACAAACAAAGATGATCCTGAAGCTGAAAAGAAATTTTAAGAAATTTCATTTCGTTTCATAAATTTCAATAAGTAATTGATTTTCTGGGCATTTTAGATTCTCCTTTGAAGTTTGTGTGTGTTTTCCTTTCCTTTACTATTTTTTACCTTCTTTGAATGCGCTTCCACATGTTGGTATGCTGTAATTTTTATTGTTTTATAGCATTTGATAGGAACATCATCCTCGAATACTCCATCTGTATTCAATAACATGTTGCAAGAAATGAACTCATGTCACTATTTAAGTTAGTATATGAAATTTAACATTTGCACGTGAAAGGCGATGAAAACAGGTTCATGGGATGGAAGTTTGAAACCATATGATGACCATAACTTTAGAGTTTTGTGTTTTATGTAATTGCAAGTTAAGCTTAGTAACTGCTAAAGATTTACAATGTCAATAGATGTTCAAAGATTTGTGTTTGTGTAGCAAATGTTATTGGTTTATATTTTGATCATGTCAAAACCAATTGTATCATCGACAAATTTTTAGTTTGAATTAATCCTAAGCTTAACTTTTATCAAGCTTGCATGTAATTATGAATTGTGTAAACTTTCATGTAAAAAAATCATGAAAAAAAAAAGCTTATGGTCCTAAGAATAAGAATGATATATTTAAATTAGTTAGGAATTAGTTACGAATTAATTATATATTTTAGGTTTATGAATATAAAAAATAAAAAATTGAAGAAATTGCCGCTTGGCAACTACGTCAGATTTTTTCGCCATGCTGCCATTGACATGTGTATGCACAGTCATCAAAAAATTTCCATGTGGCATGCAACATCAGCTTCTATTGACGTTCGTTAGCAGAAGAGACCAAAAGTGCAGATTAAAAATATTAGGAGGATCATTCTTTGAAGAAAATTTTTAGAGGGACTAAAGCGAAAATAATCATATTTAGATGGACTAAAAACATATTTAACTCTTAAATCTAAGATGAAAAATTGAATTTGTGACGCTATAATTCGAGTGAAGAAGAAATTATAATTCAAATCACAAGATTTTGTGATTCAAATCAAGTTATATGTTTGATTCGAGTCAATCTGAGAAGAGCACAAATTTGACTTCATAAGACACCTGATTCGAATCAAGATTAACACTTGATTCGAGTCACTCGAGTCACATAAGGTTGTGATTCAAATCAATTTAATTTGGTGATTCGAATCAATTCATCTAGAGGTAAATTCCAATTTTCACAAGGTTCCTTATTCGAATCATATTTAACACATGATTCAAATAAAGTAACTCAACATCTTGATTTAATAGCTCTAACGTGTGATTTAAGGCACGTTTGATGAAACGACAAACATACAATTTGTTAGGCTAAAAAAGAGACATTATCAAGGATCAAACACTCTTATTTTATTGAGTAAATAGATTTTTCAATGGTACAAACACACAATAGTCGAAGCCAGTACAATACAACTTAAATACAAATATAGTACAAGCACATGAATATTAAATTATAAGCAAATTACAAATACGCAAACGAACTATGACAACTATATTCAAATTAGCTAACATCAAAAACAAGTAAGCGACATCATACGATAATGTGACTACACTTTCAATGAACTCCTAAGATTGCATTAATGTTATGTTTGAATATTATGAAATGAGCGGAGTGAAATAGAGCGGAACGGAGCAGAGCATAATGAAATAAAAATGTCATTATATTATTTGGGTATTTCACAACAGAATATAGAGATTTTGTCATTCCATCTAAATTGAAGGGTACAAAAAATATGGAAAGTGATGGAATGAGATAAAATACATTTCATTCAATTCCGCTTCATTCCATCTTTTTTTTAATCAATCCAAACAATAAAATTTAAGTTTAAATATTTCATTCCATTCCATATTCTAAAATTTTCCATAAAACACTGTGGGTTCCTAAGATTTCCATAGACATTTCATTGAGATTTAGAGAATTATTGGTTTTGAATTAGTTATACAATCCTTTTTGTGTATTTTTTCTTGTTATATTTTCTAATGTTAAATTTACTTATAAAATAAGTTTTTAGTTAATTAAACGTGAACAAATAAAAAAAAACGCTGCAGATTCGAAATTTCTATACCAATTTACGGTATAATATTAATTTAATTAAAAGTTAAAAGTAATGTAGTATTTGAGTACCGTGTATCGTATGCTCTCTTCTCCTTCTTAGTCGTGTCACACTGATATATTCCAAGACTCCCAATTCGTCGCCGATTCAATTCAACCATGGAACTTGATCCTCGCAACTACGATGACATTGTATGTATTCTATTCTATCTATCTCTTACCACCCTTCCAATCACACTCTCCGATTTTACTTCCCAGCCCTAGAATCAATCCCCACTCAAATCACTTCATGCTTTCTTGCTCTTAAAACCCTAATATTTACTCAATTCATGAATTCTTACTGCTTTTTGCAATCATGTGCTTCAAATATCATGTTTCCAACATGTTATTTTTTCTGAATTTCTATAAAACTCGAGCTAATTAGGATTTGTTATTATGGTGGATCCAGTTAATTTTAGCATTTTAGGGTTTTATTGGGTTTCTGTCAACAACTATGATTTTCTGGTTATTGTGTTTATTCTCTTGACATTCGCTAATTTTGTACTGTAACTTATTTCTGTAAATATTTTGACTTTATGTTTGTATTTATTTACAGTCTATAAATGAAAAAGATGTCCCCGACATTGTTCTCTCATACCTTATACATAACTGCTATGACGAATCCGCAGAGTCGTTCATTGCCGGCGCTGGGACGATGCGGCCTACTGATTGTTTGGATAACATGGAGAAAAGAAAAAGTATGTTTATTGTTGTTTTTCTGTTTTGAAGGTTGGTTCAAGACCTTTGGTTACCTGTCCTAATGCCATTTTATTTGTTTCAGTTCTTAAAACTTTGCTTAATATCAAAGTTTGTAACATTAATGTTGGATTACTCAACCTTAAATGGGAGGGATACCAGTGGTGGAGCTTGTTCGGAATTTATGAGGGGGCCAAAATCAAAATGTGTAAAGAATATATATGATAGTATTGTCAATTATTTCCAACATTAGTTTACTTGTCTAGTGCAGTGTTTTTAATAGCGGATCACGGAAAATAGTGGTTCACCAAAAAAGTGATATGAGAAATATCGGATAGTGTAGTGGGCAAATAGCAGAAGCCGCAAAGCGGTTAAAATTAGTGTCTACCTACACAGACTATGTTCAAACCTGATCTTTAACATTTTTTCTCAAGAAAATGTGAAAGGGGATTTATTTATGCCATAGAAAAAAATACTTAAAATGGGTTCTTCAAGGCTTGAACACAACCCGAATGCTACGAAACAAAAGAGCAAGCCAGTACAATACATGGTAAATTGGTAATATTTGGACATGATAGATCTACATTTTCATATAATTGATACTAGAATATGTACATATATCTGATAAAAATAGGAAAATTTTGGGAAGGCCATAGCCTACCCTAGTCCACCCTAAGTTTCGCGCCTGATGCTAAAGCACTTTTTGCTCTTATTGCTACTTGAAACATACACCTCTTTTTTACAATAGTGTGAGGCATTTTTTCATACGAATATGATTTTTCCCCTTCATACCCTTGCGTTAAGATGCCAAATTGCCTTCTCCTGACTACTAAGTATTTGCTTCTCTCCTCTGCACTTTGGTTACAGAAGATGGCAGGAGTAGTCCTCCTACTATATGTTAATTGTTTTCAATTGGAGGATCTGTTAGGTTGTAAAGCTTCCCTGACAGTAAATTTCATTTGTCTTTAGAAATCATTCACTATGCAATGGAGGGAAATGCACTTAAGGCTATTGAGCTAACTGAGCAGCTGACACCGGAAATTCTGGAGAAGAATAAGGACTTGCTATTTGACCTTTTAAGCCTTCATTTTGTAGAGCTTGTTCGCTCTAGGAAATGGTAAGATGAGATTAGTTTTTTTTTTATTCCTAGTAAAACGTCAGTGGGTTTTTTTCCTTAATAAAATCTCATGTTATTGGCAGCACAGAAGCTTTGGAGTTTGCTCAGACCAAGTTGAGCCCTTTTGGAAAGGAGGCCAAATATATGGAAAAACTTGAAGTATGTTTGCTTTTTGCATAACGATTCAGTATTACATATTGTTGTGTGTTTGTGTGCGTTTCAAGGTTTAAGTGACGATAAAGCTATCCTTCCTTATTGCAGGATTTTATGGCCCTTCTTGCTTATAAGGAGCCAGAGAATTCTCCAATGTTTCATTTACTTAACTTGGATTATCGTCAAGAGTTTGCAGATAATTTAAATCGAACTATCCTTGGTTGGTTAACTTGACTATACTCCTTGTATAATACATATTTGATTACAAATTTCAATACTTTATTTTACCCCTATGATATATGATGTATAATTGTCGTTTTCTTTTCTGGTGATATTGGGGATTAGCAGAATACTTTAACCTTCCCAGCTACACAGCAATGGAGAGGCTTGTACAGCAGGCGACAGTAGTTAGACAATGCTTAAACGATGAATCTGGAAAGGTAATAGGCAATTGATGATTTCCCTCTTTCATCAGCTTCAGGTTTTGATGGCTGCATATGTTGGCTAGTTTTTTATGCCATAGCTTGTTATGCAATTTAAGCCGACAGATATTTCTGTCTAACTGAGTAACCATTTAAATGACCGTCATTAAAGTGAAAAAACTCGCGCAAGTGCACCCTGTATCAACTGACAAGAGATATAATTACTATACTTGATTGGCCACAAACTATTTAATGTTCAAACTGATTCCCTATTACTCTCTGCAGGACGGGCCTCGACCATTTTCTTTGAAAGAATTTCTTAAAAGGCGATGAGAAAGCAATTACATATCTGCCAGAAATTGTGGAGTGAAGCACAATTACCTTATGCACATTTATCTGACACGTCTGTTGTCAATTGTTGGATTGGTGTATGATTTGATCATAGGTGTAATGTTGTCTGAATGCTATACTTGTATAAATTTTTTCGTATCAGGCTATCTAGATCTTTCTAGTCTCACTGCAATATTACAAGTTACAAGTGTTCATGAATATGTGGGAAAATACAATCGATATCGGATGGATGGAGAAAATAATTTCCACCTGGGGAAGTTGATCTAGTGTGCAAGTCAAATTCATGGTATGAAATGCATATGCATCTTTTGGCTGCATGTTTTTGATGTAAGAGGAAGAGTATGACGAGTTTAGGGTCAGTGGTTCAGTCTCTTCAATATTTTTCAATCAATCTGTAAAAGTCTCTGCATGTTTTTTTTTTGTGGACCAATGTTATGTCCGAAGTTCAAATTTTCAAATATTTTATTGGTTATTATAATGTTTTTTTTTTTTTGCTGAAAATTTATAATCATAAATGCCTCTACAGTCCACAAAGTAAAGTTGTTTCTAAGTTAAGGCATTTTCAAAGTTGAAGACTCCAACCATAAAATACAACCATTAAAAAGGTTTCGGGTTGCCGTTCTGTTATAAGAAAATCATATTTGTGTTATTGCGTAAGACAATTTTTAGTGCAGTGAGAAATAAAAAATAAGAGATTTAGAATTGATATTATTAACTGAATAATTAATAATTGAATTACAAAGTGATTTATTTATATAGATCTAAGTGATTTGACTATTAAATAATAAATATAACAAATTAAGTAACAAATTCTAAATCTTAATTAACTTTGGATTTGGGTCACACAATTCAATTTGAATTATATCTAATATCTCAATAGACCCTCTATAATTCAAATTGTTTATTATCGATCTGAATTATTTTCAATTTCTTTCTCAACGTTAGGAACCTGTCGATCTTCAATTCTTTGGTGAAAATGCCGGTCAATTGTGCTTCACTTGAGCAATACCTTATTTCCAGTTCACCTCAATTCACCTTCTCCCTTAAGAAGTGAAATCTAGCTTCGATATGTTTACTTCTTTCATGCAAAACTAGATTCTTCGTTAGATTTATGGCTGATTTGTTGTCGATTTGCAGTATCAGATATTTCTTCACTTCGGCCTTGATCTCTTCTAGCACATATCTGATCCAAATTACTTGACACGCATCATATGATCCTAATATATATTCAGCCTCACACGATGACAATGCCACCACAAGTTGCTTTCTAGAGCACCATGAGATTGGGCCACCAAATACTTGAAATAAATATCTACTAGTGCTTCTTCGATCTTCTTTATCTCCACACCAATCAACATCTGAATAACAAGTAACCATATCTTATTTGCTTTCAGAGTCTTGTCGAAATAAATTTTCATAGTTTGTCGATCCTTTTAAGTATCTCAGGATTCTTCTTGCAGCCTTCATGTGTGACACTTTTGGTTCACTCATATATCTGCTCACTAATCCGGCTGAGAAACATATATCAGGCCGACTGTTGCACACATATCTCAGAGATCCGACACTTTGTTTAAACAAAGTCGCATCGACTTTGTCTTCCTCTCCATGCTTCTCCAACTTCAAGTTTGGTTCGATAGGCAAAGATGCAAGAACCGAATCATCCATTCTGAATCTCTTTAGTATCTCCTTGACATACCTTGCTTCGAAATTTGAAATTTCATGCCTAGGAAGTATGACAACTTTCCCAAATCTTACATTTCAAATTCCTTCTTCATCAGCTCTTTGAACTTTGACAAGTTCTTCAAACTATTTCCAGTTACATGCAAATCATCAACACATAAGCAAATGATTGTTATATCTTGTGCCACAACTTGAACATAGACAACATACTCAAATTTTCATTTGACGGGCCTCAGTTCAATCAAGTATGAGTCGATCTTCTTGTTCCATGCCTTAGGTGTCTGCTTAAGACCATAGAGTGCCTTGTGCGACTTGTATATTTTCCTCGCTTCCTCCTGAATCACAAACCCAAAAGGTTGTGTGACATACACCTCTTCATCTAAAAGTCCATTAAAAAATTCTGATTTCACATCTAAGTGAAATGTCGACCAGCCTTGATTGCATGCCAAGGCTACCACTAGTCAAATAGTTTCCAATCTTGCGACCTGTGTCAATACTTCAGAGTAGTCGAGTCACACTCTTTGAATAAATCCTCAAGCTACCAATATCGCCTTATGTCTTGCTATTGACCCATCAACATTGTGCTTCAACTTAAACACCCACTTCACTTTGATAGCCTTTGTATGTGTTGGCAATTCGACCAACTCCCATGTGTTATTTCTTTCGATTGCTTGTAACTCTTCGACCATAGCAGACTTCCATTGTTTATATTTTAAGGCTTCGCTATAGTTGATTGGTTCATCACCTGCAAGTAAAGCAAAATGAACTAGGACCCACTTCACTTTGATAGCTTTTGTATGTGTTGGCAATTCGACCAACTCCCATGTGTTATTTCTTTCGATTTCTTGTAATTCTTCGACCATAGCAGACTTCCATTGTTTATATTTTAAGGCTTCGCTATAGTTGATTGGTTCATCACCTGCAAGTAAACCAAAATGAACTAGGTCTCCATCTGTTGTGACTTTATCATCACCAACCACTTTATAGTCTTGAAGTTTTGTTGGATGAGCTCTAGTTCTTTGAGGTCTCTGGATTGTTCCAGCCATATCCTCTTCAAATGGTTTGGGTATGTCACCAACAACTTCAACTTCAACTGGAGTATCGACAATATCTTCGACTTCGACATCATTACTTGCTTCGTCGAAAGCATAACTCATCAATGACTTGTTAATTGGATCACTAGAATTCCAATCAAATGCATAGTTCTCATCAATCACAATGTCTCGACTCATCACGATCTTATTGTTTATTGGATTGAATAGACTGTATGCTTCAGTCTTATGATATCCTACTCTTGTCATCAAGCTTCCTTCTTCTTGCGTCAGGAACATGTTTGTAGCAAATAGAGATAAACACCTTCAGATGGCTCACTGATGGTCATTTTCCACTCCACACTTCTTCAGAAACCTTGTTCTTAACCTTCTTGGTAGGACACCTGTTCAGAATATAAAAACCAGTCAAAATAGCTTCACCCCATAAGGACTTTGGAAAATGCTTCTGCTTCAGCATGCATCTCTCCATGTCCAATATGGTCATGTTTCTTCTTTCTGCTATTCCATTATATTGAGGAGTATAAATAGCAGTTATCTCATGATCAATACCATGTTCTGCACAGAGTGCTTCAAATATCTTGGATGTGTATTCGCCACCTTCATCTGTTCACAGAACTTTGATCTTCTTTTCACCCTGATTTTCGATAAGTATCTTGAATCTCTTAAAGATTTCAAATAATTTGTCCTTTCGTTTGATCACATAGATCTAGAGATTTCGACTGTACTCATTGACAAATGAGACGACATACCTGTTTCCACCAATGGTATGCTCTTTAAAAGGACCACATACATATGAATGTACAACTTCGAGTATGCAGGATGATCTCATTGGGATAGTCGAAACGAAAGACTTCCTGGACTGCTTTCCGACTAGACAACCTTCACAAAGTTTGTTAGACATCTCAAGACTTGGTATACTAGTTACCATATCTTGAGTGATCAGTTGATTGAGCGACCTAAAATTTAGATGACCAAACCTCAGATGCCACAACCAACTATTCTTGTGGTCAACAATTGTTATCAGACATTGTACCTCATTCGAACTGATCATGGTCTTAAATGTTCTATTCTTCGACAAAGGATATTTCAAGACTAAGTTATTCTGGATTTTGAAAAGTTCTAAGGCTCTATCTTTCATAACTATTGAGAACCCCTTTTCGATCAGTTGTCAAATACTTAGCATATTACACTTCATTCTAGGGACATAGAGTACATTTTTGATCAAATCTTTTCCTCCATTACTCCTTTGAATAACTATGTTGCCAGTATCTTTTGCTTCCAATGAGCTATTATCAACAAGTTTGACCTTACTCTTCTTCGTCTCGTCGAAATCTACTAACTATACTTTTCGACCAGTCATGTGGTTTGAGCAACCTGAGTTGAGGAACCAAATCTTGGATTCAACATGGTCATCTGTAACTGCAGGCATAACCACCATATCATTATAATCATCTAAATCTTGGCGTGCAAGGCTTGCTCCTTCCTCCTTGCCTTTTATTACTCCCTTATCTTTATTGTACCAACAATATTTTTCCAAGTGACCCCACTTTTTACAATTATAGCATTGCACACCTTTTTTTCTTTGTCTTTATGATAGGAACCCTACTCCTTTTTTCGAGGATTCAAAAGCTCTATCATCGACCTTATTCTTGTAAGGATTCGACCAAGACTTCTTGTCCCAAGTCTTGTCGATTTTGCTTTTGAACTTGTTGGAACCACCATTCTCCTTCCATGACTGGGTCTGTAGTGCTTGTATCGAGTCTTGAATCCCTTTCCTTCAGAACATTAATCTCTTGCGCCTCCAATGGACCAACCAAATCTTCCAGTTTTAGGGTTTCAAGATTGTTGGATTTTTCAATAGCTACGATAACGTGATCAAAGTGAGAGGTCAACGTACACATTACCTTCTTAACTCTCATCTTATCAGTTAGGGTTTCACCATAACGCTTCATGAGATAGACAAGTTTATGCACCTCTGACACATAGCCTGCAATCTTTTTTTTCTTCTCCCATCGATAACAATTCATATTACCGTCGCAAAGTTCTTAACTTGACAACTTTGACTTTCTCGCCTCCTTCATAGTCTTTGACAAGAATATCCCATGCCTCTTTTGCCAATTTATCATGAGAGATTCTGTCGAAATTAGATCCATCAACCGTCGATCGGATGTAAAATGCTACCTTGAAATCCTTCTTCTTGGCATCCTTGTAAGCAGTTCTCTATGCGTTAGTTGCATCTTCACCGAGCGCAAGAACGTTGTTAGTAACCACTTCTAAGGTTTCATGAAAGCCAATAAATATTGCATATGTTTTTCCATCGAAGCCAATTCTTTCCGTCAAGAGTTGGAAGAGAGTTTCGTAAATTTATGTTACCAATCATCTTTGCAGCGATTGATCAACAACAACCCACGATTATGGAAACACGATCTCTGACGTGTGATTCTTGAAAACACGATCAAGAATATAACCAGAGCTCTAGATACCAAGTTGTTAGTGCGTTAGACACTTCTTGTGAGGAGAGAAAAAGAGAGAATAAGAAAATAAGGATTGATATTTGTTCTGGACTGCGCCGAGACCTGCTCCTCAGTCGACCAGGCCCAACCCAGTACCATGATGGAGGAGCCCAACAAGACCCAATCCTCCCCTATTGGGCACACACCTCAACAAGGCACCTCAGTCAAGCAGATCATTGTCTTGCACGGGAAGAGCTCACGCGCTTTCCCCCACGGACTCCACGTGCCCCCCACGCGGGGACACGTCATCAGACAACTACCTACTTCTGAAAGATCACGGGGCAGTTGATCCAGGGCGAAGACCACATGCTGGTCTTCCCTACGCCACATAAGCCCTGACAGTTACTTGTGTTGGGCTTGGCAATCCGGCCCAATGCAATGTAACTGTTGGCCCTGCGCTAGGGGCACATTATAAATACCCTCTTTCACTAGAGGGTCGAGTATCTTATTCTCTACACCTATTCTCTTTGTACTTACTCTTTCTAAAACTTCGTTACTCACTTAAGTATCAGAATACCTTGCAGGTACACCCCTTCTTTCTCTACAATGTCGGTGAATCAGATTAATCACTTTCATATGTGTAACCATAAAACAAACATAACCTGCATCATTATGATAAGATACAAAGGTGCATCTCCGCAAATCCTATACAGAGATGCATCTCCAGAACAATAAACATGCAAAATGCTTTTGAGAGTGAAATTCATAAAATATATTTTAAAATATTTCGGAGATACATCTCCAAATTTACTAACATTTTGATTTTAATAAGGTGCTTTCATAAATATATCTCTAAAATCTTAGAGGTTATTTTAGACTTTTTAGTGAAAAGAAATTCCCATTTTCAAAAAAAAGTTATAAGCTTTTGAACCCAAAATATAACTTGGGCTTTATATTCATTCTTGCAGCCCCAACTTTCGTTCTTGAGTGACATCTTCTTCCTCTTTCTCAATCCAAATTCGGATAATGGCTTCACTGACTTCACCACCACCATCATCATTTCTCACCTTTCATTCACGCCAAACTCTCTTCTTCTCCACTCATCACTTCCTTCAACTACCACTTCATCTTCCACCAAGGTATCATCCTCTTCCTCATCATTACCATTTCACCATTTCTACTTTCATCTTCTCCATTAATTAACACCATTCATTCCTCACATGCATACAGGACCATCAAACTCCAACACAAACGGAAAACAGTAGAATGCAGAGTTACGAATCCAAATCCTCCACCGCCAACGGCGTTATCAAAGGAGCCTCACAAATACTTCGACCACGTAATCATAACCGTTCGCGGAGGCGACGGAGGTCACGGATCGATTCTGAACCAGAAACCTAAAAAAGAAGTTGAAAAGGGAAAAGGAAAAGGAAAAGGAAAATCTATTGATAATAATAAGAGAAGTGCGTTGAAAAGGGATTTTGATGGATCGCTTATTTTACCGATGGGCGGTCATGGTGGTGATGTTGTTATCTATGCAGATGAGAGGAAAGATTCTTTGTTAGAGTTTCATACTAAGAATCGGTTTAACGCGAAGCGTGGTGGGAATGTTGATGCGGTTGGTGTGTTTACTTCTTACTTGCGAAATGGAATTGCTGCTCCTACTGTTAGGATTCCTGTTCCTCTAGGTACAGTTGTGAAAAGCAAACGAGGAAAGTTGTTAGCTGATCTAGCACGACATGGTGATGAAGTTCTTGTTGCGAGGGGTGGACAAGGAGGGGTAAATAGCAATATACAGATTTCAAATTCTTTCACAATTCTACTTGGTTTTGTAACCGAGTAATGCACCTACATTCATTTTGTTTTAAAATAACCTAGTCTCACATAAGTTGCAACAGTTCACATTGCTGATAAAATCATATTCTTGGGCACTGTACTCTGTATGTAAGGATTATTTTTGAGAATTTTTCGCTCTAAGATTATATTCTTTCCCTGAAAATATAGGGTTAGTCGTGGTATACACATATGTTGCTTACTATTCTGGTATTTTGCAGCTGATTCCAACTTTTTTTCTCTTGTCTTCCCAGATTAGCTTGTTAGAAATGCCAAAATCTAATAGGAAAAAGACGACGAGTTTGACAACAAACATGATGAGAGATGACTCGGATAAGGTAAAGTCTTTTGAGTATTTACGTTTTCCCTAAAATATTTACTTGGTTGTATCTCTATCTCTGGAAGATATCATTAGTGGCCTCTTACAATTATAGACTTCATTGTGCATGTATTAAAGGATTGAATCAACATGGCCTTGCTGCTCTTGCTCTCTCAGTTTAGCCAATTTTGGTGTAAATTTTGCAGTTCATAATGGTCAACCAGTTTTTTAAATCCAAAATACATGCTCTTTACTTAGTATTTGCAGGGGTCTGGAACTGTGATATTAGATTATCATTTTCATTTTTGGTATTATAAAAAATTTAAGATGTATCTTGAATCCAGAAACAATAGTATTTGAACATTTTGCATTTACTAGTTGGAATTAGATGTCACTGCATTTAGCTAGTTGTGTTCCTAATTCCTGTATTCTTGTAAGATGAAACCAACATTTTAAAATTGTTACAGGTTTTAGTTCACGGTCAACCTGGGGAGGAAGTTAAGTTGGAGTTGACCCTACGAGTCGTAGCTGACGTTGGTTTGGTAGTAAGTATTGCATCTATGCATAATGTCCTGTTTAATTCTTTATCGGTTTTTTACTCTTTATCTTCATAATAACTTTGTGTGAGATATTGATGGATGGATTTTGTGTCTTAACTCTTTATCGAAGATGATACTTTTAGATTTTTGAGAAACAAAAATATTGGTTTTACCCTGGCTTTAATATGGTGAACAAAAGTTGCCTAGTACTGTTTGTTCAGGTGAATTTCTTGGCTGTAGAGTAACTTAAAATATGTTCATTCGGCTGCTCAGGACCAAGTTAATCTTGTTGTAGGGACTTCCAAATGCTGGGAAATCAACACTTCTGGGAGCTATTACCCTTGCAAAACCCGATATTGCTGATTATCCTTTTACAACATTAATGCCAAATCTCGGGCGCCTTGATGGTGATCCCAACTTGGGAGCAGGAATGTATTCATCTGAAGCCACATTGGCAGATTTGCCTGGTCTTATTGAAGGTGCTCACTTGGGAAAGGTATCAATAAATTCATTAATGTCGTTAAATGTCCCTCCTTTAAACCATTGAGCTGCTAAGTAGTTAAAATGAAATCGTTTTTATCTTTCAGGGTCTTGGTCGCAATTTTTTGAGACACCTAAGAAGAACTCGTCTATTGGTCCATGTTGTTGATGCATCTACCGAAAACCCTGTAAATGACTACAGAACTGTCAGAGAAGTATGTACATTGCATTTTAATAATCACAACTCTACTGTTTATTGTTTATCCTTTCCTCATGCAAATAAGTCTAGTCAGTTTAACGTGCATAAAGTAATCTTTTGCCAGTCCAACTTTTCTTATTGGAATGTGTATCGCTCCCTCATGTTTTGCTGTCTTTAATCTTGCTCATTCTCTTTCAATTCTATTATGTTTTGCAGGAGTTGCGCATGTATAATCCTGAGTACCTTGAACGACCATACATTGTTGTTTTGAATAAGATTGACCTTCCAGAGGTATGTAGTTAATTTCTAGTCACCTCTATGTGAGTTGGAGTGTATCTTTAATTTCTTATTATCTTGTAAAAGGGAGGCTCAGTGCATATGAAATTCCTATCACTGTGAAGTCTAGTGAGGGTAATACGTTTTGACCTCCGCAAGGGAGATTCTGTATCTACATCTAGAACCCAGCACCACCTTTGGCACAGTCATATACTTTTTTACCATTGCACCAAAGCTCACACTTTCTTATTTTTATCTTGTGATATGAAAATTAAGTCATGCAACAAACATGTTTGTTAATTTTCATGTCAGGTTGAGGAAAAGCTTCCAATATTGACTCAAGAAATTCTAAGAATTGGCAGCGATGGTACAGCTTCTGAACAAAAACCAAGTTCTGAAATTCCTGCTCAATTATTGTCTAATGAAAGTGACACAAAGGAAAAAAAACTTGAGGACTATCCACGACCTCACTCTGTTATTGGAGTTAGTGTTCTGTAAGTTCTTGATGTTTTGTTTCATATTGTTTTTTTTCTCAAGTGTTTTCCTTCATAATGTTTCAGACACTCGCCAAATGTTTAAACCTTTTGTATCATACTTTTCATAGTACCCCATCGGCTAAGGTCAAAATTTCATGTTGTCTTATTGCAGAAAGCGTATCAGGATTAAGGAGATGTTAAAGGAGATAAGGGCTGCTTTAAGGCATTGCAGTGATTCCAATGGAGCATTAGCTTCGTTTGTCGCGCGGTGAGATTCACGTCCTATGCTTTGTCAAACACTTACAGTTCAACGAGGCTTTCTGCCAAGACTACACATAAATCGGTTCTGGTGTTAATTTGGCTTTATCAGAGAACAAATATTAAGAAAATCACCAGTTGGTTATAGAGAAATTACTAACGCGATGTGAGGAGCCGGACACATTATGAGATGATAGTCCACGTTCCTGGACCTCATATATTGTTGCAAGCAAGATTGGCAATTTGACATGTAAATTGTACCAGTTGTGGTAAAACTTTAAGAGATGCTTGTATCATCCACTACTAGGTATATACTAAAGGAAATGTTGTACTCTATTTGTAATGCTAATATTATTGTTGTTGATATATTCTTGGGACAAAGGAAACATTGTACTCCGTTTGAATATTGAAACAAAATCGTGTTACAGCTTACCAACTCATGCCGTTGTAGAAGATTTGGAATTTAGTGAAACTTGAAAATTCGGTCATATCTCAAAGATAAAGTTGAAGTTATCAATGTATAACTTATCTTAAACTGGCAAACGAACAAAAGTTCAATGAGAAATAAAACACTCCCATAAACTTTGGAGAAATGATCAATATATTGGTTTTCTTTTCCCCTTGTTGATACCATTCACCTTAAAGAAATGTTACTTGAACACACAATACAATATCACCACCACTTATTTTTTAATCATTTATGTATTTGTTTTCTATTTCTCTCTTCTGACATTTATTCAATGTATAGTTTATAGTATTAGTTTTTGTGTCTAAATAGCATAATTCTTCACCTTATCCATTGTGTTTGACTTTATAAAGATAAGGCTAGTTTTTTATGCAATTTAAAGCTATTTTAAATTATGTACGACAGTATTGTGTCATGCACTCTTTCCTTACAAATGGGATAAGCCTTATTGTATACAAGTCTACCTATCACTTCAAATCCATGTATCTTATTTTTAAAAAGAGAACATATCGATGCGAGCATCCGAAAAATGCATAAATTTTATGTGGTTTGAAGTTATGCTTTCGAAAGTAATATACGGTTTAAAATCGATGCGTGCATCCAAAAAATGTGTAAATTTTTTGTGGTTTGAAAGTATGCTTTCGACAATAATACTGGTTTAAAATCCATGTGTGCATCCGAAAAATGCGTCAATTTTATGTGATTTATACGTTTTGAAAACATACTTTCAGAAACAATTTATGATTATTTAGAAATAAATGCATCAATTTTATAATTTTATGTGGTTTGAAAGTATGCTTTCTGACAACAATATGCGATTTGAGTTGAGTTTTTAATTTATTTATAGATAAATAGTTCACTTGGAAGGTGTTATGCACAATTCTTAAAGGATATATTCCTAACCGGGACTTAGAGAAACAAAAAGAAAAGGGAAAAGATAAATAGTACCAGTAGTGTAGAACAAAATAAGTACTTATCTAGTTGAGATTCTTAAATCTTGAACAATAAGAAAATAAAAAGGAACACACACTAGTGCAATGCATGATGGTTATTATCAATTTCGATAAACTCGTAAAATGTCGTAAGTGATGTCTGTTTCCAATGTACTTCACTAGTTTTTGTCTCTTTTACTAGCCACATTGATGACTGATTGTAATTCTCTTAGCACTTTGAAACACCTGGGTTTGTTTCCTTCCACGTACAAAGGCTTCTCATGTGAGTCTTATTTTTTTGAAACCCTTGCACGTACTTATCTTCAACCGTTTCCTTCAAATATCACTGTTGTAGTAAATGACCATTATCCAAATCCACATCACTAAAACAACAATAAATATATAATAAAAAACAATCCTTTTTTTTACTTTTACCTTTCCTTCTCACCATATTGTTTTTTTATATGCTATATCAAACTCAAGTAGATAATGAATTTCAATTAAACACCAACAGTTCAGAGAAATCCTAGTTCGAATTCTTAACTATAGACTTATCCTATGACTTAGACGAAATCGCCTTGTCTTATAAATTAAATTGTGTTTAACTCGACTTTACAAAAATGAGTTTGTGAGGTGAAGATTATACCTACTTATAAATATATGTTCACACTTAATCTCATATAATGTGAAATTCTTAACACCTCTCATGCTTATACCTGAACATTTGGAGTCTGTCCCAAGTGATCTGATAGTAATGACCTTATAACAAAAACCAATCTTAAATTGTTTTTCGATTAGACTGAACTCAACTTTACAAATATAACCTTGATTAGATTGTACTCAAATTTACAATATAGAAAACACTATTCTCATTTATAAACACACGTTCAGACATTATCACATCGAATATGAAACTCTTTACTATTATTAATGTTAGATACTTCAGTTTCAAGGTTAAGACAAGGTATATATATACCTACATTAATTTAATTCATGACTTTCATTTATTATTTCAAACAAAAAAAGAAAAAAGGGAAATCAAGTGAGAATTTTGTTCTTGAGAATTAAACTATGTAGAAAAACTCAAGCCAAGTGTGTACAAGATATATCAACAGTAAGGATCATAGTTGACACGGTTAGCCTTGTTCATGATGACAAGTAGCAGCACACACTCACTAAGGGCCACGTTTCATATACATGGATTTAGCACATTACTACACATGTTTTCACATATAAATACCATGCATTCTTCTACTTTTTTCCCTCAACAACATAAACCTGTTTTCATACCTAACACACTCAAACTCACATTTCAGTTCTCTGCTGAAACCTGAGTGTGTAACAGAAAAAACACAAGAAAAAAAGCAGACAAAAAATGATGAAATCAGGGTTGGGAAAGGAAGAGAAAAAACAGTTGAAAAAACCAGCACAGGCTAGTTCAAGAAAAGGGTGCATGCGAGGCAAAGGTGGACCTGAAAATGCAAGTTGCACTTACAAAGGTGTGAGGCAGAGAACTTGGGGCAAATGGGTGGCTGAAATCCGCGAACCTAACCGCGGCGCTCGTCTCTGGCTTGGTACTTTTGAAACTTCTCATGAAGCTGCTTTAGCTTACGATGCTGCTGCTCGTAAGCTTTATGGTTCTGAAGCAAAACTCAATCTTCCAGACCAATCTACTCCTTCTGCACCCTCCGTGACAATATCACAAACACCTGAAATGCAACACCAACAAATTCAAGTTCAACACAACCTCAACAACAGCAACAGCTTCAATATTTCAAATATCAATTCATGCAACAGCATCAACATGAGCAACATGAGCAACAGCATCAACATGAGCAACATGAACAACAACATGAGCAACAACATCAGCATCAACAACACTGTCTTTGTTGGTGATATTGGACCAATATACAACAGTGATAATTCTATTGTGTCATTTCCAATGGATGCTACAAACACAATGGAACACCAACAAGTTGATCAAAGCTACAACAATAATAATATTTCAAATGATTCATTTTTTGGAACAATGAATTATGAAAGTAGCATGCCAGTGATTGATGATGATTCAATCTGGAGAGAAGCTGCTATGTCTTTGGATGCTGCAATTTCAATGGATTATCCAATGATCAGTGATCCTGATGGATTATATAATTCAGCTTGGGATTCTCTACAAACACCATGGTGCATGTAAATCAAATCAAGCCAACAAAATAATAATATTATAATGTGTGTATATGTGTATATGCATGCTATACTATATATATACTATATATGTGTATATATATAGTATAGTTAGGTATATAAGGAGTGTAGTATAGTATGAGTAGCAAATATGTTATGATAATAACAATAAGTTGACTAAAAGATCATGACATGGTGATTTTGTTAACACTTTTGTCGTGAATCTTTCTAGTGTCAAATCTTGTAAATATTATATCATATTAAGAAAATGTTATATTAAAAAAATAGATGATTATGAATGAATAATAAATATAAGTTTGATTATATTATATGCATGTGAATAATTTGAAGATTTAATAATATTTATAACTTTTTATAAGATTTTATTTTGTATGTTATCCTATGCAATAACATAAAAGCTTTGAAATGCTCAATAAGATAAATTTTATATATGATTTAGATTTTGAACACCTTTATTAATTTTCAAATATAAATAATTTGATGTGAAGGAAAATATATGATTCAAATTCACTTTTATCTTCAAATTTACTTTTAATCTCATATTATAGTGTTTGATTTTGATTCTTTCAAATAAACAAAATAAGTTTCAATTCATCACATATTCAATCATCTGTAATATAAATTTCAACGTCAAAAATTTAGAAATATATGTATTCAAATATTTTTTAGTTTTTTTTTTTTTTTTACTTTTAAATATACTATTAATTGAGTTCATTGGATTTAGTTTAATTGTGTTCTTCTATGCACAATAAATTTTGGGTTGTTTTTGATGATTTAAATGAATAAATATTTTTTTGGGTTGTTTTTGATGATTTAAATGAATAAATATTTGTTTTTAATATAAAAAATGATTGTTTTTCTTCAAATTTAATATAAAAGATGAGCATTCAGCTTTATCTTTATTAAAACAAAGTAAATATAAGTGTGTAAAATTTAAATATTTGAAATGATACTTTTAAACTAAATATACCTCAAAGAAGAATGTGATACCTCTCATTATAAAAGATGCTTATCATAATTTAATATTTTTAATAATAATTTCATTATATTATAAATCTATTCTATATTTTGCAAGTAGATTAATGTCTTTATTATTGTGTTATACACTTTTAATATTGTTTTAAGATATTTCTTACTAGTGTTAATACATTTTATACTCTTGCCACTACATTATTAAAAAGTAATAGGTGTACAACATATTTATTACTTTTGTTAGTGATGTTAGTTTTATTTATGCACTTATTCAAGTAGATTTAATATCTTTTTATTCTTGTATTATACAGTCTTTATACTTTCTACACTTGTATAGTGATTCATCTGTTTAATAGTATAGTGTACACAATACATCTCAGCACATCTGTTACTCTTGCCACGCCACCATTAAATAGTAATAGCTGTCAACACCTATTTTTCAGATTCTCTGTTTAAAAAAGGTCCACTTTTCTGATCTGTCAACACCTATTCCTCAGATTCTCTGTTGTCTCTGATTAGACCTTTAATTTTTTATCTCTCAATATTTTTTTATCCTTCTTCTCAAGAAGAAAATAACTCTATTTAAAGGTTTGTCTATCTCTATATGAACATCTGAAGAGATCAGAGAGGTGACATTTAAAAAAAATCATAGAGGTGGTTTGTCTATCTCCATATGAACATCTGAAGAGATCAGAGAGATAACATTCTAAAAAAATCATAGAGGTGAATATCCGAAGAAATCAGAGAGGTTATGTGTCAATTTCAATTTGCATGGTAAGTTTTTTGAAATTGAAAATTCAAATTCCTTTCACATATTTTTGTTTTGAAAATTTATGAGTAACTTCTTCTTCATTTGTATATCAAAAATAATTTTGTATGATTTTTTTTAAGAAGAAAATAACTTTATTTAGAAGATTCTTTATATGCATATTCAAAAATCTGAAAAAATTGGAGAGATTTTATTTTAATTTCAATTTTTAAGTTGTATGGATAAATTATTTGAAAAATACATTTTTGTTTTTGAAATTTCTAGATTATTTTGAGATAATATACTGTGTAAAAAAGGTTTAGGAATGGAGTTATGCAAACTTGAGGACTACACATCTCAACTATGATTCATGACTTTTCAATTTTTGGTTTTTTGTTTTACTTTAAAATGTCTAAACAATTGATTTATTATTCCTTTTATTTATCGATTAAAATTTTTGAAATTTTTTTGTGATTTTATTTATTATATTTTCAAAAATAATTTTGTTTTGTAAATTTATTTCTAAAATATTTTGTTTAAAATGTTTCTATTAAAATGAAAATATTCTTATAATATTTTAAAATAACCGGTCTCCCAAATCATCTTGGATAAAATGTGCTATTGTTTATATAATTATAGATTTGTTTTACTTTTTTTTAGAAAGTTTTGATGATCATCAAGTTTGTCTCAAATAACAATTTTTCTTCTATTTTAAGTATAATTTAGATTTTTTGATAAAAATAAAGAAAATTTCTTTAATTAAGGAATATTTTTATTTAAGATTATATATATATATATATATATATATATATATATATATATATATATATATATATATATATATATATATGTATATATATATATATATATATATATATATATATATATATATGTGTGTATATATATGCATTAATTTAAAATTTTAATAATAAGTTCATTATATTATAAATTTATTGTATATTTTGTAAGTAGATTAATGTTTTTATCATTATATTATACACTTTTAATTTTAATTTTATTTTAAGGTAGTTTTTACCGTTGTCAATACTTTTGACATGACATTATTAAACAAGAATAGTAGTAATAGCTGTACATTGTACCTATTACTGTTGCCATCCATGTTAGTTTTATTTATGCACTTATTTAAGTAGATTTAAAAAAAAAATACTGATTTTTGTGTGGTTTGATTCTATTTTTATTTATTTATTTAGATTTTTCGTATTTTTTAAATCTCTTTTCTTCTTTGGTTTTTAGAATTCTTATTCAATAAGAATTAGTAAATAAATTGGAATTCTCCTTTGATTTGAATATAAAGAAAATGATACAAACAATACAGATAAGTGGTCCTATAAAATAATATATTATTTTGTCATATGATTATATGTCATTTTTCTATCAGACAAACTCGTGGTTATTCTGTTTAAAATTTATTTTATAATTCAATTGACAATAGGTATGTTTCTCCCAATTATATATACAAATATTAAAATTTTCAAATAATAGGAAATTTAACACACACTATCAAATTAGGGCTAATAAAAATGATTGGGATCTAAATGTATTAATCATACTTTTAATATAAATTCAACCCAACATATAAATAAATGATATTTATATCTCTATTTATTTGAATTTAATAAGAGTTCTAACTTTAAAAACATCAATAAACTTTTTATTAACAAATAAATATTTAATTATTTAAACATAATTTTTTCACTGTAAAATGGAATTCTCGTACACATGAGTTAATTTTTATTTATAGAATAAAAATAATGTGAGTAATAAATATAAAAATAATGTGAGTAATAAATAAAAATAATGTGAGTAATAAAAATAATGTGAGTAATAGGGAAAAAAAGAATGAAAATACAAAAAAAAGATTTGATTTGAATGTAATCAAATTAATAAGATTAAATAAAAATTAAATTACTTTTAATGTTAAAAGAATTAAATGACTGAAATAGTAACATCTCACTATTAAAATTGACCTGATATTAAATTTAATAATTTAACTATATGTAATTATTTTAAAAAAGTTAAATATTATATTAATTGTGATTTAATACAAAAAAAAGTATGCATAACCAAGTCAAACATATTTGTTTGAAATAATGTGCGAATATGTTGTCATATTTTTATTTCTTCATCAGAAGTGAATGACAAAATAATATATCCATATGTTATTATTTTTAATATTGTTTATAAAAATTGTGAATTTAATATATTTATGTAAAAATAAATGCACATAAAAATAATTTGAATATAAATTATTAAATTGGTCGTAAAAAAAGATAATTATTACAAGGTTAATTTAAAATATAAAAATATTTATTATCAAATGAAAGACCAAAAAAGATATATAACATTAATAATTTTAAAATATATGTATATATAGTATGATGTATTTATATTTATGTCTTGCTTTAACTAGGTACATAAAGAGTGAAAAATCAATTTATAATAATTATAATAATAATGTTTCTGTAAAAATTGACCAAAAACTTATAATGATTTTATTATCACTTTTGTCGTGAATCTTTGTCGTCAAATATAAATATTATACAATGACGGCTATGAACAATATGAAGCTCTATTAACATTATGTTATATCATATTATTTTATATGAATGTTAATAATTTTTAGATTATATGCTAACAAGTAAGTTTCAAATCATAACATATTCAATAATGGATAATTTAGCCACCAATATTAAAAAAAATTGAAAATAAGAGTATTAAAGTTTTTTAAAAATAATTTTAGTATTTTATTCTATTAATTTGACTACTTTTGTTGATTCAAAAGAATACTTTAGATGCATGTATATTTGGACAGAGACCAATATAGCTCAAAGATAATGAAACATAGTCAACATGAGCAACAATAGCATTAACAATAACATCAACAACACTATTTTCGTTGGTGACATTGGACTAATATACAAGAGTGATAATTCTATTGTGTTATTTTTAATAGATGCTACGAACACAATGGAACAACAGTTGGGATTTCGATGAATCCCGATGTTGGAGTTTCACCAAAAACTTATAGAATTCTAAATAAAATATGATGAACAAGAACAAATTCTTCTAATTGATTCCGCCTCTTATTTTTCACTATTCACTTGAGTGAATCAACTAGATCTTGGTTGTAAAATGATTCCGCTACACAACGATTATTGAATAAGAAAAAAAAAATGAATCCGAAAAGAAAAAGGAATTAGATTTTTAGAAAAAAGAGGAAGAATGAGAATATTTTTGCAGAGTTTCTCTCTGCCTTCAATTTGAAGTTTATTCAATCTTTCTCTATGCAACTACATCTTTATAGTGATAGGACACCTCCCTATATATAGGTTGAGATTGTTTGCACACTGAGTAATCTCCAACTAACTTAACTTGGCTAAAATACAAAATAAAGCTAAGTATACGTTTATGTCGAAGACACACTTCTTCAACATTTCGACAACTACACAAACTTATGCATAGAGCATTTCGACAACAAGCTCTATCGAAATGGTGCTTTGACACAAAAAATTATATTCTCAACACACCACCTAATTCACTATGTATAAGTTATCTACATTCATCATTGTTCTTAATCTTTTGAACACTTCGACCTGTACACCTTTCGTCATGATATCTACAATTTGATTCTCAACTCTGCAATGTTTTAAGTTCAACTTCCCATTTTCTACTTGCTCTCGAAGATAGTGGAACTTCATTTCAATGTGTTTGCTTCTTCCAAGTGCTATCAGATTCTTCTATAGATTGATAACAAACATGTTTTCGATCTTCATGATAATTGCTCCATGATTCTTTGCTTTAATTTCTTCAACTAAATTCATCATCCATGTTGCTTGACATACACAAAGGAAAACAACTATGTATTGTCCTTCACATGATGATAGTTTTACTACTGGTTCTTTTCTTGAACTCCAAGCAAATGGTGCACCACTTAGCATAAACATATACCTAGTTGTAGATTTTCTATTCTCAGCATCACTACATCAACTTGAGTCAGTGTATCCCATTAGTTTGCATTAATTTTCTTTATTAGATGCAGGAAACAAAACTCCATAGTCGAGAGTTCCTTTGAGATATTTTAGTATCCTTTTCGTCGCTGTTAGATGTGATACCTTTGACTTATGCGTTAATCTACTCACCATACTTACATTGTATGCTAGATAAGGCCTTGTTTGATAAAGGTATCTTAATGACTAAAAAAGTCTTTTGTACTGTGTTGGGTCGACATCATCTTCATTTGAGTTTTTTTTTTTACAATTGCAGTCTTGGTTCAACAGGTGTTGAAGTCGCATTGCGATCTTCAACCTCAAACCTTTTGAGTATTTCATTTTCATATCTTTTTTGATGCATCATCAAGCCTCTATTATTCTTGTAGAATTCGATACCAAAGAAGTATGAAATATTGTCAACATCAGACATTTTGTTTTTGATTGTTTTTGATGATTTGAATGAATAAATATTTTGTTTTTAATATAAAAAATGATTGTTTTTCTTCAAGTCTAATATCAAAGATGATCATTTAGCTTCATCTTTATAAAAAGAATAAATATAAATGTGTCAAATTTGAATATTTGAATGGAGACCTTTGAAATGAATATAACTTAAAGATGATAAGTAAGATGGTTAATATGACATCTTCAAAATTTAAAAAAAATACTGATAATCAAAGACAAAAGAATGTGATATTTGTTTCAAAAGATTTTTATAATATTGTATTATAAAGTTCTTATACTTTCTGCAGTGATTCATCTATTTAATAATACAGTATATATCTCAACACATCTATTACTCTTCTCACGCCACCATTAAATAGTAATAGCTTTCCACGCCTATTTCTTAGATTAACTATTCAAAAAAAGTTCACTTTCCTGACTCTCTTTAATAATATAGTATACACAATACATCTCAACACATTTATTACACTTCACACGCCACCATTAAATAGTAATAACTTTCAACGCCTATTTCTTATATTAACTATTCAAAAAAGTTCACTTTTCTGACTCTGATAAAAACTTTAATTTTTATCTCTGAATACATTTTCTGAACAAAGTACTAACTTTTTTTTCTTCTGTAATACTAATTTCATCTGTAAATAAAAGTAATTTTTTTAATCTTTTTTCAAGAAGAAAATAACTCTATTTAAAGGTTTATCTATCTCTATATAAATTTCCGAAGAAATTAGAAAGGTGAACATCGGAAAAAATCAGAGAGGATTTTGTGTCAATTTCAATATTCAATTTGCATGGTAAGTTTTTTGAAATTGAAAATTCAAATTCCTATCACATATTTTTTTGTATATTTTGTTTTAAAATTTTATGAGTAACTTATTCTTCATTTGTATATCAAAACTAATTTGTATGATTTTTTTATTAAGAAGAGAACAACTCTATTTAGAGGATTCTTTATATTCATATTCGAAAATCTGAAAAAATTAGATAGATTTTGTTTTAATTTCAATTTTCAAGTTGCATGGATAAGTTATTTGAAAGATATATTTTTGTTTTTGAAGTTTCTACATTATTTTAAGATAATGTAATGTGTAAAAAAGATTTAGGGATGGAGTCACCCAAACTTGCTAACTTCACATCTCCACTATTTCTTTTATTTATGAATTAAAAATTTTAAAATAATTTTGTGATCTTATTTATTATATTTTCAAAAATAATTTTGTTTTGTAAATTTATTTCTAAAATATTTTTATTAAAATGAAAATAATTTTATAATATTTTAAAATAATCAGTGTCCCAAATTATCTTGGATATTAAGGATTTTTAATATTATACTATTTTTTAAGTGTATTGGTGTTTTCAATTTTGTTATAATGATACAGATTTTTGTGTGGTTTGATTCTATTTTAAAAACTAAAATCTAACATATTTTTATTTATTTATTTATATTTTTCATAGTTTTTTAATCTCTTTTCTTCCTTGATTTTTAGAATAGTTATTCAATAAGAATTATTAAAGTAATTGGAATTGTTTTCCTTTGATTTGAATATAAAGAGGATGATACAAACAATACAGATATGTGGTCCTGTAAAATAATATGTTATTTTGTCATATGATTATATGTCATTTTTCTACCAAACAAACTAGTGGTTTTTTTATTTATTTTATAAGCTAAAATTGAATTAAAGAGTGTACAAAGAGGTACACAACCAATTTACATGAATCCAAAAAACTGAGCCTGTAGCATAACAGCAGAGCATTTAATTACAAAAAATCAATTGAATTTTTAATTCAATTATAATAACTACAATGATACTTCCTATGACTTCCACTAACCAACATCCTCCAAGAGTTTAGAACAATGTTATGGAATAAGTTTATAGGATTATCCACCAAACTATTGAATATGATTTGATTTTTTGTCCACCATATTGTTCAACTGGCGCATAACCAAATGAATACAACATTCTTACGTGAACACTTTGATCCCATCTTCAACACCCAATCTAACAGATGATTTGTGAAATTCTGATATTAGATATGAGATGTCGAAAGAGATGTAACGACACTAATATCTGAACAATTACCAATATATGAACAAGATAAAATGCAGTTAACAATTGTAAATAAACACAAGCAATTGTTAATCCAGTTCGGTGCAAACACACCTACGTCTGGGGGTTACCAAGCCAGGAAGGAAATCCACTAAACATAACTAGTTTGAAGACTCTCAGCAAACTCTCTCTAGTTTACAATCTTCGCACCTAATGTGTAACTTCTATCTAAGACACTCTCAGATATGAGACACCTCTCACTCCCCCTCAATCACATGCAGTGATAAAAACAGAAGATAAAAAAAGTAGAAGACACACTTCAAGGACAACAATTGATCTTAATTAAAAGATTCAATCAAGAACAATGCACTCGTGCTTAAAAGCTTAGAGTGGACAACTTACAACTCAAGAACTCAGTCCAATTCACACATCAAAGTGATGAATGAATGACTCACAAGAAAACAACTAATAAAAGACTCAAACCCTAACAAAAGACAAAACACAGCTGTCTCAAAATCTTCTCTCTAGCTTGCAAGTAGGGTTAACACATTTTTAAATAGAAACCATTCTTCACGGGCTCGGCAAAAGTAATCCATAATTAAAGCTAATTATTCTCCATATCTTTTTGCACAAAAATAACAACAAACCATTCTTCAAAAAGAAACATAATATACTTGCTTCAAATAATGTCACGCCTTAATTTGCGCAAGCAATCACTTAACAGAGGTACACAAAAGATTGCAGAAAAAACGCAACAGACAAAACATAACATTCTGACTGAATGTTCTGTAAACATATGTCAGAACATCATACTTGAGATCATGAACTAAACCCTGCAACAACAAAAAGAACCACCTGTAGATTGTTAAGATCACATGTCAAGACATCATATAGGACATCTTGTGATGATACCAAGTTTTACCAAAATAGTTGTCAATCACAGAACTAACAAACTCCCCCTTTGGCAAATTTTGGCTAAAACAACCAATTGATCACAAGAGCTACTAGAACACATCAGAGAGCACAACACCAACAGAAAAACACAGAAAAGTCTAACATGTCACAAAGAAAAATAAAGCTCCCCCTCAAACCAAAGTGCCAGAGAACCATACCACAACACCAGAAAAAAAATACTCCCCCTCAACCCAGAAACAGCAGCAACAGCACAACATCCCTCATACTAATTCAACAACACAACATCCCTCATAGTACTTCTCCCCCATTTTAGCCATAATTAAAGAAATCTCAATAAGAGAAAACCATTATCATAGAACAAGCAGAGAATAAGCATACAAAGCCAATAGTGTCAAAAGTGCAGAACGAAACCATAAAAAATTACAAGCCAAAGCACATTAAGTGCTAAAAGAAAACCCAGAGTTGTCACCTTCATCACCAGTAGTAGACCCAGAATCATGACCCTCAATATCCACAGTCCTCTCATCAGAGGTAGAATCCTCCCCATCTTCCTCTTCATCTACATCAGCAACCTCAACATCATTACCTTCAGCCTACTTCAGACTTCTAATCAAGGCTTCCAATTTCAGCTTCCTTGCAGTAGTTACACGAATGACTTCTCCCAAATCTCAGAAAGTTTCCTTCAACTCTAAGATAAACCCAGTCTTGGTAGAGGGTGTCTTCTCAACAGATGTTAAAACATGTCTTCCTGCAAACAATTTATAATGGAGAGACAATACAAAATCCCTTTTGCAAACCACATCATTACTTGAGAGAATACCATGATACTGGCTTAGAATGATCCCACAAATCAGTGAAGGAAATGCAATGTGCAATTTGACAGCATTGGTAGTAGCATGCTTCACAATCTGATAAAAAATGTAGCTACCATAGTCAAACTTCACCTTTGTACCAACATCAAATATGAACCTTCCTAACCCAACAACAATGGTGGAAGTATGATTGGTAGGCACCCATTTTTCTTCTTCAATCCTATGCAGGATAGCATATTTAACACTCAGTTGACCAGCAGTCAGTTTTCCTTTCAAGGGCCATGCAGTTACTTAGTTTGCAGTGATCAGCTTGCACACTTGATTATCACTCACATCAAGTTCACTTGTTTCTTGCTCACCCCTTCCTGGATACCTGTTAACAACAACAACAGAAAACTCAATACATCTCCCCTCACAAACACCTTACTAAACTCCTTGCTTCTTCTGTTAGCAATGTCCTCAGGGATGTTCACAATGAACTTCTTGACCAACATATCATAGCACTTAGAAAAACCAGCCACAATCTTCATCATCCCAACATCAGAAATTAACTCCATGACCTTTGCTTAATATTTTCATCTGACAATAAAGCTCCATATTGATCTGGATCATCTTCTAATCTATTAAGCTCCCCAACACCTTCCTAAACCTGCAGATTAACCCACCCAAAAATTCATTTATTCCACCATCTTAGTTTATCCTGCAACTGTCTAAGTTTCAACACTAGATTTTGGCACGTGTTGTCCCCCTCCTCAATTGTAAGCCAACTCTCTCTTGCAAAATCTAAAAACTACGGGTGGGAAAACCAACAATTAAATGACTTGAAGGGCTTAGGACCCCAATTTGCAAAACTAGACTTTATCCATATCGGCTTGTGGTCCGATATGTCTGTATCCCCAACATATTGAGCTTATGATATACCACTTTTGAATCAGATTTTTAGTGATGAGTATCCTATCAGTCCTACTTTTGCATTTTCTATTAGGCTTAAACCAAGTGTATTTGTTTCCTACCACTGGAAAATCAACAAGTCCATAGTCTCAATGAACGAATTAAAATCCTCCATCTCCAAAGAACTGGTTTTCACTTTACCTTTTCTTTCATCCAATGATTTAATGGCATTGAAGTCTCCTACTACCACCCAATCTCCAGTAGGACTTCTACTTTTTAAATCGATTAAATCCTTCCATAACTTTCTCTTTTCCGTTGTAAAGCATAAAGAATAGACATTCACAAGAAAGATATGAGTTCCTTTCCAATAACCACTAACACCTAAAAACCCACAACCTCTAAAATTTGACATAAGGATAAATCCATCCTTCCTCCAAACTGTCAATAGACCTCCAGATTGACCTATAGATGCAGATGAAGACCATTCATAGTCTTCATAGCCCCAAATGCTACGAACCAACCCATCTGACATAACTTGAATCTTAGTTTCCTAGATGAGGAATACATCTGCCTTGCCCACAACTAACATATGGCTCAATCTCTTTCTCTTTATCGACGAGCCACTCCCTCTTATATTGAACAAAATTAGGTTCATGGAACCCTAATTACCTCCCCCTTCTTTTCTTGGAAAACTTTTTTGTTTCTGACTTCCATGTCTCTAATAATTCTTTCAAAAATTCTGTCATCTTCATCCCGTTCAACACCCAGTTCTTTAATGATCTGCCACACTTTTGATGGAACCGCATCCATTGAATTCTGAAACCTAACATTTCTTTGGTTAACATCAAAATCGCCAATCGATTCACAACATAGAATTGAGCCTCCATAATATCTAGATAAGGAGTCTTCCACAACAGGTGGCAGAAGAGGCACCACATTTGACTCACCAACATTGTTTACCGCATGATGCCGGATATTTACAGAAAGAATAAGCGACGAGAAATATGACGGGGAGAAAAGTATCTTGATATTTTCATAAATGTCAATCAGTAACTTTGACTTCCTACTATCCTTCTTTAAACTTGGGCTAGGCCCAATACGCCCCAAAGTAGTACCACTAACTGGATCAGAGCCATCCAAAGTTAGGCCCATTACCCCAACATGGTCATTATGTTGGACCATCATACCCACATCATTAGCATTATTCAAATTACCCTCTCCAGACTCCAACCCTCGTTGACCCATGACACTGGTAGGATAATCCACCAAATCTTTGTTACCTTTCCCATGAACAACTTGGTTATCGTGATCCCCTTTTCCAAAGTTACACTTTTCACCTACTCCGCCACTAACCTCTGACTCTGACTCTGTTACATCAATAGGTTTAATAGGTTTATCAGCTCCATCATTATCAATATCTTGTAACATAGCCGATGCAGGCTTTCCACCATTTCCCACGGTCTTGGAATTCCCCCTATCTTAGTTAATGTTTCAATTATCCTAGGGCAGACGCTCGAATGACTCCCCAACAACTTCATCATCATTTGAATCCCACGCGTCATTTTCATCTTCATCTTCCTCTTCTGTTTCAGACTGGTCAGAGCCACTATATTCCGACGAACCCTTTGGTACCACCACCCTTTTAGGACCATGGAAGTCCTTAACAAATTTTAGTCTATATATCCTCCCATTTATCTCCACATTGAAGACCTAGTTTAGATGCATTGAGAACTTAGTTTTGACGAGGTATCTTGCCACACCCTTTTCGCTCGTGTTGAATATTTCTTAACACATTCTGATCTGTTGTCGTCCTATTACCCCCCTCTGAAATCTTGGGATATTTGCATGAAGTTTCCTCCCTTGTATTTGGATACTATCCAATTTTGCAACCATATTTGCATGAAGACCTCTGCCATTTTCTTAGCACCGTAGTTATCAGGTATTTCTGATAAGGAAAATTGATGTTACATCTTCCATAACTCCAGCATTTTTACTTCTCCTTTCCGTCCATATTGAGCTACGACTTGTCTGCGCCGAACTTCAACCCAGTTTTCATTCATTTTAAAATTGATATAACCCTCCATTGGACCAAGCCTGAAACCAACCTAAATGATCACTAAAGTAATTGTTGAATTCAGTGATGATAGCTTCCCTAAAGTAATTGTTGAATTGAGAGTGAAGAACACACACAAACTCAAAAGAGAAAAAATTGCAGTGGTTATTCTGTTTAAAATTTATAGTTCAATTGACAAAGGTTGGTTTCTCCCAATTATATATACAAATATTAAAATTTTAGAATAATAGGAAATTTAAAACACACTATCAAATTAGGGCTAATAAAAATGATTGGAGTATAAATGTATTAATCATAGTTTTAATATAAATTCAACCCAATATATAAATAAATGATATTAATATCTCTATTTATTTGAATTTAATATGCGTTTTAACGTTAAAGACATCAATAAACTTTTTATTAACAAATTAATATTTTAATATTTAAACAACTTTTTCACAGCAAAATGTAATTCTCTTTCTTATTTTCACACCATACACTACACATGAGTTAATTTTTATTTATAGAATAATTGCTTTTGATATACCCATAGAAATATAAAATAAAATAAAAAAATAATGAAAAAAATCTCACTATTAAAATTTACTTGACATTAAATTTAATAATTTAATTGTATGTAATTATTCTAAAAAAGTTATATGCTATATTGATTAGGCTTTAATACAAAAAAAAAAAAAATAGTATACATAACAATGTCAAACATATTTGTTTGAAATAATGTGCGAATATGTTGTTATATTTTTATTTCTTCTTAAGTAGTGAACGACAAAATAATATATGCATATGTTATTTTTTTTTAATATTGTTGATAAAAATTACAAATTTAACATATTTATGTAAAAATAAATGCACATAAAAATAGTTTGGATATAAATAATTAAATGGGTCGTAAAAAAAGGTAATTATTTCAAGGTTAATTTAAAATATAAAAATATTTATTATCAAATGAATGACCAAAAAATATATATAACATTAATAATTTTAAAATATAAGTATATATAGTATGATGTGTTTATATTTATCGTCTTGCTTTAAATAGGTACATAAGGAGTGAAAGATCAATTTATAATAATAATAATAATAATAATAATAATAATAATAATTAGCCCAACCCTCTCATACTCCAACTCAGACTTCTCAACAATCAGCCCAACACACTCCTACTCCAACAACTCAGTCTACTCAACAACCAAGCCAACCCTCTCAGAACATAACAACACACACTGCTAAGGGAACTTCTATTTAACAATCTAGCCAAGCCTCTCAGACTTTTAAGGGAAAGGTTGCTCAAAAGACACATAGACCTGCTAAAGGCAAGACACCAAAGCTACCTGTTAGAAAGCCAACAAGACCCTTTGTACCACCTGAGCCTACAACTAGGTTGAGTGCTGCCAAGAATATTGTTGGCCAGTAATAAGGAGGTCTACTCCAACAAAGAGGACCACGCCAAAGAAGAACCTCTAGATATAATTAGGCTATCATGTCATGCGGATTCACTTTATGTATTTTGTTGTATAATTAGTTTATGTTTTTTGTTGTTGTTTGGAACATGTGTATTATAAGTTTATGTATCCTGTTGTTGTTTGGAACATGTGTGGAATGACTTTATGTATTTTGTGGAACATGTGTATCAGTTTGTGGACCTGTTATGAAATGGAACCTGTCATAATATTGTGTTAAAAGCATAACTTATTCATGGACCTGTTATGAACTTTATGTTAAAAGCAGAACCAACTTATAGATCATAATGTTTATGGACCTGTCATAATGTTGTGTTAAAAATGCAGACCAAGTTAAAAGCAGAACCAACTTTGACAGATCTATGACAAACCAAGTAAACATAAAAACAGAACATACCAAATAGAATTTATAGGTCATTGTGTGTTATATAAAACACTTATATATCATTGAGTGTTAAATCAAGCTAATCTTTAATAGACCAAATATTGCATTCATGTAAAAATAACATAATCTTTAACGATGCAGACCAAGTTAAAAACACTTTGACAGGTCTATAACATACCAAGTTATCATAAAAACAGACATACCAAATAGAACTTTTATATCATTGTGTGTTACATAAAACACTTATAGGCCATTGTGTGTTAAAATCAAGCTAATCTTTAACTATTACATTTATGTTGAACTGATACAATCCAAAACTAAAACTAATACATTCATGTTGAACTGCAAAAAGTAAATTAAAAGAATCCAACTATTACATTTATGTTGAACTGATACAATCTTTAACTGAACTTAAACCTAATTCTTACAAACAAAAGATAAGTTAATTCTTACAAACAAACCATAACATACTACTTCCAAAAAAACCTTAATACCCTTACTAATTCTAACAACTAATACAGTGATAATCATCACAAACATCAAATTCAAAATCTTTTTCCACTTCATGATATTCTTCATTTCAATTTCAAGTTTCATCAACTTTTTTCCTAATTCTTCATTCTCCATTGTCACTTTCTCAATGTCTTTATTTTTTGCTTCAACGAGTCCCTTAGTTACCACACCCAGCCTATGCATCCATCATTGCTCATTCTCATCATCCACCTCCTCATACAACCAACCAAAGAAACCACGCCCAGCTTGCGTACCTCCCTGAAATTTTTATTTTTTAGAGGTTACCTACAAAATGAAACTTAAATAGAACTTATTAACAAATTCAAAAACCTTGCATACCTTATAATTTGGACAACCCCAGAAAAGTTTTCCCATATTCTTAACAGTAGTTGCCATTTGAAGAACAACCATGTCTCCACAATGGCATATGGGCTTCCATAAAATCTACTACAAACATCCGAATTTTCACTTTCCTGTTTCAACATGGAGGACGAACAACCAGATTTCATGCTTATCAAAAGCAAAACCCTAGGTTAATTTTGGGATTTGGGATTGGGAATGAGGAAGGAGAACGAAAAAAATAAATTAACAAACAATATGGGAATGAGAGGAGGAAGGAGAAGGAAACAACATGATGAAGATAACCTACCAATTCATCTTCCACGTACACAAAATAAATGTACATTTGGGGATAACTAACGGTGAAGACTCAATTGACACCATTTTAAAAGTTAGAGGACCAACTTCTCATTTTTTAAAGTAAAGGGACCAAACTGGACCCTGAGGTAAAGTTAAGGGACGAAAAATGATATTTTGCCCATAATTACCCATAAGATTGTTCTTTTTTCTTGGTGGTGGACAAATAAGAAACACAAAAAATGCAAATATTTGTAATTACTATAAATGGGTTAATGTTCCATGTGAATTTATGTAGGAACTTTGTTTGAGGGTGGGAGATTATTTTTGTATTTGGGTTAAGATACCCCTTGTATCCTTGATTTATATATTTTTGCTTATTAAAATAAAATTCACTTTCATTCTCAATTTACTTTTAATGTCACATAATTTTAAACTGAACAATTGTAGTGTTTGATTCTGATTCTTCCAGATAAACAAAATAAGTATCAATTCACCACATATTAATCACCTGTAATCTAAATTTCAATATGTGTATTCAAATATTTTTTTTTATAGTTTTTTTATATATATTTTTTATATACTATTTATTGGATTTACTTTAATTGTGTTCCTCTGTCCAAAATAAATTTTGAGTTATTTTGGATGACTTAAATGAATAAATATTTTGTTTTTAATATAAAAAGTTATTGTTTTTCTTCAAGTCTAATATAAAAGATGATCATTTAGCTTTATCTTTATTAAAAAAAGTAAATATAAATGTGTAAATTTTGAATATTTGAATGGAGACCTTTAAAATGAATATAACTCAAAATAATAAGTATGATGGTTAATATGTCAACTTCAAAATTAAAAAAAATACAATTAAAAAACTGATAATAAAGAACAAAAGAATATCTTTTTATCCTTATTATACCGTCTTTATACTTTCTGCACCTGTACAGTGACTCATCTCTTTAATAGTATAGTAAACACAATATATCTCAGCATATCCATTACTCTTGCCACGACACCATTAAATAGTAACCGCTGTCAACACCTATTCCTCAGATTCTCTGTTAAAAAAAGTCCACTTTTCTGACTCTGATAAAATCTTTAATTTTTCATCTCTCAATACTCTTTTGAACAAAATACTAACTTTTTTTTTCCAATATAACTAATTTCATCTGGAAATAAAATAAAAGTAATTTTTTAAAAACAACTCTATTTAAAAGTTTGTCTATCTTCATATGAACATCCGAAGAAATCATAGAGGTGAGCATCGGAAGAAATCAGAGAGGTTCTGTGTCAATTTCAATTTTCAAATTGCATGGTAAGTATTTTGAAATTGAAAATTCAAATTCCTATCATTTATTTTTGTTTTTAAAATTTATGAATAATTTCTTCATTTGTATATCAAAAGTAATTTTTTATGATTTTTGTTCTTAAAAACAACTCTATTTAGAGTATTCTTTATATGCATATTCGAAAATTTGAATAAATTAGATAGATTTTGTTTTAATTTCAATTTTCAAGTTCTATGGATAAATTATTTGAAAGATATATTTTTGTTTTTGAAATTTCTAGATTATTTTACGATAATATACTCTGTAAAAAAAGGTTTAGGAATATAGTTATTCAAACTTGCTAACTTCACATCTCCACTATGATTCATGACTTTTCAATTTTTTTTTTACTCTGATTTATTTTCAAAAATAATTTTGTTTTGTAAATTTATTTCTAAAATATTTTTATTAAAATGAAAATATTCTAATAATATTTTAAAATAATTAGTATCCTAAATTTTCTTGGGTAAAATATACTATTGTCGTAATTATAGATTTGTTTCCTTTTTTTAAGAAGGTTTTGATGATCATCAAAAGTTTGTCTCAAATAACAATTTTTCTTCCATTTTAAGTATAATTTAGACTTTTTTTGATAAAACAGAGAAAAAAATTTCTTAATTTAAGGAATATTATTATTTAAGACCATTATATATATATATATATATATATATATATATATATATATATATATATATATATATATATATATATATATATATATATATATATATATATATATATATATATATATATATATATATATATATATATATATATATATATATATATATATGTGTGTGTGTTAATTTAAAATTTTAATAATAACTTCATTATATTATAAATTTATTGTATATTTTGCAAGTAGATTAATGTTTTTTATTGTAATATTAAACACTTATTGATTTATTTTTAAGGTACTTTTGACCGGTGTCAATACACTCTGTACTCTTGCCATGATATCATTAAACATTAATAGGTGTACACTATATCTATTAGTGGTAGTTAGTGGAATTGGATCCTCTCCCATTTTTTCTCTCCTATCATGTTTCATGTGCAATTTTGAACCATTAATTTAAACCAACTATTAAAAACATGAAAGAGAAAACATAACATTTAAATATGAGTGAGAAATACATATCTATTTTTATTTTCATTTATTTTTATCATTTTTATAGTATTTATTCGTATTATTATTTTTATGTTTTATTATTATATCAATCATTTGATTGAAATTGAAAATAACAACAATTTGATTAAGAAAAAATTATTAAACACATCGCCCCAAGGCAAACCCAACGCATCTTGAGTTTAAAAAAAAATTAAAATTAAATATTTTTAACATAATAATAATATTTTAGTAAAATTTATATATATATATATATATATATATATATATATATATATATATATATATATATATATATATATATATATATATATATATATATATATATATATATATATATATATATTGTAATGAGTTTTTGAGATGTAACAATTATTTAAATTTTAGAATTAATCTTCCGTTAAAATTTATTTTTCATTGATAATAAAATCACCCTGTTTATTTAATCTTCTCAATATATTTTCAAAAATTATTTAAAAAAGTATTGTTAAAATTTCAAAAAATAAAAGTAATAAATATCAAATTTTTTGTTATGTATTAAGTCTTGAGTTTTTTATATCTATAAGAGTTATTTTTAAACTAACTAATACAAATTTTAAACAAATATTATTATAAAAATAATTTAAAAATAATTGATTTTTTTCTATAGAAATAATTAGGTTCTATTAAATAAATACATATGTGTATTTTTCATTACAGATAACTACACACGGTTGCAAATAGATGGTCTTCGAATATGACATCATGTTTAATAATAAAGATTGATGGGTTTTTATGGTGACAACGACATAATTTTCGGTAGAATGAATTTATTAAAGAAAATATAGAATTTCTTATTAATAATTTGACTATGATGGTCGTTCATGACGACGATAACATAATACTAATATGAGACTCTATATTTTTTTTATAATATTGAAGATATGTTTTATATTTTATGAAGTTTTTAATTTTTTATTTACGTTGGAGTATTATTTTAATCTTCTTTAATTAATTTTAAAATGTTTTTTTTTAATTAATTTTAAAATATCTTTAATTAATGTGATTTAACTGCTATAGCAATATTATAAGAAAAAATATCACATAAATTAAAAAAAAAATTAACAATTTTCGACGTAATCTTTAAATGTTCTCATTTTTATTTTTTAAAAGTTGGATTAAAGAAAGGAAAATAAAAATATATATTTTTCTCTCTTCTTTAAATGTTATATTTTCTCTTTCATATGTTTTAATTGTTAGATTAATCTAATTGCGATATGTATAATAATTTTTCTTTAATCAAATTGTTGTTATTTTTAATTTCAATCAAATGATTGATATAATAATAAAACTTAAAAATAATAATACAAATAAATACTATAAAAAATGGTAAAAATAAATGAAAATAAAAATAAATATGCATTTCTCTGTCATCTTTAAATATTATGTTTCCTCTTTCATGTTTTTAATGATTTGATTAGATCAATGATTCAAAATTACACATGAGAGAAAAAATTGAAAATGATCAAATTCCGTTATCAGCGAATTTAGTTTTATTTATGCACTTATTCAAGTAGATTTAATATATTTTTATCCTTGTATATACATTTATTATACTTCTGCAATTGTATAGTGATTCATCTTTTTAATAGTATAGGATACACAATACATGTTAACTCAACACCTATTCTGTTAAAAAAAATTCACGTTTTTTGACTTTGAATAGACCTTTAATTTTTCATCTCTCAAATATAAAAGTAAAATATTATATACTTCTTCTCAGGAAAAAAATAATTCTATTTAAATGTTTGTCTATTTTTATGTGAATATCTGAAGAAATTAGAGAGGTTTTATGTCAATTTCAATTTTTAATTTGCATGGTAAATTTGTTAAAATTAAAAATATGTAAAAAGAAACAGGGAATCTTAAGTGTATTGGTTTTTTTAAAGGATTTTTAAATTGAAAATATTTTAACAATATTTTAAACTAATCAGTGTCTCAAATCTTCTTGGTAGAATATACTATTGTCTACATAATTATAGATTTGTTTTACTTTTTTAGAAGGTTTTGATGACATCTAAAGTTTGTCTCAAATAACAAATTCTCTTCCATTTTAAGTATAATTTAGATTTTTATGATAAAATAGAGGAAATTTTTTATTATTATATTATACATTTTTAATTTATTTTTAAGTTACTTTTGATCGTGTCAATATACTCTGTACTTTTGCCACGACATTATTAAAAAGTAATAGGTGTACACTATATTTATTGCACTATATTTATTAGTGTTGCTAGTGATTCGTCTTTTTAATAGCATAGGGTACACAATACATGTTAATTCAGTACATATTCTTCAAATTCTCTGTTAAAAAAAATTTACTTTTCTGACTCTGAATTGAACTTTAATTTTTCATCGCTCAAATATAAAGTAAAATATTATATACTTCTTTTCAAAAAGAAAATAATTCTATTTAGATGTTTGTCTATCTCCATACGTGGACATTCGAAAAAATCAAAGAGGTTCTATGTCAATTTTAATTTTCAATTTCCATGGTAAGTTTTTTGAAATTGAAAATAATGCAAAATTTGTGATTAAAGATTTTTAATACAATATCATGTCTTAAGTGTATTGGTGTTTTCAATTTTGTTATAATTATATAGATTTTTGTGTGGTTTGATTGCATTTTTATAACTAAAATCTAACATGGTTTTATTTATATTTTTCATATTTTTTAAATATCTTTTCTTCCTGAATTTTTAGAATAGTTTTTCAAAAAGAATTTTAAACGTAATTGTAATTGGAATATAAAGAGCATGATACAACAAAGAGTCATATTCTTTTTTTTCCCCTACTTTTTTATTAATTGATACTTGTGACATCTTATATCTATATGGTAGGACCATTTTATTATTGGCCTATTACGACTTCATTTTGTTCCGATTTCCCAAAAAATACATATATGTGGTCCTATAAAATATTTTGTTATTTTGTCATAGGATTATATATCATTTTTCTACCAGACAAACTAATGGTTATTCTGTTTAGAATTCATTTTATAATTCAATTGACAATACGTTGGTTTCTCTTAATTATATATATATATATATATATATATATATATATATATATATATATATATATATATATATATATATATATATATATATATATATATATATATATATATATATATATATAAAAGGTAAAATAACATTTTTTGTTCCTTGACTTTAGATTGGGGTTTTGTTTGATCCCTTAACTTTAAAAAGCGACAAATTGGTCCTCTAACTTTTAAAATGATGTCACGTTTATCCTTCTGTCTGTTGCCGTTAGTCAAAGTTTGAAAACATGTGCCACATTTGTCCAGGTGAACTTTATATTGTTGACGTGGATATAAGATGTGTTAAAATAAATCTAAGTTAAACTTGTTTTTCATTACCCAAAATATAAAAGGATTGAAGTTGTGTTAAGGGTAAACTCGACGAAGTTGTGCTGGGGTAAATGCAATGGATTGAAGCGACGCATTGAGGGCGCAAATGATTGTTCCAGAGGAGTGTTTATCAAAAGGTTAGTTCATTTCTCTCTGATTTAGGGTTTACGAATTTCATAGGGCAATATCTGATTATGTTTAGATTTAGGGTTTATGTAAAAAATTTAGTGTAAACTCTAATTATTTAGATAATATGATTAGGTATCATGGATGAATACATAAATCTCAAAATTCATCATAGTGGTGAATTCACCGATGAAAGTCTTAGTGTATATGAGAATGGAGTGGTAGATGATTTGAGAGTAGATGTAGACAAATGGAGTTATTTTGAGCTAGTTGGTGTATTGAAAGACTTGGGTTATAGGGGGTTTGAAACAATATATTACAAGGGTGCTTTAGAAATTGTAGATCTTTATAGGGTGTACCAAAGTGTTGATATTTACATTCAACACACCTTGTCACAACCTGACTACTGTGATGTTGTTGTTGATAATGTTGATGAGGGTCCTGCTGAAATTGTAGATGAGGCGGAGGAGTTACTTAGTCAACTGCATGATGAAGTTGTTGGAGTTGAACAAACCACTATTGTGATGGAAAAAGGTGATGTTGGAGTTGACCAAGTCACTACTGGGTTGGAGGAAGGTAATATTGGAGTTGATCAAGTTAATCCTGGAGTGGATGAACGTACTGTTGGAGTTGAGGAAATTAATGTTGGAGTTGAACAAGTTAAACCTTCAGGGGAGGAATTTAATGTTGGAGTTGAACAAGGTAAATTTGGTGTAAATAATGATGACTTAAGCTCTGATGATAGTGAAGATGAGGACTACAATTATGATAGTGCATAAGAAGTGACTTTTGAGCATGAGTCTGATGGGTATGATGAGATTGAGGAGGATGAACTTGATACCCTAATTGGGTATGAAAATGATGGTAATGGAAAAGTCCAAGAACTTAATGAAAAGTTTGTAGAAGATAAAAAGAGTAACAATGATAGTGAGGACATGCAAAGTGGTTGTGACAGTGATGATAGTAGTGGAGTTCCAAGAAAAAAGCATCTAATTTTCAGACAACCACAATACATGTCAGATTACAAGTGGGACATGGGAATGTATTTTAGTTCAAAGGGTGATTTTAAGGAAGTAATAACATCTTATGCTGTGCAAAATGGTAGAGACCTAAGGTTTGGAAAAAATGACAGAGTTAGGGTAATGGTTAGATGTAAAGGTTGTTGTGAGTGGGAGGCTTATTGTAGCAAGTTGTCAAATGAAGTTACTTGACAACTTAGAAAAGTAATTGACAAACATAGTTGTAGTAGAGTGTATAATATGAAGCTGATGAGTACAAATTGGTTGAGCAAAAGAATTCAGAGTAGCTTGGAAAACAATCCAAAATTGACCATAAAGGATATCAAGGAGAAGGCACAAAAAAAGTGAAATGTTGGGGTCAACAAAACCAAAGCTATAAGAGCAAGATTTACAGCTAGAGATTATGTTGATGGTTCTTTTTTGGGAGATTACACAAGGGCCCATGACTACTGTCATGAACTGTTAAGAGCCAATCTAGGTTCAACAATTAAGATCAATGTTGATCATGTACAAGAAGGTGTTGAGGATCAAAAACCAATTTTAGAAGGCTTTACATATGCTATGTTGCGTGTAAGGAAAGCTTTAAATTGTGCAAGTATGTAATAGGTCTAGATGGGTACTTTCTCAAGGAGTTGTGTGGAGGACAGGTTCTGGCTGCCATAGGGAGGGATGCTAATGACTAGATGCTTCCCATAGCATATGCAATTGTGGAAGGTGAAAACAAGGATAACTGGACTTGGTTTTTAGAGCTGTCAATTGATGACCTTGGAGGCAAAGATCAATGTCTGACTTACACCTTCATCTCAGACTAACAAAAAGGCAACTTTTTCATTTATTTTATGGTTTTGTATTTTTCTGTTCTGCTATATTGTTATGCTACATTATATGTTGTGTCATTGCAGGGCCTCCTACCTACTATGGATGAGTTATTGCCAAGGGTGGAACACATGTTTTGTGTTAGGCACCTCTATAACAGGTTTTGTGCTATTTCCAGATGTGCAACCACCCAAGTTCAGGAAGATGCCTGAAAGACCTAAAAAGAGGAAGAATCTAGAACAAGGAGAAATTGATGGGTCTGATCGCAAAATGAGAAGAACATGTTTCATGGTGAAGTGTAGTAGGTGTAAGAAAGCAGGACACTACAAGTCCAATTATAAGGATACAACAACACAGACTGCCCAACAATCAGCCTAACCCTCTCATACCCAACTCAGACTCCTCAACAATTAGCCCAACACACTCAGACTCCAACTTAACCTACTCAACAACCAAGCCAACCCTCTTAGAACACAACAATACACAATGCTCAACAATTAGGCCTACCCTCTCAGAATTCTAGGGGAAATACTACTCAACAATATAGCCAAGCATCTTAGACTTCTAAGGGAAAAGTTGCTTAGAAGACACATGGACCTGGTCAGGTCAAGACACAAAAGTTGTCTGTTAGGAAGCCAACAAGACCTTTTGTACCACTTGGGCCTACAACTAGGTTGAATGCTGCTGTCACACCCTAAATTTTACCCTTAGATTATTAGGTTCTTTTTGCATCTCATCTTATTCTGCATCGCATTTTAACTAACCGCTAACCAGTTTGTCCAGTCTGTTGGTTTTATTTGCAGGAAAATCACGTTGTGTACAATTTAATCTATGAAGGGCAAAAGAGACTGTTTGAACTCAGCAGTTACGTCAGATTTAAATCGTGCAAAATGATTAATTGTCAAATTTGGAGTGGGAACGTCACGGCTTAATCGGAAACACTTTTCCAAAAATCACTTTTTCTCTCTCTTGGAAACAAACTGGACAGATTATTGTCGGGTCCGAAAATTCAAAAGTTGAAGAATTGGACGCGAAGGCACTTTTTAGAACAATTAGGAATTTTAGAATTTAGGCATTAGATTGTAATTGTAATTTCTTTTGTAAAAATAGAATTTAATAAATAAATTCAATTCTTCAATTACTTCTTGGACCTTGTAAAAAACATAGAATTTAAATAAATAAATTCCATTTTCAACAAACGACTTTATTTCTCGATTCAACTTCCCCGATTAAAATTGCCCGATTAAACTCAATCAACTGAGTTCATTTAATTAAATTTACCCGACTAAGTTCACCTGATCAACGCCATCCGATTAAAAGTCATCTGATTGAATTCAAATGACTAAATTCATCCAATTAACCTCATTCAAATAAATTTATTTAATTAAATTTATCCAATGAAATTTATCCGATTAAGCCGTGACGTTCCAACTCTGAATTCAACAATCAATCATTTGCACGATCTAAATCTGACGTAACTGCTGAGTTCAAACAAGTCCCTTTTGCCCTTCATAGATTAAATTGCACACAACGTGATTTTCCTGCAAATAAAACCAACAGACTGGACAAACTGGTTAGCGGTCAGTTAAAATGTGATGTAGAATGAGATGAGATGCGAAAAGAACCTAATAATCTAAGGGTAAAATTTGGGGTGTGACAGTTGCCCCTATTTAAATAGCTTCACCGGATGATTTGAGCGACGTAGACTTGAGAAATCGTGGTGAAAGGTATTTAAATACAGATAACCTAAAATTTTGCGCTTAGACGCAGTGTTATACAATGCTATGGACAAAACGAAACGAAATATAATGCTAACAATGTTATGAATCTAATATGATGCGTATGCTGGAATGATAAATGCAAGAATGCAGACGACACGACGAACAACCCAGACTGGGGAATACGACGTGTCGTCTGCATTCTTGCATTTATCATTCCAGCATATACATCATATTAGATTCATAACATTGTTAGCTGCCAAGAATGTTGTTGGCCCAGTAACAAGGAGGTCTACTCCAACAAAGAGGACCAAACCAAAGAATAATCTCTAGATATAATTAGGCTATCATGTCATTTGAACCTGTTATGAAATGGAACATGTGTATAACTAGTTTATGTATTTGCTGTTGTTTGGAATCAATTTATGTATTTTGCTGTTGTTTGGAATCATTTTAGATATAATTAGGCTATCATGTCATTTGGAACCAGTTTATGTATTTTGCTGTTTGGAATCACTTTATGTATTTTGTGGAACATGTGTATCAGTTTATGAACCTGTTATGAAATGGAACCACTTTATATTAAAATCAGAACATGTCATAATTTTGTGTTAAAAATCAGAACTTATAGGTCATTGTGTGTTATAAAAACACTTTTGTGTTTGGAACCCATTGTGTGTTAAAACTAACAGAATCTTTAACAGACCAAATATTGCAAAAGTAATATTTACAAAAGTAACAGAATCTTTGACAGGTCATGCTCAAAATTACAGACCATTCTCTTAACAGACCAAATATTGCAAAATTAATATTGCATTCATGTTAAACTGTATTCATGCTCAAAATTGCAGGTCATTCTCTTAACAAGCCAAATTTTGCAAAATTAATATTTAACAGAATTTATACATGTTAAACTATTGCATTCATGTTAAATTGATATAATCCAACTATTACATTCATGTTAAACTGGTACAATCCAAAAGTTACAATTTTTAAAAGAACTTAAAGCTAATTCTTACAAACAAAACTTAAGATAATTCTTACAAACAAACCATAACATACTACTTCCAAACAAACCATAACATACTACTTCCAAACAAACATTAATACCCTAACTCATTCTAACAACTAATACAATGATAATCATCACAAACATCAAATTCAAAATCTTTTTCCACTTCATGATATTCTTCATTTCACTTTCAAGTTTCATCATAAAACCAACCAAAGAAACCACACCCAGCTTGCATACCTACCTGAAATTTTCATTGTTTAGAGGTTACCTACAAATTGAAACTTAAACAGAACTTATTAACAAATTCAAAAACCTTGCATACCTTATAATTTGGACAAACTCAGAAAAGTTTTCCCATATTCTTAACAATAGTTTCCCTTTGAAGAACAACCATATCTCCACAATGGCATATGGGTTTTCATCCTGACCTACTATAAACATCTGAATCTCCACTTTCCTATTTCAACATGGAGGGTGAACAACCAGATTTCATGCTTACCAAAAAAAAAACCTAGGTTTGATTTTGGGATTGAGAGGGAAAACAAAAACCCTAGGTTTGATTTTGGGATTTGGGATTGAGAGGAAGAAGAAAAAAAAAATTATCTTACTGTATGGGAATTGGAATGAGAACGAAACAAGACGATGAAGTAAACTTGCTAAGCTATCTGCCACGTACTCACAATGAACGCACGTTTGAGAACAACTAACGGTGAGGATTCAATTGACACCGTTTTAAAAGTTAGAGGACCAACTTGCCAATTTTTAAAGTTAATGGACCAAACTAAACCCCAAGCTAAAGTTAAGGGGCAAAAGGGAGTATTTTGCCTATATACAAATATTAAAAGTTTAGAATAATAGGAAATTTAACACATACTATCAAATTAGGGCTAATAAAAATGATTGAAATCTAAATGTATTAATCATATTTTTAATATAAATTCAAATTAACATATAAATAAAGGATATTAATATTTCCTTTTATTTGAACATAATAAGTATTTTAACCTTAAAAACATCAATACAATTTTATTAACAAATAAATATTTTTATATTTAAACATAATTTTTTCACTACAAAATATAAGCATTTTTCTTATTTTGTATACCACACACAAGATTCATTTTTATATATAGAATAAAAATAATGTGAGTAATAGGGATAATTGCATTTGATATACCCATAGAAATATATATAAAAAAAGAATGAAAATGAAGAAAAAAAACAATATATATTTGATTTGAATGTATTCAAATTAATAAAAATAAATGAAATTTAAATTACTTTTAATGTTAAAAGATTTAAATGATTGAAATAGTAACATCTTATTATTAAAATTGACTTGATATTAATTTTTTAATTATATGCAATTATTGTTTTAAAAAACTTATAATGCTCTATTAAATATGCTTTAATATAAAAAAAAAGTATGCATAACAAAGTCAAACATATTTATTTGAAATAATTTATATTTTTTTAATAAAAGTGAATGACAAAGTAATATATTTTTATATTTTTATACTTTAATATTGTTGAGTTCAGCCTTCGCACTCATTACATCTTCGACATTGTTACTTGCTATTAGAATATCATCCACATAGAGCAACAAAATAACAAATGAATTATCCGGTCTAAATTTGAAGTAAACACAGTGGTCGAACTGACTTCTGATGAAACTTATGCGTGCCATGAACTTCTCGAATCTCCTATTCCATTGTCGAGGAGATTGTTTTAGTCCACATAAGGATCTATTCAACTTGCACATATAATCTTCCTTCCCTTTTTCGACATACCCTTTAGATTACCTCATCAAGATTGTTTCATTTAAATCACCATACAAGAATGCAGTCTTCACATCCATTTGTTCCAATTCAAGGTCAAACTATGTCACTGTGGCAAACAACATTCGAATGGATCTGTGCTTCACAACAGGAGAGAACACATCATTGAAGTCGAAGTCATCTTGAACAATGGTTGAGTTGCCATTACCTCCATGATCTTTCAGGCGTTCAGGGCACACCTTTCTTGTGTAACCCTCCTTCTTACAATGATAACATCAAATACCATATGTTTCACCATTATAATATTTCTGTTGACTTTTACCTTTCTTCTTGTCGAACTTACCATCCTTTCGCAAGAATTTTCCCTTAATGGCCAAACCTTCACCCACCATTGAAGGTTTATGCTCATTTCTTCGTTCAAGTCCTTAGAATACAAGGTTGGTTGAACTTCTTCAAAGGTCAGAGACTCCCTTCCATACAAGAGAGTTTTTTTGAAGTGAGCATGTGTTCTGGACAAAGCATACAACAACAACAATGCTTGATCTTCACCATCGATCTTCACATCAATATTTTCAAGATCAAGAATCAGCTTGTTGAACATATCCAACTACTTAGACAACACTTTGTCTTCACTCATCTTGAATGAATACAAAACTTGCTTCAGGTAGATTCGATTCACCAGAGATTTGGTCATGTACAAACTTTCAAGTTTCACCCATAACCCCGATGTTGTAGTCTCCTTTGATACTTGTTGAAGAACCTTATCACCAAGGCTCAACAATATTGCAATGTGGGTTTTCTTAATCATTCCCGTCTTTTCTTTTGCCATTAACGCAACGTACATGGCTGCCTCTCCCTTCAATGCTTCCAAACAACCCTGTTGAACCAGTAGGGCTTTCATCTTCAAGCGCCACAGATCAAAGTCGTTCACTCCGGTGAACTTTTGAATCTCATACTTTGTTGAAGGCATCTTCTCCATGCTCACCGCACCAATTTGTTGTGAATCGGATGTCTTGAAACAAAGTATAAACGGTTTCTTTATGATCAAGAAACACATAAGGGTTAGGTTTAACAAAGAAAACAAGGTAAAACAACAAGGATTGGTTATAACCTACTATTCTTTCCTTACTCTTGGAACAAGATTACAAGTATACAAGAATAACAAAATAGCCTCTCTCACTTGAAATTAGGATTTTATCTTCCTATTTTTCCTTATGCCAAGGTTGAGAAACTAACATCCTATTTATAAGAAAAATAGCACACTAACCAAATGGGTTTTTTAAAATTATCCATTACAAGATAACTTAGGGTACAAGCTAATTTAAACAATTGGGCTTACTGGAAAGACCCAATTCAACTACAACACGACTACAACACGCATTACTCCTACAGCAGCATTGCGAACAGACTTCGACCTCATGCATAATTCCTGTCGAACCAGAAGCTACCCTTTGATCATACTAGAGTTCGACCCAATATCTCACAATTTTCATCACATATTTTCATGGCGTCCCTTACATCATTTCTCTTATTAAAATTCATAATTTCTCTAACTATTGCAACGAATTTTGAATGATTTCTTTCATCACTATAAATTCATATCGAATTTTCATTTTTCATTTAACTCTTTCATACAAATATTAAAATCTCTCTACATTTATTTTCTACACACCTTTCATACTTAGATACTTTTTAAAATACATTTTCACATTATTATCATAAAAGTATCTTGAGCACTTAGAAAGAATTTGTCTTGAATTTTCATACTTGAAAGAGCAGAAGGCTTTATTATATGTCTTAAAGAATATTACAAATCTTCATATATTCATTTTATTGAAATTGTTGTAAAAATTCCTAAGTTCTAAGGATTGTTTGGAGTTAGGTGTGTATTATAAGAAGGAGGATTGTTTCTTCTTATAGGGTTTATTGTAATCCTTGTTGTCCAGGATTGTTGGAAACAAGAGAATTGGTTTTGAGAGGATTGTTCTCATTTCAACTTAGTGAAAAATTCCAAGAGGATTGTTCTTATAATTGTGTTAGAATCTTGTATAGGAAGACTAGGATTGTATTGTCCATAAGATTTAACAATATTAAAATCTCTTACATGTGGTAAGGTGACTGGAGTACTCTTGGAATGTGAGGGAAACCAGGATATATCCTTGTGTCGTTTACTTTCCACACTTTATCGCTTTCATAACTTAGTAAATAACCAGGAAAGAAAACTCATCATAAGATAAAATCGGAAAATTTCAAAGTACCTAATTCACCCCTCCCCTCTTAGGTGCAATCTCTACTTACAATTGGCATCAGAGCAGGTTATAGGTAACTTGTTCCTACATATCCAATATGGCTTCCACTAGTGTAAATCCAGTTATCAAGGATGGTGGTAGTAGCAACAAACCCCCCACTATTTTTCTGGAGAATATTTTAATTTCTGGAAAATACGCATGAAGGCACATTTAGAAGCACAAGGAGAAGTTATTTGGGAAACCGTCGAAAATGGCCCACATCAACCAATTAGTGTCTTAAATGGTGTCTGGACTCTAAAGGCTAAAACTTCTTATGATGAAGATGATAAAAAGAAAGTCTTTAATAAAAAGAAAGGCATTAATATATTATAAAGCGCACTAAGTATGGCTGAATTCTTTCACATCTCTCAATGTAAATACGCAAAGGAAATTTGGGGCACTTTTGTAGTAACTCATGAAGGAATCGTTGAAGTAAAAAGATCAAGATTGAGTACATTATGTTAAGAGTATGAATCATTCAGAATGCATCCTAGAGAATCAATCTTTGATCTACAAAAGAGATTTGTTAACTTAACTAATCACCTGATTGCTCTCGGTAAGACTTTAACTAACGATGAATAAAATCTTAAAGTTCTTAGGTCTATAACTAGGGAATAACAACCAAAGGTGACCGCGATATCAAAAAAGAAGAGTCTTTCCACATGACTCAGTTTCTTCAGGAGCAAGGCACCATTCAACAATATTATTTCCCTTAGAGACCTGAGCAAAACTCGATTATAGAAAGAAAACATCAACACTTGCTGAATGTAGCTAGATCATTGATGTTTCATGCTAACATACTAGTCAAATTTTGGGGAACTGTATAACAACAACCACCTACATAATAAATAGAACTCCGATAATAATCTTAAAGAGTAAGTCACCTTTTGAATTTCTTTATGACAAACTATTTGCATACTCTGAGTTCAAAGTGTTTGGATGTCCATGTTACATTTCTACCATACCATAACATAGAAACAAATTTACACCTAGAGACATTCCTTGTGTCTTTCTTGGATACCCTGCTAGTTAAATAGGCTTCAAAGTGTATGACTTAGTGTTCAAAACCTTTCATATTTTTAGAGACATTGTCTTTCAAGAGGACATCTTCCCCTTTTATTTAATGTCTGATAACAACAGTGGTGATGATTATTTACATCAAATAGTCTTGCAAAATCCTATTAGTGATTACTCTTCTCATGACCCTGATGATTATGTGTCAAACGCTAATATTCCTCAACATGAAAATTTGAACCCTACAGTACCTGTTCATGACACAAATTATATTGTACTTACTGATCAAAGTGTACCTATTCTCATAGGGTCTAGTAGGACTCACAGAGCTCCAACTAGCTTAAGAGATTTTGTTTGCAATGTCCCTTATCCTCTTAGTGACTCACTATCCTATGACAAGTTGTCTGGTCCATACAAATGCTTTTTCATGCATATTTTCTCAGTTTATGAGCCTCACTTATATCATCAGGCAACCAAAATTCATGAATGGTGCAAAGTTATGAGTGAGGAGATAACTGCTCTAGAAGCAAACAACAGTTGGACAATACAACCTCTACCTTGTGGAAAGAAATATATTGGATGCAGATGGTTATACAAAACAAAATTCAATGTTGATGGTTCATTGGATAAATACAAGACTTGATTGTTTGCCAAAGAGCACACTGAACAATCTGGCCTGGATTTCATAAACATATTCTCAGCTCACATTTGTCAGAGTTCTACTTAGTCAAACTACTGCTCACAAATGGAAACTTTCTCAGCTAGACATAAACAATGCTTTCTTAAATGGTGATTTAGTTGGGAAAATATACATGGATCTGCCACTTGGCTATCCAAGTGAGGGGGAGAACATGGTGTGTAAAATCAATAAATCATTCTATGGTTTAAGGAAACCTTCAAGGCAATGGTACCACAAGTTTTCCACAACAACTTTGGAATATGACTTCACAAGTTTTCCACTCATTATTTACAAAAGGAATTGGTGCATCTCTAGTTATCCTTTTGGTTTATGTAGATAGCATTGTACTTGTAAATATTGACTCAAAACTAGTTTTAGACACTCAAAATATGCTTCAAAGCCGTTCAAATTGAAGTTGTTAGGTGAACTCAAATACTTTATTGGATTGGAAATATCATATTCAAGCAAAAAAATTCATTTATGTCAGAGAAAATATACATTTCAACTTCTTATAGACACTGGTTTCATAAATGCTAAAGCATTTTCCCTACCTATAGACCCTAGTGCAAGTTTCAATGATGAAGAAGGGCCCTTGCTTGAAGATGTATCTGAGTACATGAGAATAATTGGTAGATTCTTTTGCCTAACCATCTTTAGACCCAACATTTCCTATGTTGTAAATAAACTTATTCAATACATGTCCAAACCAAGAAAGCCACATCTAAATGGGATCAATCACATTATGTAGTACTAAAAGGCACACCAGGCCAAGGAGTAATGTTCTCATCAAATCCTTCTCTTACATATTTCTGCATACTCTGATGTAGATTGGGGAAGTTGCATCACAACAAGAAAATCCACCACAGGATTTTGTATTTTCATTGGAGAATCCTTGGTGGCTAGGAAGTCTAAGAAGTAAGCAACAATCTAAAGGTCATCAGCTAAAGCCGAGTATAAAGCTTTAGACTTTATCACATCTGAGTTGTTATGTCTAAAAAAACTTCTAAGAGCATTATACATCAATTTTCCTTCTTGTAAAGGTTTCTTTTATAGCACATCAGCAATTCAAATGGAAAATAATCATATGAGCCATGAAAGAGATAAACATATTGACATAGATTGTCAGTTCATTAGAGAGCATGTGGCTGCGGATTTTATAAAGTTGATACACATCCATTCCAAGTACCAGCTGGATGATCCTCTTACTAAGTCCTTACTTAGAAATGTGTTTCATTACCTCATTATGAACCATTGGTTAAGTTATTTATAAGTAGGTTGCTTATATTTCAAGTTAGGTGTTAAGTTTCTAGTTGATGTTATTTGTAACTACTTAACTAAAAGTTGTTGAAGCTTATAACTGTTGGGTAATGAGGAAGAACATCAACATTGGCCCAAGAGCAACACACAAGTGAAAAAGACACCACATATTCACCCAAAACATTAAGGTGATACGCGTGTGAGTTCTCCCACTTATAAATACTAAAGTCTCCAAAAAATTTACCAAAGGGGGACTCCAATTCACACTTAACTTATTATTTTCAACTGTCATACCCTAATTTTTGACCCTAAGATCCCACTTCTTTGTCCATCATCTTGCATAACGTCTTGCATGTGTGCTTATCATCACTAACCAGCTTGTGCAGGTGCATTAAATTTCAAGGGGGGGGGGGTAGTATTTATTCTCACAATCAGGTATTTCAGGGCATGACCAGTTGATCCTGACTTAAGGTCGTCCTAGGGTTTCTACTTGATATGGGCTCCACTTCCAGAACTATTTCTTCATTCTTAGGCCATTCTTGGAGTAATACTTTAAAGATATTTTGGATGGAATTTCTAGCTATATCTTATTAAAATCAAGATCGGGTTTTGGTAGTGCATGGGTCAAGAATGACTCAAGATCAAGATGTTAAGGTGTATGATTAATGCTTCTTCATTACTTCAGTTGAGAGTACTTGAAATTAGGTCATGATGCAAAGGATGAGGTTGTGGAGTTATTGAGATTAAGGTGACAAGGTAGTGTGACTTTGGTTTATGAATTCCATATGACATCCATGTTTGGTTCCAATGATTTGAGTTCAAATGATTCAAATCGGTTGGATTAAAGTTGGCAAGTATGCTAAAATTGGAAGGCCCATTTATAGGGATTCCTCGAAGTTGAAGTTCATGTCGAATACAAATTAAGGGTAATGGTTACAAGAAGATTCACGTTGTCATAAGGTTCAAGTATCCAAAACTTCATCAAATTTTATTCTAAGACTTTAAGATTCAAGTTGAAATTCCAATTCAAGACATCATGAAAATTCTAAATTTAAAGATCTATAATTTCAACATTCAAGTACCCAATTCATGGTATATATAAGAATTCACCCATTCAAGTGTACCAAGGTTCATCATCATTCAAATCACAAAGCCCATCTTAAAATAAGGATGATTTACATGACAAAAAGATCGAATCGCATCCAATTTTATTTCAAAAAAATTCAAAGCATAACACCATTAAGTTCATCAAAAAATCACAAGCTCAAAGGGATTCAATAGTTCATTACAAGGAGTTCAAGTTAATATTGTCATGCTAAGATTCAAATCCGAGAATTCAAAATGCAAAATTCAAAGGATAAAATAAAAATTCAAGATTTATGTCAAGGAATTCGCGTGTCTAAAGTTTAATGTTCAAAAATTCTTAAAATGTTCAGAGGTTCATGTTCATGTAAGGTTAAAATTTTTGAACTTTTGTGCTAAACAAGAGAGTAGTTTTTTGTGAAGTGAGGGATATAGCTTCACTTGGGTATAAAGCATTTGTTGCTGTAATTGTTTTTACATTTACCATGCTTCAAGTTCAACCTCTAAACGATACGGTATCTAAAATAGCCTAAGGTCAAGACCATTGCAAGGAAGGGCGTTTGTGTCGACTCCTCATACATGGTTCTTGAATTAGAAGCCTGCAACATTAAGAAACTGAGCCTTGATTTAATTAAACATGTTGGTCAAGACAGTAGAACATTCAAGCTTTCACTTATGCTTTCACCTTTTGAATATGAGTCAATATGAAAAAGGAACAATATCATCAGCAAAATCAGTTCATTAATGATTTCCAAAACGGAAAACCGACTTGTTTACGACACCTCCAAAACATAATCCGATAAAATTGGAAGCTCATTCATTTGTTTACCTGCACAATTAGGAACCAGCCAGGAAATCAGAACATGTTGGAACATGTTGGAATCGAAATAGGAATGATATTATTGTCATAAAAGCATGTTCACGTTTATTTCCGAAACTAGTTTTGACACTCACTCAGTTTCAAAATCAAATTTTCAAAACTCATGGAACCTATAAAAGAAAGAGAACATCGTAAGAATATGCCAAGACAAAATGGATACAGCTTTCACACTAGAAAATTCATCCATGAAAAAGCCTCACAGGCATTAAGGTCAGACACCAAAAATCAACAACAACAACATACAAATCGGAACATACATATAACATGCACACACGATTTGGATAGAGGCATTGAGAAAAAATAAGAAGGAAAAAGGAAGGTACTATGCTGATACACTCATGTGGTCTCCTTCAAATGGAATCGAGTGGGCCCGGGCTATTTTTGAAACACTTCCTTCCAAAAGTCCGAAGCTTGGTTGGGTTTAATATCACGAGCCCATGTGATTTGTCTCCTTTCTAAAACACCCATGATCTCTCTTTTTCTTGAATCCTTATTCTAGATCTTGTTTTTTTTTTTGTTTTTTTATTAGTTATTTTAATTAAAAATTTCGGCTTAATTTTAATATGGATTTAAATGTTGGTTTAATTGTGATATTAGTTTTTAGGATTGATTTTGATAACAATTGTTAATTTCATTTTTAATTTTGACCTCAATAACTTTTGATTTAGGAATAGTCTTTAACTTAGTACTATGATAAGTTTTCTTGATTAAGTTTGATTTTTGGTTGATGTGATGATCATGAATTTAATTTTGACTTTGATTTCAATTGGATTTTGGTTATAGTTTCTATTTGGATTTTGATGAGAATTTGATGGTAATTCTGTTACCAAAGCTAGATACTGATCTCGATGCGTAATTTTGATGACTATTCTGTTAGGTCATGATTCCATGTTATTTCTGATAATATCTTAGGTTTAGACTCTTGCATGAAAACATTAGGATTACTTCCCTTTAATATCAATCTTAGGTCTCTTAGGATGTTAACTTAGACAACCGACAATTAGGTTCTCTTTCTCCCAAAAGAGAATTAGACACTAGTCATTCCTAGTCGAGATATGATTCTCCTACCCGATAACATAGTCGAGAAAGATGTAGATTTTTTTCTGCTTGAGAGAGGTATGTGGCATACTCGTCGATTCTATATCCGAGTTGGATTCCTTCTCCCAGTGCTAAGCAAATACTCGTCTTCCACATTTTTGTGGTGGTTTAAGTTAAGTATTCTCCTTGAGATGACGACTTGTCTCTTCTCCTAAAAATAAATAAATAAAAACTTTATCTACCCTTTTAAGGGAACTACGAATGCTCTGATTCCATTCCCGTCAGGATACGTAGGTACGAGATGCAATGTCTTGGTGAACATACTTAGAAATAACACCTTAGGTCTCCCTTTTACCTTTTCACCCTTTAGAAGACAGATAACAAATAACACAATAAAACAAGAGGTTCCTGTAGAGTACTACATATACTTAGGATGCTAACATCTTCTTTAGGTATAAGTATAACCAACCCCAACCAACCCCGAACCTTAGATTCTCTTTTACTTTATTTTTGCATTGCTTTCTTTTTGGGTTATTTGCTCTTTTTTCCTTCCCTCGAATAAATTAAAGTTCACTGGTGAATAATGATTTGTGATTCAAGTTAATGAATAGCTTGATATCCAATTCTCACTGGGACATCAACACTTTTCCTCATGTGAGTTCACAATGCTCTCCCTCAAGTGAAAACTCTTTCGTCCACATACACTTGTACCACCGTTGACACTTTTTTTTCTTTCAAGTGGACACCTCTTCCTGGACTTTTCGATACACCTCTTCCTAGGCATTTCGATTTCAACGGTACACATCTTTCTTAGGCATTTTGATTTCAATGGTACACATCTTTCTTGGGCATTTTGATACAAGTAATCCGACCCCTTTACTCGAACCAAAGACTCATGATACCATTTGTTGCATCATGACAAGGAGTATCCATTGGGCCAAGAGCAACACCCAAGTGAGAGAGACACCACATATTCACCTAAAACTTTAAAGAAATAGAGGTGTGTGTGTTTTCCCACTTATAAATGTTCAAGTCTCTATATTTATAACTAATATGAGACTCTAATTCACACTTGACTTATTATTCTCAACATATATATATATATATATATATATATATATATATATATATATATATATATATATATATATATATATATATATATATATATATATATATATATATATATATATATATATATATATATATATATATATATATATATATATATATATATATATATATATATATATATATATATATATATATATATATATATATATATATATATATATATATATATATATATATATATATGGATGTCTCCCAATGAATGAATTGAATCACTTTCATAATCAATATTCAATTATGTTTGTACTATGAACGCTCTCTACTATAATACACACTTTACCAAATTATGACTAATAATAAAGAATGAAATCTTATCCTTAACGTATTAATTATATTTTAAAATGAATCCAAATCAACACATAAATAAAGGATATTAATGCCTTTATTTATTTGAATATAATATTCAAATTCAAATCCACTTTAACATAAAAGAGAATATAATATATAATATATGCACTGATACTGTCAACCAATAAGTTTATTTCACAAAATCACACGTTTATTTTTAAAATACTGATAAGACATAGTAAATATAATAATTTTAATGGATTGAATGTGAAATATTGTTTTACACGGTTAGTATACTACTTTTAAACTCTTAACATAAATATAATAAGTATTTTAGAGTTAAAAAATCAACAAATTTTTATTAACAATTAAAGTATTATAATATTTAAACAATCTTTTCACTCTCAAAATATAATCCTCTTTCATATTTTTCTTATCATAACAAGAATTAATTTTTATTCATAAAATAAAAGTGATGTGAGTATTAGGGTATGTTTGGATTGATGGTATGAGATAAAATAGAATAGAGTAGAGTGGTAACTAATGTGATTCTATTATTTAGATTTGCAAATAATGGATTAAATGGAATGTAACATGATGGAATTCATTCCATCCAAATCACCATTTTTTATTCCACTCGATTTGAGGTGTGTGTGATGGAATGACATATTTCTAATAAGATAACCAAACAATGAAATGTGATCTATATTTCATTCCGTTATGTTATGTTCCACTTTATCCTGTTATGTTCTATCAATCCAAATATAGCCTTACGGATAATAGCATTTGATATTCTCATAAAAATATAACTAAAAAAATGTAATGTTAACTTGTACCCCTGAAACATATATTAAATAAATAAAAAATATGTATTAAAAAAATTATTAGTTATAAATTTGTGTTAAATTTAGCACACAATTTTTATGAAAGGACAAAATTATATATATATATATATATATATATATATATATATATATATATATATATATATATATATATATATATATATATATATATATATATATATATATATATATATATATATATATATATATATATATATATATATATATATATAAACTATGTACAAATATAAACTTATTATATTATATGCATGCTAATAATTTTTATATATGAAACATTTTATAAGATTTTATTTTATACGATATATATCATATGTATATATAATATCATATATTTATATAACAGTCAATTACTACTTTTTTTTACCTATTTTTTAAGTCAACTAATATATTTTAATTGATGTTGTTATTAAAAGCGTTAAATTTGTTAAGAATTTAATTAATATGCACTGACAGTATAAAAATATTTTACACTGTTAATCAATTACTTTCATATATTTCGCTACATCATATTGTAAATTTTAAGTTACCGATATGACATGATAGATTCATTAATTTCTATTAGATAATAGTGTAAAATTATTTTACACTTAAACTCAATTGTTAATCAATTTTTTTTTCATTTTAAAATTTCATGAAAATAAAAAAATAGAATGTTAGTGCAAAAACGTAAGAGTCTTTTTTTTCTTTCTTTTTCTATATAAGCTTTGAAATGCTCAATATTTTAGATTTTAAAAACCTTAATTAATTTTTATATATAAATAATTTTACGTGAAAACAAATGTTTTGATTTAAATTCACTTCACTCTCATATGATTTTAAATTGAACAATTGGATTGTTTGATTCTTTCATTCTTAAAAAATCAATTTCAATTTACAACATATTCAATCACACATGATCCAAATTTTAATGCTAAAAAAAATTGATAGTATGAATATTCAAGTCACTTTTAGTAAATATTTTACTTTTTATACTATTGATTTGGATTCAATTTAATTCATACAAAATAAATTTTGAATTGTTTTTGTTGATTTAAATGAATAAAATTTTGTTTTTAATAATGAAATTTTTTTTTTCAAATCTAAAACAAAAGAGAACTATTTAGCTTTACCTTTGTTATAAAAAATAAATAATGTGTACTAGTTTATATATCACTTTTCATTATATATTTTTCCTGTTAAAAAAATCTAAACAAGTAAGAAGGTCAACGCAATTAAAGAACTAAAATTTAAAGACAAAAGAATGTGATATATTTTTCAAAACATTTATTATAATTATTAAAAGACAATTATCATAATTTTATTTAAATAAAAACATATCCGAAACCTAATAATTCATATATATATATATATATATATATATATATATATATATATATATATATATATATATATATATATATATATATATATATAATAATTTTATTGTATATTTTACCCTTGTAAGAATAGATAAATATATTTATTATTATATTATATATATGCTTTTAATAGTATTGTTTTAAGATACCTTTTTCGGGTGTCAACTCATTCTGGAAACTTGCCACGACATTATTAAACAGTAATATGTGTACAACATATCTATTACTATTGCAAGAGGTTATTTATGCACTTGTACAATAAATCATCTAGTGTACACAATACATTGTTAATACATTGTTTATCTATTACTCTTGCTACCTCACTATTAAATAGTAATAGTTGTCAACTCTTTTTTATTATTATCAACACCTATTCTTCAGATTCTCGATTTAAACCAGGTCCACTTTTTCTAAGCTGTCAACACCTATTTTTCAAATTTTCTATTCAAATCAGGTCCATTGTTCAAACGAGGTTCAGGTCCACTTTTCTAGCTGTCGCCAGCTATTCTTCAGATTCTCTGTTCAAACGAGGTTCAGGTCCACTTTTCTAGCTGTCGCCAGCTATTCTTCAGATTCTCTGTTCAAACAAGGTCCATTTTTTTTGTCACATCTATTTCTCAGATTCTCTGTTCAAACCAGGTCTGTCACATCTATTCAAGGTCTGTCACATCTATTCATCAGATTCTATGTTTAAACAAGGTCCACCTTTTCTATGTGTCACATCTATTCTTCAGATTCTCTGTTCAAATAAGGTCCATTTTTCTATGTGTCATATCTATTCCTCGTATTTTCTATTCAAACAAGATCCATTTTTTCTGAATCTGAGAAAACTTTTAATTTTTCATCTCTAGACTAAAAATAACTCCTTATTTAGTACTTATCTAATTTCATCTATAAATCAAAAGTAATTTTTTTATCCTTCTTCTCCAGAAGAAAACATTTATACTGCCGAAGAAAACATTTATACTTAGGGGTTGCTCTTTCTTTCTTCATATGTGAACATTAAAAAATCTGTCAATTTTAATTTTCAAGCTGGATGATTAAGTTTTTTAAAATTGGAAATTTAAAGTCTTATCACATATTTTTGTTTTTAAAATTTTTGAATAACTCATTCTTCAAAAAAGGTAATTTTTTCTGTATTCCTTCTTTTTATTTAAAGAAAACAGAATTTTCTATCTTCATATGCAATCTCGGAAAAAATCAGAGAAATTATATGTGAATTTCGATTTCAAGTTGTATGAATAAATTATTTGAAATACATAGTTTTGTTTTTAAAATATCTAGATTATTTTGAGATGATGTAATGTGAAAAAAAAGTTTAAGGGATGGAGTTAGCCAAACTTGCTAGCTTCACATCTCTCCATTATGATTGATGACTTTTCAGTTATTTATTTATTTTTTACTTTGAAATGTCAAAACAATTTATCTACTACCTCCTTTACCTTTTTAATAATTTTTTTTATTTATTAATTATATTTTTTAAAATAAATTTGTGATCTTATTTATTATATTTTTAAAAATGATTTTGTTTTCTCAATTCAATTCTATAATATTTTGTTTAAAATGTTTTATTTAAATAAAAATATTCATAGAATATTTAAAAAATTCATGATTGCAAATCATTTTGGGTAAGGTGTACTATTGTCTACATAATTTTAGAAGTTTTTTTTAATGGTATTGATGATAATCAAAAGTTTGTCTCAAATAACATACTAAGATTTAAGTATAATTTAGATTATTTGATAAAATGGGAGAGAAAATTTCCTAAATTAAGGAATATTTTTCTCTAAAACTATATATATATATATATATATATATATATATATATATATATATATATATATATATATATATATATATATATATATATATATATATATATATATATATATATATATATATATATATATATATATATATATATATATATATATATATATATATATATATATATATATATATATATATATATATATATATATATATATATATATATATATATATATATATATATATATATATATATATATATTATGGTATGGGTATATTTATTTATGGTCTATAAATATGTTTTTAAAATTTTTTCCAAATAATTAATGCAAATACTAAAATTTAACATACTTTTTTTTTATTATTTTTATATTTTTTTGTATTTTTTAAATCTCTTTTCTTCATTGATTTTTAGAATAGTTACTCTATAAGAATTATAAAAGTCATATTCTTTTTTTTTTTTATCAATTGAAATATTTAAGTAGTGTATCATAATTTCAATTGAATTGATACTTATCACATCTTATATCTATAGTGAGGACCAATTTTATTATTGCCCTATTAAGACCTCATTTTGTTCCGATTTTTCAAAAAATACAGATATGGGATCCTGTAAATTTGATATGATTTTGTTATTGTTATTTTATCAAATGATTTTGGTATGGTTATTCTCTAGACTTTATTTTATGATTCAATTGACAATAAGTGCTTTAACGTTAAAAACTTCAATAAATTTTGGATTTAAATGTAGTATACTAAAAAGACAATTTTACCTATACAACCAGTTAAAATGGTTATAATTGTTATGTAATATCAGTTTTTTTAAAAATAAAAATATTTTTTTTTCTGATACATTATTATAATTGGTTGATAGTATAAAATATTTTAGATTGTGAGAGCATTTTCTTTTTTTTCATAAATTTTTATTAACAATTAAATATTGTAATATTTTAACTTTTTGTTTTTCACTCCAAAATGTTATTCTATTTTTTATTTTTTATCCCACACACAAGAATTAATTTTTATTTATAGAATAAAAATAATGCGAGTAATGAGAATAATTACATTTGATATACCATAGAAATATAAATGAAAAATGAATGAAAAGCTAAATAAGAAAACACTATATATTTGATTTGAATATATTCAAATTTCAATCTGATAAGATTAAATGAAAATTAAATTACATTTAATGATAAAAGATTGAAATGATTGAAATAGTAACACCTCATTATTAAAATTGACTTGATATTAAATTTAATAATTTAATTATATCTAGTTATTTAAAAAACAGTTATAATGCTATATTAGTTATGCTTTATTACAAAAAATAGTATGCAAGACAAAGTCAAACATATTTATTTGAAATAATGTGGGAAAATGGTGTCATTTTTTTTCTTCATATAAATTCAATGACAAAATAATATATTCATATATTATTTTTTAATATTTTTGATAGTAATTACAAATTTAATATATTTATGTAAAAATAAATACACATGAAAATAGTTTGGATATAAATTATTAAATTGGTTATAAAAAAGGTAATTATTACAAGTTTAATTTAAAATATAAAAACATTTATTATGAAATGAAGACAAAAAAATCCATCATTAATAATTTTAAAAGAGAAAAGGGATGGTGAACAGACAGTGAAAATTATTTTTATACTTTCAATTAATGATAACCATGTATCTCATTAAGTTAGCCTGTAAATCTGAAATTACTTATATGATTTAATACTTTAAAATATTTTGATTGGATGTATGTGTAATACTTTTATACCAACAGTACACTACCATTAAACTCATTTTAAAATTTGTGTATATATAGTATGGGAGAAATACTTATTCGGACACAATCTCAAATAAATATGACTTGGGCACAATCTCAAATAAGTATTTTTTTATAAGCAACAAAACCATATATATGGTATACTAGGATTATACCAATCCGAATACAATAATCAATCGATTACATGGAAGTTTAACCTATACAACCAACAACCCCACATACCTTAAATGACCAAAATACAAAAGCGCCTAGATCAAATAATCTAAAAGGATATTTAAACCAATGGTAGAAACTACATTTAATATAAGATGAAGGACTACAATCCAACCAGTTCCAAGAGGTATGAATTATTCTCATTGAAATATCCTCGTGTTTGTCAATCAAGCTGTGGAAGATGGTTTGGTTTCGTGTCCACCAAATAGCCCAACAAGTCACCAACCATATGAATGAAGCAAAAGATTTGGACGTTTTCTTAACAACCTTCAAAAATCAATCTAAAAAGTGGTCACAAACATTATTCACCTCGGTTCAAGGAATGTTCACCCAATGCGCAATCTTACGCTAAACTAAAATAATACAAAGGCAACCTGCAAAATATGTGATTGATATCTTCTATAGAATTAAAACAAAAGACACAAACAACATCGTGAGGATTGAAGATTATTCCCATGGCCACCAAATTCGCTCTTGTTAGGAGCCTATCCAAAACGACCCGCCAAGCAAATATTCTAACTTTAAGAGGAATTTTAGTTTGCCAAAGAATATCTAAAACTGTCTTGGGAGAAATCTTTAACAACCAAAGAATTATAGCAAGATTTTACTGTAAAGGAACTAGCACAACCTCCTTTCCAAACAAATCGATCCATAGATTCACAACGAGGCGTAAAATCTATCAGCAAAAATTGCAAAGAATGAAAGTCAACCCTAGCTTCCAATGGAAGATCGTGGCTTAACAAATCAAAACTCCAAAACCAAGTATCATTAAGCCAGAATCCCATGTCTGAAAATGTAATTTGTTGCAAAAAACTTCCAGAAGAGGTTGAGTCAGAAATGCTCATAAGATCCTTCCACCATAAAGATTCACCTTTGGAAGGCAACAACTTCTTTTTCATTAGTAGACGTGCAAACAAACAACCATAATGACTTACTAACAGTGCACGCTAAATAGGATCCGATTCTGTGATACAACACCAAAGCCACTTAGAAAGGAGGGCGATATTAAAGGTTGAAAGGACTCTGATTCCCAAACCTCCACTACTCTTTGGTAAGCACATTGTTTTCCAACTGACCCAAGAAACTCCATGTTTTTTGAAAGATCCATACCACCAAAATTTCCGTTGGATAGAAATTAGCTCTTTCATGATCTTGGAAGGAACTTTGAAAAATGGTAAATAATATATTGGCAGGTTAGATATAACAGAGTTAATCAAAATTACTCTACCACTTACCGAGAGAAAATTTTTTTGCGCCATGCCGATAGTTTTGATTTGAAGTAATTCACCACCGGATTTCAAAAAGCTAAGCTACAGGGATTTCCTCCTACTTCCTTACCAAGGAATATGAACGAAAGAGCTCTCACTTTACAGGTTAAGAAGTGAGCTGCAACACGTAAATATGTTGCATCTTGACCAATACCATAGATACTGCTTTTCTAGAAGTTGATGAGTAATCCAGACAGAAGTTTAAAGCTCTTCAACAATACTTTAATAACCCATAAATATTCCCATAAACCTTCACAAAAGAGTATCGTATCGTCTGAAAATTGAACGAGATTCACGTAATTGTCTTCTTCCACTCTAAAACCTTTCAACATACCCCTTGAAGAAACATGCCTTAACATAATCACAAGTGCCTCAGCTACTAAAGAAAACAAGAAAGGGGATACTGGATCCCCTTGTCTAAGACCACGAGATGCCTTAAAATCCAAAGTCGTCCCACCATTAACGATTACAGAGAGGAAGAAATTTAGTGTTCCTCCATGAATCTAGCTAATCCATTTAGGACAAAAATTCATGGCTCTAAGAATCTCTTCAAGAAACGACCAGTTTACACAATCACAGGCTTGTTGAAAATCTACCTTAAAAGGCAAACACTTCTTCTTCCTTCTCCTAGCCACATAAATTAATTCATTAACAAGCAATACACCATCGAGCATTTTCCTTCCGAGACCGAAGGCAGTCTGTGACTTTGATACCAACTTGTCCATGATTCGACTCAACCTAGAAGACATAATCTTAGCAATAATCTTATATATATATACAGCTTACCTAACCAATTGGCCTAAAATCAGTCAGCTTTTGAGGATTATCCACTTTCAGAATCAAAGCAATAAACGAGGATTATCCACTTTCAGAATCAAAGCAATAAACGAGGATGTCAACGCCTTTGGTAAGTTAGCATGTTTGTGGAAGTGATTTATTACACGAGAAACATTGCAGCCAACAGAACTCCAACAACGTTTCAGAAAGTCGAGGTTAAATCCATCAGGGCCAGAACTTTTAGAACTGTCCTCACCAGAAACACTATCCCAAATCTCCTCTTGTGAAATTGGAGCCACCAGCATACTATTGTCTTCAATGGAAACTTTCTACAGGTCTTTCATGTTCAGATGAATGTCCCTGTTTGGGATTCGTTTGAATTTTGTTTCAAAGTAGTCTCTAGTTGTACTTTTAATATCCTCAACTCCTATATTTCCATCACTAGATTTTAGCAGTGAGATATTGTTCCTTCCCGACCTACTTTTGAGCAAGGCATGGAAAAAACGAAGTTTGAGTCCCCATCACTAATCCACTTTGATTTAGCCTTTTGCTTGATAATACTCTCTTTACTCTTGAGGTTGCTCCAAATATTTTCTATTTCTTTACCCCTTTATTTAAGTTCTTCATCAGAAGCTGAACCAAATATATATTCCATGTTATCTTCAATCTCTTTTAGAGATTTTGCACCAGTCTCAATATTTAAATCAATTAACCCAAATATATTTATGTTCCACCATCTAAATTTATCTCTCAACCTTATAAATTTAACCACCAAGACATATGAAGGACTACCTTCCACTTCTATTGAATTCCACGAAGAATGCACAAAGTCTAGAAATCCCGGATTGTCGAACTAGCAAGCAAATACTTTAAAGGGCTTTGGACCCCAATTGGCATAGTTTGACTTCAACCAGATTGGTCGATGATTTGATATATCTCTTATTCGTGAAAACTGAGCCACAACTTCCCACAATGATATTAGGCCATCAAATAAAAGAAATCGATCAAGTCGACTCTTACAACTGCCATTGTCTCTGAACCAAGTGTACTTGTTACCAATGATTGGCACATCTACTAGATCGATAATTTCAATGAAAGTCAAGAAATCTGACATCTCAGTTAAACTACTACAAGCTCTCCCTTTCCTCTCATCCTTATTTTTTATTGAGTTAAAGTCTCCTGCAATCATCCACTCACCTTGAGGAAATGAGTTTTTGATTAAGATAAGATCCTCCCATAATTTCTTTTTCTCATTGATGTTACAAGAAGAATAAATGTTAACCAGGTAACATTTCACCCCTTTCCATAGACCATAAATGTCTAAATATCCCTTGCCTCTGAAACTAAATTCTAATTTGAATACACCTTTCCTCCAAATTAAAAGTAAACCCTCCTGATTGTCCTATAGAAGCAGAAACATACCATTCCAAATCTCCCAAACTCCAGATGCTTTGAACATACTTATCGTTCATGACTTGGATCTTAGTCTCTTGCAAAAAATAAATGTCAACAAGACCTTCTAAAAGAATCTTATTCAATTTCCTATGTTTTAGATAGGAGCTACACCATCTAACATTCTATGAAATACAATTCATGGGACCCTTGTTTCAGCCCTTATCTTAGACTCAAAAATGTTTCTATCTCGATCCTCCATCACTCGGATTACTCGCTTGAACACTTCATCGTCTTCTTTACCTTTCACGCCCATTTCTTTAATAACATTCCATACCTTGACTGAAATTTCTTCTAAGGATTTCTTGATTCTAACGTTCCCACGGTTGACATCTGAATCACATATCGACTCACAACATAAAACTGAATTGCCGAAGAAATTTGAAGATTCAATTTCATCTATCTCAGACCCATCATGACAACTCCCGATAGCCAAAAGATCATTGTTTTTAAGGCAAGAATGGTGGATGAGAGCAGAAAAATAAGATGGGGAAAATGAAATTCTGATGTGATCATAGATTTCTGCTATCAGTTTAGACTTTCTTAGTTTAGTTATACGGGATGGACCTATAAGAAGTGTAACTGTACATTGGATTGGGTCAGATGCCTCTCCAATGCGGCCCAAAAGTAATAGGCCTTCATGCTCTAAGCCAACTCCCGGGTACATTGGATCTTCACTTGAATCCAACATAATGTTTGTTTCCAATTCTACTGCCTCCAGATTAGACACACTGACTGCTAGCTCATGATTATTATTGTCTGTATCACCCATTCCAAGATGTACCTTTTCATCAGAAAGGGTCATTTCCATACTATCCTTCTACACATTAACAATACACATATCTTCAACGTTCTTACCTAATCCATCAATAGCCTGATTAGCAGACCTAGGAATTTTGGAACTTGAGCCTCCCAGACTGCCTTCCATGTTGTTGTTCTTTGTTCTTCCTTTATTTGATGTTGATGCCTCCGTTTCTGATAGTGATTCCCACATGCCACCATTATCATCATCATCTGAGTATGATGATGAACTCTCTGTGTCGCTCACCCTTTCCACCTTTTTTCTAACTACTATTCTTTTTGGACCATGATTATCTTCTGTAAGCTTAATATGATATACTATATCATTGATCTCCATGTTAAAAACTTGGTTCAGATCCATGGAAAAATTTATTTTAACCAGAAATCTTGCTACGTCAAGATTAACTTGATTATCCATCTCTTAATCACAGCAAACAAATTGACCAACACACCCTGATATGAACTTGAAAAATATGTGATTCCATGCATGGCAAGGTAATTTGAAACACTTCATCCATGTTAGACGTTCCATATCAACATTGTTTGGAGACCAAGGGTGAATCTCGCCAAATAAGCTTTCCAACCAAGAACGCTCCTATTCTACTAGCAGTTTTAACTCTCCAGCTTCCCGTTCCTCGAGTAGACAATTATTTGCTCATAAAGGTGTCACTTTGATATTAAAATAGGCTTTCAAATTGAAGGCGTCTTGATTTCTATAAGTTGAACCAGCCTTGTCAACAATACCCACAAATGCTTTTTGGAATCGTTCCGTCTCCGATTCATTTACATTGAACATCAGATGATCAAAAGTTGTTTTTTTTTCTTTCGAAATCGTTCTGCCTGGGTCAACATATTTCATATCTTCCTCCTTAGAACCTGGTTGTCCAAACTAAAATCTTATTGATTTGACTGTATTGTTTTTGCCTAACTTCCGTCCAAGTAGCATTCATCATTGAAGGGATGCAAGAATCAGAAAAGAACACCAATAAGCCAAAGAATTAAGAAAGAACACCAAGAGCCAAGACCCCTAGTTCTAAGACTAGGAGTTTTATTAGAATATTAATAGTAATTCATATTTATTTAGTTGTACTATTTTCTTAGCCCCTAAGTTTGTTAGAGGGTATTTTAGTATTTTATCTTATTCTAGTAACCCTAGTTTTAGCTTATAAATAGGGTGACAATCATTGTAACTTTCATCATGTTTTTCTGCCGTCATTCTTAATAGAATATTTCTACCTTTCATCATTTATTCTACCTTTGCACCAACAATTGGTATCTAGAGCTCCGGTTCAGATTCATTGGGAAACACGGGAAACACGAGTGAACGTGAGGTCTTGTGTGTTTGATTTTGATTCTTAGATTCATGTTGAATCTTGAACAAAATCTGATCAGAATTTTATTCTGTGGGTTGGGAAACACTGTGTGAGAAATCTGAGTGTATTGTGCAAGGTGAAAAATGAACGGAAACGGCAACATGAACATCAAGCTTCCAGTATTTGACGGTAAAAACTGGAATCGTTGGATGATCCAAATGCGTGTACTGTTTGGTGCTCAAGATGTATTAGATCTTGTCACTGATGGTTATGTTCCGGTAGCAGCAGATGCAACGGATGAACAGAAAAACGCGCAAAAGGAAGTAAGGAAGAAGGATCAGAAAGCATTATTCTTTATTCATCAATGTGTTGATGTAAATGTGTTTGAGAAGATTGCAGATTCAACGATAGCAAAGGCTGCGTGGGACACACTGGTTAGATGTTATGGTGGTGACGCATCAGTGAAGAAGGTGAAGCTTCAGTCCTTGGGAAAGCAATATGAGAATCTCAACATGAAGAATAATGAGAAAGTTTTTGAATACATCTCCAGAGTGATTCTGATCACTAATGAGATGAAGGCGTGTGGAGAAACTCTTTCTGAAGAAACAATCATGGAGAAGGTATTGAGATCCCTTACCTCTCAATTTGATTACATTGTGGTAGCAATAGAACATTCCAAAGATCTGAGTACTATGAGAATTGAAGAGCTGCAGAGTAGTTTAGAAGCGCAAGAGTTGCGTTTGACTGAGAGAACTTCTGAAAGGGAAGTAGAGCAGCAGACTCTGAAAGCAACTTCTGATAGGAGGTATCAGAAGCAGTCAGAAGCCAAGAGAAGATCTGATGGTGGTCAGAAGTCAGAAAGCTCAATCTATGATAGGCAAAAGAATGCTCAGAAGGGAAAAGAGAAGTATGACAAGAAAAAGATCCAATGTTACTGTTGTAAGAAGTTTGGTCACTTTGCTAGAGATTGTTGGTCAAACAAGGAGAAGAAATCAGAAGAAGTAAATATAGCCAGAAGTTCTGATGACGAATCTGTGCTATTGATGGCCTCTGAATCTGATGATCTGACAGACTGGTGGTATATGGACACTGGCTGTTCAAATCATCTTACTGGAAACAAGAAATGGCTGGTTGACTTTGACTCTGAAAAGAGGACAAAGATCAGATGTACTGATGACAAATATCTTAATGCAGAAGGTATGGGAAATGTCAGAGTGACTCTGAACAATGGGAAAACAGCATTGATTCAGAACGTGTGATATGTACCTGGCATCAGAAGCAATCTGATGAGTGTGGGACAATTAATTGAGAAAGGTTTTTCAGTTACCATGAAGGACAATCTTCTGAAGCTATATGACTACAATCAGAAGTTGATTATGGAGTCAGAACAGGGAAGGAATAGAATATTCAAGGTGAATGTCAGAACTGCAGACTCAGAATGTCTTAGTGCAACATGTGCTGAGAAGGAGAGTGAGCTGTGGCACAAAAGATTTGGTCATTTGAATTTCAGAAGCTTAAAACATCTGAATTCAAAGAAGCTGGTACATGGAATTCCTGCAATTAAGAAGCCTGAAAAGTCATGCAAAGTTTGCATGGAAGGAAAACAACCACGTTTGCCATTTGCGTCAGAAGTTGCTCCAAGAGCAAAACATGCCTTGGGAGTTGTACATTCTGATGTGTGTGGTCCATTTCCAGTAGCATCAATTGGAGGGAATAAATACTTTGTGTTATTTGTTGATGAATTCACAAGAATGACATGGGTATCTCTTATTAAGTTCAAACACGAGGTGTTTGATGAATTCAAGAAATTCAGAATGAAGGCTGAGAATCAGAGTGGTCAGAATTGAAGATTCTTAGAACTGATGGTGGAGGTGAGTATAACTCCAAAGAGTTCCAGAAGTTCTGTGAGGAGAATGGAATTGAGCATGAGGTTACTGCTCCTTATACCCCTCAACACAATGGTCTTGCTGAAAGAAGAAACGTACTTTGCTTGATATGGTGAGAAGCATGCTAAAGGAGAAGAAGCTTCCTCAGAAGCTCTGGGGAGAAGCTGTTGCCACTGCAACGTATGTACTCAACAGATGTCCTACGAAGAAGTTGAAGGAAATAGTTCCTATGCAGAAGTGGACTGGAGACAAGCAAAGTGTTAGTCATATGAAGGTGTTTGGTTCTGTTTGCTATAAACATGTTCCAGAAGCCAGAAGACAGAAGCTGGATGATAGAAGCAAAGTGATGATTCTGATAGGGTACCACAGTACAGGTGCATACAAGCTCTATTGTCCAGAAACCAATAAAATTGAATTCAGCAGAGATGTGATTGTGAAGGAATCAGAAGTTTGGAATTGGGATAAGTCTCAATCTGATTCTGATGTTAGAACTTTTGAAGAAAGGTCAGAGTTAAGAATTTCTGAAGTTGAAGTAAACTCTGACGTTGATTCTGACTCTGGAGAAGACTCAGAAGATGAAGGTGACTCTGATGATCCAGACTCTGATGGTAATCCAGATTCTGGTGGAAATTCAGACTCTGAAGATGGCCAAGACTCTGAAAATATGCCAGATCTTGAAAATGGTCAAAGCTCTAGAGGAAGTCAACCATCTGGAGCTGGAAACTCTGAAGCTCAAGACTCTGAACAAGTTCAGAGACCACAAAGAATCAGAAGTATTCCCAGAAGATTTGCAGAATTTGACATGCTACAAGACACTGAAGTAGACTCTGAAGGAGAAGTTATTCAGTGTGCCATGTTAGTAGATTCTGAACCTATAAGTACAGAGGAGGCTCTTAAGCAGAAGCTCTGGCTGAAGGCCATGAAAGAAGAACTTGATGCTATAGAGTGAAACAAGACTTGGAACCTGACAGAACTTCCAAAAGACAAGAAAGCCATCAGCGTCAGATGGGTTTTCAAGCAGAAGTTAAAGCCAGATGGCTCAATTGGCAAACATAAAGCAAGGTTGGTAGCCAGAGGATTTCTACAAAAACCTGGGCTGGATTACTCTGAAGTGTTTGCACCTGTAGCAAGACATGAAACAATCAGAATGGTGATTGCAATAGCTGCTAATAGGAATTGGCCTCTGATGCATTTAGATGTAAAATCTGCATTTCTGAACGGTCCATTAGAAGAAGAAGTTTACGTGTCACAACCTCCTGGATTTGTGAAAAAGAATCAGGAAGGGATGGTCTACAGATTATACAAAGCTCTATATGGACTGAAACAAGCGCCTAGAGCTTGGAATCAGAAGATTGATTCATTTTTCAAGAAGCAAGGCTTTCAGAAATGTGAGATGGAGTACGGTGTCTATGTTCAGCATACTTCTGAAGGCAATATGACTCTGGTATGTTTATATGTTGATGATATACTATTGACTGGAAGTTCTGAACAGGAGATAGCCAAGTTCAAGAAAGTTCTGATGAATGAATTTGAAATGACTGATCTAGGCAAAATGACATACTTTCTAGGGATGGAGTTCAGATATTCTGAGAAAGGTATCATTTTGCATCAGCTCAAGTATGAATTAGAACTTCTGAAGAGATTTGATCTGAAGAATTGTAAGATGGCTGTCACACCTTCTGATACAAATCAGAAACTGGATTCAGACTCTGAAGGAAAGGATGTGGACGCTACAACCTTCAAACAGTTGGTTGGTTCTCTGAGGTATTTGTGCAATACCAGACCTGATATCTGCTACTCAGTTGGGATGGTTAGTAGGTTCATGAGTAAACCTAAGTGGTCCCATTACCAAGCTGCTGTCAGGATTCTGAGGTATATCAAAGGAACTCTGAAGTATGGAGTGTTATTTCCCTCTGGAGGAAATAATGAGTCAGAACTTCTGAATTATTCAGACTCTGATTGGTGTGGAGACAGAGTTGACAGAAGAAGTACATCTGGGTACTTGTTCAAATTTCTGGGAGGTTCCATTTCTTGGTGTTCCAAGAAGCAACCTGTTGTGGCGTTGTCAACCTGTGAAGCTGAATACATTGCAGGTGCTGTTACTGCATGCCAAGCTGTGTGGATTCTGAATCTGTTGCAGGATCTGAAGATTAAAGTAGACAAACCTCTGAAGTTGATGATTGACAACAAGTCTGCAATCAATCTTGCCAGAAACCCAGTGTTGCATGGGAGAAGCAAGCATATTGAGACTAAGTATCATTTTCTGAGACATCAAGTTCAGAGTGGAGTGTTAGAAGTTGTACACTGCAGCACTCAAAAGCAGTTGACAGATGTTCTGACGAAAGCTATCAAGACTGATCAATTTCTCAGACTAAGGGATGGAATTGGTGTTACAAGTTTTGATGGAATATGAATTAAGGGATGGTATTAGAATATTAATAGTAATTCATATTTATTTAGTTGTACTATTTTCTTAGCCCCTAAGTTTGTTAGAGGGTATTTTAGTATTTTATCTTATTCTAGTAACCCTAGTTTTAACTTATAAATAGGGTGACAATCATTGTAACTTTCATCATGTTTTTCTGCCGTCATTCTTAATAGAATATTTCTACCTTTCATCATTTATTCTACCTTTGCACCAACAAGTTTAAGCCAAAGACTTTGATGAACTTAGAACCATGGATATGAAATCAATGGTTTCTATTCAAAGTCCAATATTGAAAAAGAACCCTCAAATTTTGAATCTTCTGTTCTTGATTTAGTATTTTTTTAATACTAATTTGGATGTTCTTTATTGATTCTAAAGGAGATTTTAAGTGCATTTTAGACTGAGACCAATATATCTCAAAGATGATGAGCAACATGCTCAACATGTTTTCAAGTTAAAATGAAAAAAAAAATCTTCAAAAGTCGTTTTGTTTGCCCAAATAGATGCAAATATACGCTATATCATAATTAATAATAACATCTGCATGTAATTTGCCTTCTTAAGCTTGCAATATGCTATTTATTCGTTCAAAAATAAAATTTTGAGCATTAATCTATTAGAAAAAAATCTATCACAAATGTTAGTTTTTATTTATGCACGTATATAAGTATATTCATTTTATTTTTTTGCACTTGTATAAGTAGATTCATCTCTTTATCATACTGTATACTTTCAAAATTGTTTTAAGATACTATCATATTAAATAGTTGAATAGACAAGAAAAAAATTACAATTCAATAAGTTTACTTTTCTAATGAAGTATACTTTCGGATTTATTTTGGAAAGATGACTCACTTACAAAGAAATATAGTGTACATAAAATGCGTCCCAATGTTCATTTTTAAATTTAAAAGGATTTTTGGTTTTTTCACATTGTACCACTAAAATCATCAAAATAATTCCTTAATATTTGTGGCTCCCCTCAATTTCATTGGGCAAGATCCGTCATTGGAAATGCCTAAATAATTTATCTACTAGTATTTCGTTTTATCTTTCTTAATAAATTCTTTTATATTTATTTATTAAATTTTTCAAAAGTAATTGTGATCTTTTTTATTATAACTTTTAAAATAATTGTCTTTGTTCAATACATTTCTATAGTTTTTTTTTTCTTTAATTATAAAAGATTTTGTCACAACCATCATTTTGGTAAAGTATTTCGTAATAAAAAAAGATCATTATGTTGGGACCATATGAACTAACATTTTTTCTATTGGTTAACATATGGGCTATTGAAGTAAATTATTTTAAGATACATGTCATATTTTTCATTGGCATTTATTTCCTTACAATTATATAAGTAGTGCACTCTAGTTTCAATTTAATCTTTACTTGTCACATCATATATCTGTATGTTAGGATCGATTTTAGTATGGACCTCATTTTGTTCCTATCTTCCAAAAATACACAGATAAATGGTCCTATTAAGTTTTATATGATTTTGTTATTTTATCGAAGACCCGTGAAAGGCCATTCAATAGAAATCATTATAAATAATAGAACAAATATTTGTATTTCCATCAACACAAATTACACTTTTCTAATCTCCTTTTTTTTTTTTTTCTTTAATTTTTTTTTATTTTTATTTTTATCTTTTGAGTTTGTGAGATGTTGGATTGAACTCTAGTATGGTCGAAAGATAGCTTCTAGTTCGACAGGAATTAACCATGAGGTCGAAGTCTGTTCGCATGCTGCTGTCGAAGATAATGCGTGTTGTAGTCGAAGTTTGCTCTAACATGCATTAGTCAATATTGTTAGGTTTGTTAACATGTTGAATTGGGTCTTGCTTGTAAGCTTAGTGGTTTAAGTTAGCTTGTAATGAATAATTAAGTTAGCTTGTAATGAGTAATTGTTAAAAAGCTATTAGGTTAGTGTGCTATTTTTCTTATAAATAAGATGTTAGTCTCTCAATCTTGGTATAAAGAAAAATAAGAAGATAAAATCCTAATTTCAAGAGAGAGAGGTTATTTTGTTATTCTTGTATACATGTAATCTTGTTCTAAGAGTAAGGAAAAAATAACAGTTTATAACCAATCCTTGTTGTTTTACCTTGTTATCTTTGTTAACCCTAACCTTTGTGTGTTTCTTAATCATAAAAAAACCATTTATATTTTGTTTAAAGGCATCCGATTCACAACAAATTGGTGCCGTGAGCATGAAGAAGATGCCTTCAACAAAGTATGAGATTGAAAAGTTCACCAGAGTGAACGACTTCGATCTGTGGCACTTGAAGATGAAAGCCCTACTGGTTCAGCAGGGTTGTTTGGAAGCGTTGAAGGGAGAGGCAACCATAGAAACTGCATTAACGGTAAAAGAAAAGACGAGCATGATTGAGAAAGCCCATAATGTAATATTTTTGAGCCTTAGTGATAAGGTTCTTCGACAAGTACCAAAGGAGACTACAACATCGGGATTATGGGTGAAACTTGAAAGTTTGTACATGACCAAATCTATGGTGAATCGACTCTACCTGAAGCAAGCTTTGTATTCATTTAAGATGAGTGAAGATAAAATGTTGGTTGAGCAATTGGATATGTTTAACAAGTTGATTCTTAATCTTGAAAATATTGATGTGAAGATTGATGATGAAGATCAAGCACTGTTGTTGTTGTGTGCTTTGCCCAGAACACATGCTCACTTCAAAGAAACTCTCTTGTATGGAAGGGAGTCCCTGACCTTTGAAGAAGTTCAATAAGCCTTGTATTCTAATGACTTGAACGAACGAAAGAAGCATAAACCTTCGACGGTGGGCGAAGGTTTGACCGTTAAGGGAAAATTCTTGCGAAAGGATGGTAAGTTCAACAAGAAGAAAGATAAAAGTCAACAGAAATCTTATAGTGGCGAAACATCTGGTATTCGATGTTATCACTGTAAGAAGGAGGGTCACACAAGAAAGGTGTGCCTTGAATTCCTAAAAGATCGTGGAGGTAATGGCAATGCAACCATTGTTCAAGATGACTTCGACTCATCTGATGTTCTTGTGGTTTCAAGTGGCGACTCGAGAAAAGAGTGGAATATGGATTCAGGTTGCACTTGGCACATGAATCCAAACAGAGAATTATTCGAGGAGCTATGTGATCAAAATGGTGGATATGTGCTGCTGGAAAACAACAAATATTGTGAAATTGCAGGTATTGGATCTGTGAGATTCAAGCTCCATGATGAGTTAATAAGGTTATTGACTGAAGTCAGGTATGTACCTGACTTAAATAGAAATTTGATTTCTCTTGGTGAATTCGACAGAAAGGGATATGTTTTTCAAGGAGAGAAAAGTATTCTAAGAGTCACGAAGGGGCGAAGGAAGTTTTAAGAGGCATGAAGAAACAAGGCTTGTATACCCTTGAGGTTGAGGTTGTAAGTGGTTCGAAAAATGTTGCATCCACGAAACCTGTGTCGAAGACAGAATTATGGCACATGAGATTGGGTCATGTCAGCGAAAAAGGTCTGGTCGAATTGGGGAAGCAGAACTTGTTAGGAGGTGACAAAGTCGAAAAGTTGGAGTTTTGTGAATCTTGTGTATTTGGCAAATCCTGTAGGACGAAGTTTAACAAAGGCAAGCAAAGAACACATGGATCCCTGAATTACATTCATGCTGATTTTTGGGGGCCTGCAAGGAATCCTTCACACTCAGGTGCAAGGTATTTTCTATCTATCATTGATGACTGTTCCAGAAAGCTATGGGTATTCACTCAGAAGACGAAGGATGAAAATTTTGAGAATTTCAAAAGATGGAAGATTCTGGTCGAAACTCAAACAGGTAGAAAGGTTAAGAAGTTGAGAACCGACAATGGCCTTAAATTCTGAAACGAAGCGTTCGACAGTTACTGTGTTGAGTCTGGGATTGCAAGGCATAAGACTGTAGCAGGTACTCCTTAACAAAATGGCTTAACTGAGAGATTCAATCGAACAATCCTTGAAAGGGTTAGATGCATGTTGGTTAGTGCTGGATTGAAGAAGGTGTTCTGGGCGAAAGCTGTTTCGACAGCAACTTACCTGATAAATAGATGTCCCTCGACTGTCTTGAGAATGAAGACACCTGAAGAAGTTTTGTCGGGACATCCACCTAGTCTCGACAGACTGAGAGTATTTGGTTGTGTGGCCTATGCTCATATTAGGCAAGACAAGGTCAAACCTAGAGCTCTGAAATGCATGTTCATGGGATACCCTGAAGGAGTCAAATCTTATAGGCTATGGTGCCTAGAGCCAGGTCACAGGAGGTGTGTCACCAGTCGAGATGTAGTTTTCAATGAAGCAGAGATGGCTTTCAAGAAAACTGATGATGATGACGAAGAGCTAGAACAGGGAGAGATTCTTGTTGAGGTGGAGCAGGTTGATGCTGAATTGTGTACCCCAGATGAAGTCGAAGAAGAAGCAGAAGCTGCTGTTGAAGATGAGGAGACTGATAATGACTACCTGCTAGCAAGATACAGGTCAAGGAGAGTCATCAAACCACCTCATAGACTTGGGTATGCAAATCTTATAACTTATACCTTAATCTATGCAAGTGAGGTTCTAGATGAAGAACCTAGAGACTATAAGGAAGTTATGAGGAGTCGAAAGAAGACTGAACGGTTGAAGGCCATGGATGATGAAATGAAATCTCTTCATGATAACAACACCCGGGAACTGATCAAGAAACCTGCTGGAGCCAGGTTAGTCAGCTGTAAATAGATTTTCAAAGTTAAAGAAGGAATCGAAGGAGTGGTGTCGAAGAGATACAAGGCAAAATTCGTTGCTAGGGGGTTCACTCAAAAAGAAGGTGTCGACTTCAATGACGTGTTCTCTCCTGTTGTAAAGCACATATCCATTTGAATGTTGCTTGACACACTGGCACAGTTTGACCTTGAGCTGGAACAAATGGATGTGAAAACTGCGTTCTTGTATGGTGATTTAGATGAAATAATCCTGATGAGGCAACCTGAAGGGTATGTCGAAAAAGGGAAGGAAAATTATGTGTGCAAGATGAATAGATCCTTATATGGACTGAAACAATCTCCTCGACAGTGGAATAGGAAATTCGACAAGTTCATGGCACGCATAAGTTTCATCAGAAGTCAGTTCGACCATTGTGTTTACTTCAGATTTCGACCGGGTAATTCATTTGTTATTTTGTTGCTCTATGTGGATAATATTCTAATAGAAAGAAACAATGTTGAAGAGGTAATGAGGGTGAAGGATGAACTTAATAAGGAGTTCGACATGGAGGATCTAGGAGCTGCGTCCAGGATTCTTGGGATTGAAATCCGAAGAGATAGAAAATAGTCAAAATTATGCTTATCTCAAGAGGCATACCTACGAAAGGTTCTCGAAAAGTTTGGTATGTCAAATTCAAAGCCTGTTGTGACTCCGACAAACCCTCAATTCAAGCTGAGTATAAATCAGTGTCCCAATACTGATGTCGAAAGAAATTATATGAATAGAATTCCATATGCTAATATAGTGGGTTCTTTGATGTATGCTATGGTCTGTACTAGACCCGACATAACATATGCAATAAGTCTTGTAAGCAGGTACATGGCGAACCCTGGAAAGGCTCACTGGAAAGCATTGAAGTGGATTCTAAGGTACATAAATGGGTCTCTGAATAGAGTCCTAATTTATGGTGGAGCCCTGGGTGAAGATAATAAAACATAAATCGAATGATATGTCGACTCTGACTATGCAGGTTGTATGGATTCCAACAAATCTATTTCTGGATATGTGTTCACTATGTTTGGGACAACAATTAGTTGGAAAGCAACACTTCAGAAGGTCGTTACCTTGTCAACCGCTGAAGCGAAATATATTGCCCTAACTGAAGCTGTGAAGGAAGCATTGTGGCTTGAATGTTTTGCAAAGGAGCTAAAACTTTAAGGTCGAGTTATCACTGTTAAATGTGATAGTCAAAGTGCAATACACCTGTTAAAGAATTCGGCCTATCATGAACTAACCAAGCACATTATTGTGAGGCTGCATTTTGTCAGAGGGGTAATCGAGCATGGAGAAGTCCAAGTGCTGAAGGTTCTGACAGATTATAATGTTGCTGTTATGATCATCAAGATGTTGCCCAGTTGCAAGTTTTTCCATTGTATGCAGTTGATAAAGCTGCATGAAGAAAACTAGTTTCTTAAAAACCTAGAGTTAGATCCAAGGTGGAGATTTGTGAGATGTTGGATTGAAATCTAGTATGGTCAAAGGGTAGCTTCTGGTTCGACAGGAATTAAGCATGAGGGCGAAGTCTGTTCGCGTGCTGCTGTCGAAGATAATGCGTGTTGTAGTCGAAGTTTGTTCTAACATGCATTAGTCAATATTGTTAGGTTTGTTAGCATGTTGAATTGGGCATTTCTTGTAAGCTCAATGGTTTAAGTTAGCTTGTAGCCTAAGTTAGATTGTAATGGATAATTATTAAAAAAGCTCATTAGGTTAGTGTGCTATTTTTCTTATAAATAGGATGCTAGTTTTTCAATCTTGGCATAAGGAAAAATAGGAAGATAAAATTCTAATTTCAAGAGAGAGAGGTTATTTTTTTATTCTTGTATACTTGTAATCTTGTTCTAAGAGTAAGAAAAGAATAACAGTTTATAACCAATCCTTGTTGTTCCTTATTGTTTTACCTTGTAATCTTTGTTAACCCTAACCCTTATGTGTTTCTTGGTCATAAATAAACCGTTTATATTTTGTTTAAAGGCATCCGATTCACAAAAGAGTTCATGCCCTAACTCTTTCTCTTGTTTATATAACTAAAATGTAAAGAAAATTCTTTCAATATAAACCAATGTACAAACTAAATAAAAATACAAATGAAAATAAGAGAAAGAATAAACTCTAACAATTGAGATGAAAAAAAAAGTTATCACATAATTATAAAGAATAGCATAAATCATAGAAATTATTATAATAAAATGTTAAAATTTGAAATTCACACTTCTTAAAAATATATTTTAATGTTTATGTAATAAAGTTTACACACACAAAAATAATGTTATATTTGTTAAGTATTAACAAATGTGAGTAATATGGATAATAATTTCACATTTTATAGAAATGTGGTGACTTGAACATTAATAAGTGAGAGAATCCATACACCTATCACCTTAAGGTTTTGGGTGAGTATGTGGTGTGTCTCTCACAAAGGTGTTTCTCTAGTAAAAATGAAAGAAGTCTCACAATGTTCAATACTCCATAGTGAAAATCTCCCCCAACAGTGGTATCATGAGCCTTTGGTTCGGGTAAAGGGACCAACTTACTTGTCGAGAGTATCCCCACAGGTCGTGGGTTGAGTGTCTCGTTGAAGAGTGTCAACATCGGTACAAGGGTGCAGTTGCACAGTTGAAGCTTCCGCTTAAAGGGGAGCATTTTAGAAGCATTGTGGATAGACTCACACTTGAGGGGGAGTCTTAAGTATTAACAAGTGTGAGTAATGTGGATAATAGTTCCATATTGGATAGGAATGCGGTGACTTGAACATTTATAAGTACTGTTAGGGGAGATTTTTATTAGGGAGCATTGAACATTGTGAGACGTTTTTCTTTACTAGAGTAACACCTTTGTGAGAGACAAACCACATACTCACCTAAAACCTTAAGGTGATAAACACTAAGGAGCATTGAACATTGTGAGACTTTTTCTTTTTTAGAGCAACACCTATGTGAGAGACAAACTTGACGAAGAATCCAATATCACACAGTCGAAGCAAGCACATTGAAATGAGGTTCCATTATCTTCGAGAGCTAAAGTCTATGATGAATGTAGATAGTTTAGACACAATAAAATAGGTGGTGTGTTAAATACGTAATTCTTTTGTTTTAGAAAGATTATATTCGATTTAGAAAAAAATAGATATTTTTGGGCTTTTATAGTTTGAGTTTCGGTTTAGGGTGCAAGCCAACCTAAATCTATAAATAGGGAGAAACTATTAATTTGTAAACATCTCATCTCATCTCATCATATTTTGTAATTTCTTCATAGGTTGTGGTTGAATTTCCAACATTAAAGGCTCTGATACCACTGTTAGGGGGAGGTTCTCACTAGGGAGTATTGAACATTGTGGAACTGTCCTTTACTAGAGTAACACCTTTGTGAGAGAGACACTACATACTCACCCAAAACTTATGGATTATAGTCTTTTAACTTTGGTTTTTTGTGGGGAAAACCTAAAATTTTGTGATGTAGTAGAAAAAAAAATTATGATTAATTTTTTACATCTACTATAGTCTATTATGTTTTTAGCTTAGTGATTAAAAAATTTAAAACTTTGGGATGGTGACGAAAAATATTGATAACTTTTAGATGTAATATACCATAAGTCAATGTGAATGTGATGAATATAAACAATATTGAGCTTGATTATTTAATTTTAATTGTTATGCATATGTATAAATTATGGGTCATTTATTTTTAGTCTCTTAAATTAGTTTCTTAGAGGTGAAGAAATCAAATTTTTGGTGATGGAGAAGAAGAAAAATATAGAAATTGTTTACATCTATTATATCATAATACAATGTGATTATACTGAATACAAATAACATTGAGTTTAAATATTTAATTTTAGTGATTACTCATGTAGGTGTAATTTATTTGTCATTCATTTACAGTCTTTTAACTATGTGGCTTAGTGACGGAGAAACATAAAATTTGGTGATGGAGAAGAAACATATTGAATATGTTTACATTTATCTTACAGTAATTCAATGTGAAAATGGTAAATATTAATAAATTCTAGCTTGGTTATTTATTTTAATTATTACCTATTTTATATAAAAAATATGTTATGGATTAAAGTCTTTTAACTTTGTTTTTTTGTGGGAAAAATCTAAAATTTTGTGATGTAGTAGAAAAATAAATTATGATTAATTTATTACATCTACTATAGACTATTATGTTTTTATCTTAGTGATTAAAAAATCTAAAACTTTGGGATGGTGAAGAAAAATATTGATATTTTTTAGATGTAATATACCATAAGTTAATGTGAATGCGATGAATATAAATAATATTGAGCTTGATTATTTAATTTTAATTGTTATGCATATGTATAAATTAGGGGTCATTCATTTTTAGTCTCTTAAATTAGTTTCATAGAGGTGAAGAAACCAAATTTTTGGTGATGGAGAAGAAGAAAAATATAGAAATTGTTTACATCTATTATATCATAATACAATGTGATTATACTGAATACAAATAACATTGAGATTAAATATTTAATTTTAGTGATTACCAATGTAGGTGTAATTTATTTATCATTCATTTACAGTCTTTTAACTCTGTGGCTTAGTGATGAAGAAGCATGAAATTTGGTGATGGAGAAGAAACATAATGAATATGTTTACATCTAACTTACCATAATTCAATGTGAAAATGGTAAATATTAATAAATTCTAGCTTGGTTATTTATTTTAATTATTACCTATTTTATATAACAAATATGTCATGGATTATAGTCTTTTAACTTTGGTTTTTTGTGGGGAAAACCTAAAATTTTGTTATGTAGTAGAAATATAAATTATGATTAATTTTTTACATCTACTATAGTCTATTATGTTTTTAGCTTAGTGATTAAAAAATCTAAAACTTTCGAATGGTGAAGAAAAATATTGATAATTTTTAGATGTAATATACCATAAGTAAATGTGAATGTGATGAACATAAACAATATTGAGCTTGATTATTTAATTTTAATTGTTATGCATATGTATAAATTATGGGTCATTCATTTTTAGTCTCTTAAATTAGTTTTTTAGAGGTGAAGAAACCAAATTTTTGGTGATGGAGAAGAAGAAAAATAAAGAAATTGTTTACATCTATTATATAATAATACAATGTGATTATACTGAATACAAATAACATTGAGCGTAAATATTTATTTTAGTTATTACCCATGTAGGTTTAATTTATTTGTCATTCATTTACCGTCTTTTAACTCTGTGACTTAGTGACGAAAAACATGAAATTTGGTGATGGAGAAGAAACATATTGAATATGTTTACATCTAACTTACCATATTTCAATGTGAAAATGGTAAATATTAATAAATTCTAGCTTGGTTATTTATTTTAACTATTACCTATTTTATATAAAAAATATGTCATGGATTATAGTCTTTTAACTTTGGTTTTTTGTGGGGAAAACCTAAAATTTTGTGATGTAGTAGAAAAATAAATTATGATTAATTTTTTACATCTACTATAGTCTATTATGTTTTTAGCTTAGTGATTAAAAAATCTAAAACTTTGGGATGGTGAAGAAAAATATTGATAATTTTTAGATGTATATACCATAAGTAAATGTGAATGCGATGAATATAAACAATATTGAGCTTGATTATCTAATTTTAATTGTTATGCATATGTATAAATTATGGGTCATTCATTTGTAGTCTCTTAAATTAGTTTCTTAGAGGTGAAGAAACCGAATTTTTGGTAATGGAGAAGAAGAAAAATATAGAAATTGTTTACATCTATTATATCATAATACAATGTGATTATAGTGAATACAAATAACATTGAGCTTAAATATTTAATTTTAGTGATTACCCATGTAGGTGTAATTTATTTGTCAATCATTTACAGTCTTTTAACTCTGCGGCTTAGTGACGAAGAAACATGAAATTTGGTGATGGAGAAGAAACATATTGAATATGTTTACATCTAACTTACCATAACTCAATGTGAAAATGGTAAATATTAATAAATTCTAGCTTGGTTATTTATTTTAATTATTACCTATTTTATATAAAAAAAATGTCATGGATTATAGTCTTTTAACATTGGTTTTTTGTGGGGAAAACCTAAAATTTTGTGATGTAGTAGAAAAATAAATTATGATTAATTTTTTACATCTACTATAGTCTATTATGTTTTTAGCTTAGTGATTAAAAAATCAAAAACTTGGGGATTGTGAAGAAAAATATTGATAATTTTTAGATGTAATATACCATAAGTAAATGTGAATGCGATGAATATAAACAATATTGAGCTTGATTATTTAATTTTAATTGTTATGCATATGTATAAATTATTGGTCATTCATTTGTAGTCTCTTAAATTAGTTTCTTAGAGGTGAAAAAACCAAATTTTTGGTGATGGAGAAGAAGAAAAATATATAAACTGTTTACATCTAATATATCATAATACAATGTGATTATACTGAATACAAATAACATTGAGCTTAAATATTTAATTTTAGTGATTACCCATGTAGGTGTAATTTATTTGTCATTCATTTACAGTCTTTTAACTCTGTGGCTTAGTGACGAAGAAACATGAAATTTGGTGATGGAGAAGAAACATATTGAATATGTTTACATCTAACTTACCATAATTCAATGTGAAAATGGTAAATATTAATAAATTCTAGCTTAGTTATTTATTTTAACTATTACCTATTTTATATAAAAAATATGTCATGGATTATAGTCTTTTAACTTTGGTTTTTTGTGGGGAAAACCTAAAATTTTATGATGTAGTAGAAAAATAAATTATGATTCATTTTTTACATCTACTATAGTCTATTATGTTTTTAGCTTAGTGATTAAAAAATCAAAAACTTTGGGATTGTGAAGAAAAATATTGATAATTTTTAGATGTAATATACCATAAGTAAATGTGAATGCGATGAATATAAACAATATTGAGCTTGATTATTTAATTTTAATTGTTATGCATATGTATAAATTATTGGTCATTCATTTGTAGTCTCTTAAATTAGTTTCTTAGAGGTGAAGAAACCAAAATTTTGGTGATGGAGAAGAAGAAAAATATAGAAATTGTTTACATCTAATATATCATAATACAATGTGATTATACTGAATACAAATAACATTGAGCTTAAATATTTAATTTTAGTGATTACCCATGTAGGTGTAATTTATTTGTCATTCATTTACAGTCTTTTAAATCTGTGGCTTAGTGACGAAGAAACATGAAATTTGGTGATGGAGAAGAAACATATTGAATATGTTTACATCTAACTTACCATAATTCAATGTGAAAATGGTAAATATTAATAAATTCTAGCTTGGTTATTTATTTTAACTATTACCTATTTTATATAAAATATATGTCATGGATTATAGTCTATTAACTTTGGTTTTTTGTGGGGAAAACCTAAAATTTTGTGATATAGTAGAAAAATAAATTATGATTATTTTTTTACATCTACTATAGTCTATTATGTTTTCAACTTAGTGATTAAAAAATCTAAAATTTTCGGATGGTGAAGAAAAATATTGATAATTTTAAGATGTAATATACCATAAGTAAATGTGAATGCGATGAATATAAACAATATTGAACTTGATTATTTAATTTTAATTGTTATACATATTTATATATTATGGGTCATTCATTTTTAGTCTCTTAAATTAGTTTTTTAGAGGTGAAGAAACCAAATTTTTGGTGATGGAGAAGAAGAAAAATATAGAAATTGTTTACATCTATTATATCATAATACAATGTGATTATACTGAATACAAATAACATTGAGCTTAAATATTTTATTTTAGTTATTACCCATGTAGGTTTAATTTATTTGTCATTCATTTACAGTCTTGTACCTTTGTGGCTTAGTGACGAAGAAAAATGAAATTTTGTGATGGAGAAGAAACATTTTGAATATGTTTACATCTAACTTACCATAATTCAATGTGAAAATATTAAATATTAATAAATTCTAGCTTGGTTATTTATTTTAACTATTACCTATTTTATATAAAAAATATGTCATGGATTATAGTCTTTTAACTTTGGTTTTTTGTGGGGAAAACCTAAAATTTTATGATGTAGTAGAAAAATAAATTATGATTAATTTTTTACATCTACAATAGTCTATTATGTTTTTAGCTTAGTGATTAAAAAATAGAAAACTTTGGGATGGTGAAGAAAAATATTGATAATTTTTAGATGTAATATACCATAAGTCAATATGAATGCGATGAATATAAATAATAAAGAGCTTGATTATTTAATTTTAATTGTTATGCATATTTTCAAATTATGGGTCATTCATTGTTAGTCTCTTAAATTTGTTTTTTAGAGGTGAAGAAACAAAATTTTTGGTGATGGAGAAGAAGAAAAATATAGAAATTGTTTACATCTATTATATCATAATACAATGTGATTATACTGAATACAAATAACATTGAGCTTAAATATTAAATTTTAGTGATTACCCATGTAGGTGTAATTTATTTGTCATTCATTTACAGTCTTTTAACTCTGTGGCTTAGTGACGGAGAAACATAAAATTTGGTGATGGAGAAGAAACATATTGAATATGTTTACATTTAACTTACAGTAATTCAATGTGAAAATGGTAAATATTAATAAATTCTAGCTTGGTTATTGATTTTAATTATTACCTATTTTATATAAAAAATATGTCATGGATTATAGTCTTTCAACTTTGGTTTTTTGTGGGGAAAACCTAAAATTTTGTGATGTAGTAGAAAAATAAATTATGATTAATTTTTTACATCTACTATAGTCTATTATGTTTTTATCTTAGTGATTAAAAAATCTAAAACTTTGGGATGGTGAAGAAAAATATTGATATTTTTTAGATGTAATATACCATAAGTTAATGTGAATGCGATGAATATAAATAATATTGAGCTTGATTATTTAATTTTAATTGTTATGCATATGTATAAATTAGGGGTCATTCATTTTTAGTCTCTTAAATTAGTTTCATAGAGGTGAAGAAACCAAATTTTTGGTGATGGAGAAGAAGAAAAATATAGAAATTGTTTACATCTATTATATCATAATACAATGTGATTATACTGAATACAAATAACATTGAGATTAAATATTTAATTTTAGTGATTACCAATGTAGGTGTAATTTATTTATCATTCATTTACAGTCTTTTAACTCTGTGGCTTAGTGATGAAGAAGCATGAAATTTGGTGATGGAGAAGAAACATAATGAATATGTTTACATCTAACTTACCATAATTCAATGTGAAAATGGTAAATATTAATAAATTCTAGCTTGGTTATTTATTTTAATTATTACCTATTTTATATAACAAATATGTCATGGATTATAGTCTTTTAACTTTGGTTTTTTGTGGGGAAAACCTAAAATTTTGTTATGTAGTAGAAATATAAATTATGATTAATTTTTTACATCTACTATAGTCTATTATGTTTTTAGCTTAGTGATTAAAAAATCTAAAACTTTCGAATGGTGAAGAAAAATATTGATAATTTTTAGATGTAATATACCATAAGTAAATGTGAATGTGATGAACATAAACAATATTGAGCTTGATTATTTAATTTTAATTGTTATGCATATGTATAAATTATGGGTCATTCATTTTTAGTCTCTTAAATTAGTTTTTTAGAGGTGAAGAAACCAAATTTTTGGTGATGGAGAAGAAGAAAAATAAAGAAATTGTTTACATCTATTATATAATAATACAATGTGATTATACTGAATACAAATAACATTGAGCGTAAATATTTATTTTAGTTATTACCCATGTAGGTTTAATTTATTTGTCATTCATTTACCGTCTTTTAACTCTGTGACTTAGTGACGAAAAACATGAAATTTGGTGATGGAGAAGAAACATATTGAATATGTTTACATCTAACTTACCATATTTCAATGTGAAAATGGTAAATATTAATAAATTCTAGCTTGGTTATTTATTTTAACTATTACCTATTTTATATAAAAAATATGTCATGGATTATAGTCTTTTAACTTTGGTTTTTTGTGGGGAAAACCTAAAATTTTGTGATGTAGTAGAAAAATAAATTATGATTAATTTTTTACATCTACTATAGTCTATTATGTTTTTAGCTTAGTGATTAAAAAATCTAAAACTTTGGGATGGTGAAGAAAAATATTGATAATTTTTAGATGTATATACCATAAGTAAATGTGAATGCGATGAATATAAACAATATTGAGCTTGATTATCTAATTTTAATTGTTATGCATATGTATAAATTATGGGTCATTCATTTGTAGTCTCTTAAATTAGTTTCTTAGAGGTGAAGAAACCGAATTTTTGGTAATGGAGAAGAAGAAAAATATAGAAATTGTTTACATCTATTATATCATAATACAATGTGATTATAGTGAATACAAATAACATTGAGCTTAAATATTTAATTTTAGTGATTACCCATGTAGGTGTAATTTATTTGTCAATCATTTACAGTCTTTTAACTCTGCGGCTTAGTGACGAAGAAACATGAAATTTGGTGATGGAGAAGAAACATATTGAATATGTTTACATCTAACTTACCATAACTCAATGTGAAAATGGTAAATATTAATAAATTCTAGCTTGGTTATTTATTTTAATTATTACCTATTTTATATAAAAAAAATGTCATGGATTATAGTCTTTTAACATTGGTTTTTTGTGGGGAAAACCTAAAATTTTGTGATGTAGTAGAAAAATAAATTATGATTAATTTTTTACATCTACTATAGTCTATTATGTTTTTAGCTTAGTGATTAAAAAATCAAAAACTTGGGGATTGTGAAGAAAAATATTGATAATTTTTAGATGTAATATACCATAAGTAAATGTGAATGCGATGAATATAAACAATATTGAGCTTGATTATTTAATTTTAATTGTTATGCATATGTATAAATTATTGGTCATTCATTTGTAGTCTCTTAAATTAGTTTCTTAGAGGTGAAAAAACCAAATTTTTGGTGATGGAGAAGAAGAAAAATATATAAACTGTTTACATCTAATATATCATAATACAATGTGATTATACTGAATACAAATAACATTGAGCTTAAATATTTAATTTTAGTGATTACCCATGTAGGTGTAATTTATTTGTCATTCATTTACAGTCTTTTAACTCTGTGGCTTAGTGACGAAGAAACATGAAATTTGGTGATGGAGAAGAAACATATTGAATATGTTTACATCTAACTTACCATAATTCAATGTGAAAATGGTAAATATTAATAAATTCTAGCTTAGTTATTTATTTTAACTATTACCTATTTTATATAAAAAATATGTCATGGATTATAGTCTTTTAACTTTGGTTTTTTGTGGGGAAAACCTAAAATTTTATGATGTAGTAGAAAAATAAATTATGATTCATTTTTTACATCTACTATAGTCTATTATGTTTTTAGCTTAGTGATTAAAAAATCAAAAACTTTGGGATTGTGAAGAAAAATATTGATAATTTTTAGATGTAATATACCATAAGTAAATGTGAATGCGATGAATATAAACAATATTGAGCTTGATTATTTAATTTTAATTGTTATGCATATGTATAAATTATTGGTCATTCATTTGTAGTCTCTTAAATTAGTTTCTTAGAGGTGAAGAAACCAAAATTTTGGTGATGGAGAAGAAGAAAAATATAGAAATTGTTTACATCTAATATATCATAATACAATGTGATTATACTGAATACAAATAACATTGAGCTTAAATATTTAATTTTAGTGATTACCCATGTAGGTGTAATTTATTTGTCATTCATTTACAGTCTTTTAAATCTGTGGCTTAGTGACGAAGAAACATGAAATTTGGTGATGGAGAAGAAACATATTGAATATGTTTACATCTAACTTACCATAATTCAATGTGAAAATGGTAAATATTAATAAATTCTAGCTTGGTTATTTATTTTAACTATTACCTATTTTATATAAAATATATGTCATGGATTATAGTCTATTAACTTTGGTTTTTTGTGGGGAAAACCTAAAATTTTGTGATATAGTAGAAAAATAAATTATGATTATTTTTTTACATCTACTATAGTCTATTATGTTTTCAACTTAGTGATTAAAAAATCTAAAATTTTCGGATGGTGAAGAAAAATATTGATAATTTTAAGATGTAATATACCATAAGTAAATGTGAATGCGATGAATATAAACAATATTGAACTTGATTATTTAATTTTAATTGTTATACATATTTATATATTATGGGTCATTCATTTTTAGTCTCTTAAATTAGTTTTTTAGAGGTGAAGAAACCAAATTTTTGGTGATGGAGAAGAAGAAAAATATAGAAATTGTTTACATCTATTATATCATAATACAATGTGATTATACTGAATACAAATAACATTGAGCTTAAATATTTTATTTTAGTTATTACCCATGTAGGTTTAATTTATTTGTCATTCATTTACAGTCTTGTACCTTTGTGGCTTAGTGACGAAGAAAAATGAAATTTTGTGATGGAGAAGAAACATTTTGAATATGTTTACATCTAACTTACCATAATTCAATGTGAAAATATTAAATATTAATAAATTCTAGCTTGGTTATTTATTTTAACTATTACCTATTTTATATAAAAAATATGTCATGGATTATAGTCTTTTAACTTTGGTTTTTTGTGGGGAAAACCTAAAATTTTATGATGTAGTAGAAAAATAAATTATGATTAATTTTTTACATCTACAATAGTCTATTATGTTTTTAGCTTAGTGATTAAAAAATAGAAAACTTTGGGATGGTGAAGAAAAATATTGATAATTTTTAGATGTAATATACCATAAGTCAATATGAATGCGATGAATATAAATAATAAAGAGCTTGATTATTTAATTTTAATTGTTATGCATATTTTCAAATTATGGGTCATTCATTGTTAGTCTCTTAAATTTGTTTTTTAGAGGTGAAGAAACAAAATTTTTGGTGATGGAGAAGAAGAAAAATATAGAAATTGTTTACATCTATTATATCATAATACAATGTGATTATACTGAATACAAATAACATTGAGCTTAAATATTAAATTTTAGTGATTACCCATGTAGGTGTAATTTATTTGTCATTCATTTACAGTCTTTTAACTCTGTGGCTTAGTGACGGAGAAACATAAAATTTGGTGATGGAGAAGAAACATATTGAATATGTTTACATTTAACTTACAGTAATTCAATGTGAAAATGGTAAATATTAATAAATTCTAGCTTGGTTATTGATTTTAATTATTACCTATTTTATATAAAAAATATGTCATGGATTATAGTCTTTCAACTTTGGTTTTTTGTGGGGAAAACCTAAAATTTTGTGATGTAGTAGAAAAATAAATTATGATTAATTTTTTACATCTACTATAGTCTATTATGTTTTTAGCTAAGTGATTAAAAAATATAAAACTTTGGGATGGTGAAGAAAAATATTGATAATTTTTAGATGTAATATACCGAAATTAAATGTGAATGCGATGAATATAAACAATATTGAGCTTGATTATTTAATTTTAATTGTTATGCATATGTATAAATTATGGGTCATTCATTTGTAGTCTCTTAAATTAGTTTCTTAGAGGTGAAGAAACCAAATTTTTGGTGATGGAGAAGAAGAAATATATAGAAATTGTTTACATCTATTATATCATAATACAATGTGATTATACTGAATACAAATAACATTGAGCTTAAATATTTAATTTTAGTGATTACCCATGTAGGTGTAATTTATTTGTCATTCATTTACAGTCTTTTAACTCTGTGGCTTAGTGACGAAGAAACATGAAATTTGGTGATGGAGAAGAAACATATTGAATATGTTTACATCTAACTTACCATAATTCAATGTGAAAATGGTAAATATTAATAAATTCTAGCTTGGTTATTTATTTTAATTATTACCTATTTTATATAAAAAATATGTCATGGATTATAGTCTTTTAACTTTGATTTTTTGTGGGGAAAACCTAAAATTTTATGATGTAATATAAAAATAAATTATGATTAATTTTTTACATCTACTATAGTCTATTATGTTTTTAGCTTAGTGATTAAAAAATCAAAAACTTTGGGATTGTGAAGAAAAATATTGATAATTTTTAGATGTAAAATACCGTAAGTAAATGTGAATGCGATGAATATAAACAATATTGAGCTTGATTATTTAATTTTAATTGTTCTGCATATGTATAAATTATTGGTCATTCATTTGTAGTCTCTTAAATTAGTTTCTTAGAGGTGAAGAAACCGAATTTTTGGTGATGGAGAAGAAGAAAAATATAGAAATTATTTACATCTAATATATCATAATACAATGTGATTATACTGAATACAAATAACATTGAGCTTAAATATTTAATTTTAGTGATTACCCATGTAGGTGTAATTTATTTGTCATTCATTTACAGTCTTTTAACTATGTGGCTTAGTGACGGAGAAACATAAAATTTGGTGATGGAGAAGAAACATATTGAATATGTTTACATTTATCTTACAGTAATTCAATGTGAAAATGGTAAATATTAATAAATTCTAGCTTGGTTATTGATTTTAATTATTACCTATTTTATATAAAAAATATGTCATGGATTAAAGTCTTTCAACTTTGGTTTTTTGCGGGGAAAACCTAAAATTTTGTGATGTAATAGAAAAATAAATTATGATTAATTTTTTACATCTACTATAGTCTATTATGTTTTTAGCTAAGTGATTAAAAAATCTAAAACTTTGGGATGGTGAAGAAAAATATTGATAATTTTTAGATGTAATATACCGAAATTAAATGTGAATGCGATGAATATAAACAATATTGAGCTTGATTATATAATTTTAATTGTTATACATATGTATAAATGATATGTCATTCATTTGTAGTCTCTTAAATTAGTTTCTTAGAGGTGAAGAAACCAAAATTTTGGTGATGGAGAAGAAGAAAAATATAGAAATTGTTTACATCTATTATATCATAATACAATGTGATTATACTGAATACAAATAACATTGAGCTTAAATATTTAATTTTAGTGATTACCCATGTAAGTGTAATTTATTTGTCATTCATTTACAGTCTTTTAACTCTATGGCTTAGTGACGGAGAAACATGAAATTTGGTGATGGAGAAGAAACATATTGAATATGTTTACATCTAACTTACCATAATTCAATGTTAAAATGGTAAATATTAATAATTTATAGCTTGGTTATTTATTTTAATTATTACCTATTTTATATAAAAAATATGTCATGGATTATAGTCTTTCAACTTTGGTTTTTTGTGGGGAAAACCTAAAATTTTATGATGTAATAGAAAAATAAATTATGATTAATTTTTTACATCTACTATAGTCTATTATGTTTTTAGCTTAGTGATTAAAAAATCAAAAACTTTGGGATTGTGAAGAAAAATATTGATAATTTTTAGATGTAATATACCATAAGTAAATGTGAATGCGATGAATATAAACAATATGGAGCTTGATTATTTAATTTTAATTGTTATGCATATGTATAAATTATTGGTCATTCATTTGTAGTCTCTTAAATTAGTTTCTTAGAGGTGAAGAAACCAAATTTTTGGTGATGGAGAAGAAGAAAAATATAGAAATTATTTACATCTAATATATCATAATACAATGTGATCATACTGAATACAAATAACATTGAGCTTAAATATTTAATTTTAGTGATTACCCATGTAGGTAAAATTTATTTGTCATTCATTTACAGTCTTTTAACTCTGTGGCTTAGTGACGAAGAAACATGAAATTTGGTGATGGAGAAGAAACATATTGAATATGTTTACATCTAACTTACCATAATTCAATGTGAAAATGGTAAATATTAATAAATTCTAGCTTGGTTATTTATTTTAATTATTACCTATTTTATATAAAAAATATGTCATGGATTATAGTCTTTCAACTTTGGTTTTTTGTGGGGAAAACCTAAAATTTTGTGATGTAGTAGAAAAATAAATTATGATTAATTTTTTACATCTACTATAGTCTATTATGTTTTTAGCTAAGTGATTAAAAAATCTAAAACTTTGGGATGGTGAAGAAAAATATTGATAATTTTTAGATGTAATATACCGAAATTAAATGTGAATGCGATGAATATAAACAATATTGAGCTTGATTATTTAATTTTAATTGTTATGGATATGTATAAATGATAGGTCATTCATTTGTAGTCTCTTAAATTAGTTTCTTAGAGGTGAAGAAACCAAAATTTTGGTGATGGAGAAGAAGAAAAATATAGAAATTGTTTACATCTATTATATCATAATACAATGTGATTATACTGAATACAAATAACATTGAGCTTAAATATTTAATTTTAGTGATTACCCATGTAAGTGTAATTTATTTGTCATTCATTTACAGTCTTTTAACTCTATGGCTTAGTGACGGAGAAACATGAAATTTGGTGATGGAGAAGAAACATATTGAATATTTTTACATCTAACTTACCATAATTCAATGTTAAAATGGTAAATATTAATAATTTCTAGCTTGGTTATTTATTTTAATTATTACCTATTTTATATAAAAAATATGTCATGGATTATAGTCTTTCAACTTTGGTTTTTTGTGGGGAAAACCTAAAATTTTATGATGTAATAGAAAAATAAATTATGATTAATTTTTTACATCTACTATAGTCTATTATGTTTTTAGCTTAGTGATTAAAAAATCAAAAACTTTGGGATTGTGAAGAAAAATATTGATAATTTTTAGATGTAATATACCATAAGTAAATGTGAATGCGATGAATATAAACAATATGGAGCTTGATTATTTAATTTTAATTGTTATGCATATGTATAAATTATTGGTCATTCATTTGTAGTCTCTTAAATTAGTTTCTTAGAGGTGAAGAAACCAAATTTTTGGTGATGGAGAAGAAGAAAAATATAGAAATTATTTACATCTAATATATCATAATACAATGTGATCATACTGAATACAAATAACATTGAGCTTAAATATTTAATTTTAGTGATTACCCATGTAGGTAAAATTTATTTGTCATTCATTTACAGTCTTTTAACTCTGTGGCTTAGTGACGAAGAAACATGAAATTTGGTGATGGAGAAGAAACATATTGAATATGTTTACATCTAACTTACCATAATTCAATGTGAAAATGGTAAATATTAATAAATTCTAGCTTGGTTATTTATTTTAATTATTACCTATTTTATATAACAAATATGTCATGGATTATAGTCTTTTAACTTTGGTTTTTTGTGGGGAAAACCTAAAATTTTGTTATGTAGTAGAAATATAAATTATGATTAATTTTTTACATCTACTATAGTCTATTATGTTTTTAGCTTAGTGATTAAAAAATCTAAAACTTTCGAATGGTGAAGAAAAATATTGATAATTTTTAGATGTAATATACCATAAGTAAATGTGAATGTGATGAACATAAACAATATTGAGCTTGATTATTTAATTTTAATTGTTATGCATATGTATAAATTATGGGTCATTCATTTTTAGTCTCTTAAATTAGTTTTTTAGAGGTGAAGAAACCAAATTTTTGGTGATGGAGAAGAAGAAAAATAAAGAAATTGTTTACATCTATTATATAATAATACAATGTGATTATACTGAATACAAATAACATTGAGCGTAAATATTTATTTTAGTTATTACCCATGTAGGTTTAATTTATTTGTCATTCATTTACCGTCTTTTAACTCTGTGACTTAGTGACGAAAAACATGAAATTTGGTGATGGAGAAGAAACATATTGAATATGTTTACATCTAACTTACCATATTTCAATGTGAAAATGGTAAATATTAATAAATTCTAGCTTGGTTATTTATTTTAACTATTACCAATTTTATATAAAAAATATGTCATGGATTATAGTCTTTTAACTTTGGTTTTTTGTGGGGAAAACCTAAAATTTTGTGATGTAGTAGAAAAATAAATTATGATTAATTTTTTACATCTACTATAGTCTATTATGTTTTTAGCTTAGTGATTAAAAAATCTAAAACTTTGGGATGGTGAAGAAAAATATTGATAATTTTTAGATGTATATACCATAAGTAAATGTGAATGCGATGAATATAAACAATATTGAGCTTGATTATCTAATTTTAATTGTTATGCATATGTATAAATTATGGGTCATTCATTTGTAGTCTCTTAAATTAGTTTCTTAGAGGTGAAGAAACCGAATTTTTGGTAATGGAGAAGAAGAAAAATATAGAAATTGTTTACATCTATTATATCATAATACAATGTGATTATAGTGAATACAAATAACATTGAGCTTAAATATTTAATTTTAGTGATTACCCATGTAGGTGTAATTTATTTGTCAATCATTTACAGTCTTTTAACTCTGCGGCTTAGTGACGAAGAAACATGAAATTTGGTGATGGAGAAGAAACATATTGAATATGTTTACATCTAACTTACCATAACTCAATGTGAAAATGGTAAATATTAATAAATTCTAGCTTGGTTATTTATTTTAATTATTACCTATTTTATATAAAAAAAATGTCATGGATTATAGTCTTTTAACATTGGTTTTTTGTGGGGAAAACCTAAAATTTTGTGATGTAGTAGAAAAATAAATTATGATTAATTTTTTACATCTACTATAGTCTATTATGTTTTTAGCTTAGTGATTAAAAAATCAAAAACTTGGGGATTGTGAAGAAAAATATTGATAATTTTTAGATGTAATATACCATAAGTAAATGTGAATGCGATGAATATAAACAATATTGAGCTTGATTATTTAATTTTAATTGTTATGCATATGTATAAATTATTGGTCATTCATTTGTAGTCTCTTAAATTAGTTTCTTAGAGGTGAAAAAACCAAATTTTTGGTGATGGAGAAGAAGAAAAATATATAAACTGTTTACATCTAATATATCATAATACAATGTGATTATACTGAATACAAATAACATTGAGCTTAAATATTTAATTTTAGTGATTACCCATGTAGGTGTAATTTATTTGTCATTCATTTACAGTCTTTTAACTCTGTGGCTTAGTGACGAAGAAACATGAAATTTGGTGATGGAGAAGAAACATATTGAATATGTTTACATCTAACTTACCATAATTCAATGTGAAAATGGTAAATATTAATAAATTCTAGCTTAGTTATTTATTTTAACTATTACCTATTTTATATAAAAAATATGTCATGGATTATAGTCTTTTAACTTTGGTTTTTTGTGGGGAAAACCTAAAATTTTATGATGTAGTAGAAAAATAAATTATGATTCATTTTTTACATCTACTATAGTCTATTATGTTTTTAGCTTAGTGATTAAAAAATCAAAAACTTTGGGATTGTGAAGAAAAATATTGATAATTTTTAGATGTAATATACCATAAGTAAATGTGAATGCGATGAATATAAACAATATTGAGCTTGATTATTTAATTTTAATTGTTATGCATATGTATAAATTATTGGTCATTCATTTGTAGTCTCTTAAATTAGTTTCTTAGAGGTGAAGAAACCAAAATTTTGGTGATGGAGAAGAAGAAAAATATAGAAATTGTTTACATCTAATATATCATAATACAATGTGATTATACTGAATACAAATAACATTGAGCTTAAATATTTAATTTTAGTGATTACCCATGTAGGTGTAATTTATTTGTCATTCATTTACAGTCTTTTAAATCTGTGGCTTAGTGACGAAGAAACATGAAATTTGGTGATGGAGAAGAAACATATTGAATATGTTTACATCTAACTTACCATAATTCAATGTGAAAATGGTAAATATTAATAAATTCTAGCTTGGTTATTTATTTTAACTATTACCTATTTTATATAAAAAATATGTCATGGATTATAGTCTATTAACTTTGGTTTTTTGTGGGGAAAACCTAAAATTTTGTGATATAGTAGAAAAATAAATTATGATTATTTTTTTACATCTACTATAGTCTATTATGTTTTCAACTTAGTGATTAAAAAATCTAAAATTTTCGGATGGTGAAGAAAAATATTGATAATTTTAAGATGTAATATACCATAAGTAAATGTGAATGCGATGAATATAAACAATATTGAACTTGATTATTTAATTTTAATTGTTATACATATTTATATATTATGGGTCATTCATTTTTAGTCTCTTAAATTAGTTTTTTAGAGGTGAAGAAACCAAATTTTTGGTGATGGAGAAGAAGAAAAATATAGAAATTGTTTACATCTATTATATCATAATACAATGTGATTATACTGAATACAAATAACATTGAGCTTAAATATTTTATTTTAGTTATTACCCATGTAGGTTTAATTTATTTGTCATTCATTTACAGTCTTGTACCTTTGTGGCTTAGTGACGAAGAAAAATGAAATTTTGTGATGGAGAAGAAACATTTTGAATATGTTTACATCTAACTTACCATAATTCAATGTGAAAATATTAAATATTAATAAATTCTAGCTTGGTTATTTATTTTAACTATTACCTATTTTATATAAAAAATATGTCATGGATTATAGTCTTTTAACTTTGGTTTTTTGTGGGGAAAACCTAAAATTTTATGATGTAGTAGAAAAATAAATTATGATTAATTTTTTACATCTACAATAGTCTATTATGTTTTTAGCTTAGTGATTAAAAAATAGAAAACTTTGGGATGGTGAAGAAAAATATTGATAATTTTTAGATGTAATATACCATAAGTCAATATGAATGCGATGAATATAAATAATAAAGAGCTTGATTATTTAATTTTAATTGTTATGCATATTTTCAAATTATGGGTCATTCATTGTTAGTCTCTTAAATTTGTTTTTTAGAGGTGAAGAAACAAAATTTTTGGTGATGGAGAAGAAGAAAAATATAGAAATTGTTTACATCTATTATATCATAATACAATGTGATTATACTGAATACAAATAACATTGAGCTTAAATATTAAATTTTAGTGATTACCCATGTAGGTGTAATTTATTTGTCATTCATTTACAGTCTTTTAACTCTGTGGCTTAGTGACGGAGAAACATAAAATTTGGTGATGGAGAAGAAACATATTGAATATGTTTACATTTAACTTACAGTAATTCAATGTGAAAATGGTAAATATTAATAAATTCTAGCTTGGTTATTGATTTTAATTATTACCTATTTTATATAAAAAATATGTCATGGATTATAGTCTTTCAACTTTGGTTTTTTGTGGGGAAAACCTAAAATTTTGTGATGTAGTAGAAAAATAAATTATGATTAATTTTTTACATCTACTATAGTCTATTATGTTTTTAGCTAAGTGATTAAAAAATATAAAACTTTGGGATGGTGAAGAAAAATATTGATAATTTTTAGATGTAATATACCGAAATTAAATGTGAATGCGATGAATATAAACAATATTGAGCTTGATTATTTAATTTTAATTGTTATGCATATGTATAAATTATGGGTCATTCATTTGTAGTCTCTTAAATTAGTTTCTTAGAGGTGAAGAAACCAAATTTTTGGTGATGGAGAAGAAGAAATATATAGAAATTGTTTACATCTATTATATCATAATACAATGTGATTATACTGAATACAAATAACATTGAGCTTAAATATTTAATTTTAGTGATTACCCATGTAGGTGTAATTTATTTGTCATTCATTTACAGTCTTTTAACTCTATGGCTTAGTGACGAAGAAACATGAAATTTGGTGATGGAGAAGAAACATATTGAATATGTTTACATCTAACTTACCATAATTCAATGTGAAAATGGTAAATATTAATAAATTCTAGCTTGGTTATTTATTTTAATTATTACCTATTTTATATAAAAAATATGTCATGGATTATAGTCTTTTAACTTTGATTTTTTGTGGGGAAAACCTAAAATTTTATGATGTAATATAAAAATAAATTATGATTAATTTTTTACATCTACTATAGTCTATTATGTTTTTAGCTTAGTGATTAAAAAATCAAAAACTTTGGGATTGTGAAGAAAAATATTGATAATTTTTAGATGTAAAATACCGTAAGTAAATGTGAATGCGATGAATATAAACAATATTGAGCTTGATTATTTAATTTTAATTGTTCTGCATATGTATAAATTATTGGTCATTCATTTGTAGTCTCTTAAATTAGTTTCTTAGAGGTGAAGAAACCGAATTTTTGGTGATGGAGAAGAAGAAAAATATAGAAATTATTTACATCTAATATATCATAATACAATGTGATTATACTGAATACAAATAACATTGAGCTTAAATATTTAATTTTAGTGATTACCCATGTAGGTGTAATTTATTTGTCATTCATTTACAGTCTTTTAACTATGTGGCTTAGTGACGGAGAAACATAAAATTTGGTGATGGAGAAGAAACATATTGAATATGTTTACATTTATCTTACAGTAATTCAATGTGAAAATGGTAAATATTAATAAATTCTAGCTTGGTTATTGATTTTAATTATTACCTATTTTATATAAAAAATATGTCATGGATTAAAGTCTTTCAACTTTGGTTTTTTGCGGGGAAAACCTAAAATTTTGTGATGTAATAGAAAAATAAATTATGATTAATTTTTTACATCTACTATAGTCTATTATGTTTTTAGCTAAGTGATTAAAAAATCTAAAACTTTGGGATGGTGAAGAAAAATATTGATAATTTTTAGATGTAATATACCGAAATTAAATGTGAATGCGATGAATATAAACAATATTGAGCTTGATTATATAATTTTAATTGTTATGCATATGTATAAATGATATGTCATTCATTTGTAGTCTCTTAAATTAGTTTCTTAGAGGTGAAGAAACCAAAATTTTGGTGATGGAGAAGAAGAAAAATATAGAAATTGTTTACATCTATTATATCATAATACAATGTGATTATACTGAATACAAATAACATTGAGCTTAAATATTTAATTTTAGTGATTACCCATGTAAGTGTAATTTATTTGTCATTCATTTACAGTCTTTTAACTCTATGGCTTAGTGACGGAGAAACATGAAATTTGGTGATGGAGAAGAAACATATTGAATATGTTTACATCTAACTTACCATAATTCAATGTTAAAATGGTAAATATTAATAATTTCTAGCTTGGTTATTTATTTTAATTATTACCTATTTTATATAAAAAATATGTCATGGATTATAGTCTTTCAACTTTGGTTTTTTGTGGGGAAAACCTAAAATTTTATGATGTAATAGAAAAATAAATTATGATTAATTTTTTACATCTACTATAGTCTATTATGTTTTTAGCTTAGTGATTAAAAAATCAAAAACTTTGGGATTGTGAAGAAAAATATTGATAATTTTTAGATGTAATATACCATAAGTAAATGTGAATGCGATGAATATAAACAATATGGAGCTTGATTATTTAATTTTAATTGTTATGCATATGTATAAATTATTGGTCATTCATTTGTAGTCTCTTAAATTAGTTTCTTAGAGGTGAAGAAACCAAATTTTTGGTGATGGAGAAGAAGAAAAATATAGAAATTATTTACATCTAATATATCATAATACAATGTGATCATACTGAATACAAATAACATTGAGCTTAAATATTTAATTTTAGTGATTACCCATGTAGGTAAAATTTATTTGTCATTCATTTACAGTCTTTTAACTCTGTGGCTTAGTGACGAAGAAACATGAAATTTGGTGATGGAGAAGAAACATATTGAATATGTTTACATCTAACTTACCATAATTCAATGTGAAAATGGTAAATATTAATAAATTCTAGCTTGGTTATTTATTTTAATTATTACCTATTTTATATAAAAAATATGTCATGGATTATAGTCTTTCAACTTTGGTTTTTTGTGGGGAAAACCTAAAATTTTGTGATGTAGTAGAAAAATAAATTATGATTAATTTTTTACATCTACTATAGTCTATTATGTTTTTAGCTAAGTGATTAAAAAATCTAAAACTTTGGGATGGTGAAGAAAAATATTGATAATTTTTAGATGTAATATACCGAAATTAAATGTGAATGCGATGAATATAAACAATATTGAGCTTGATTATTTAATTTTAATTGTTATGGATATGTATAAATGATAGGTCATTCATTTGTAGTCTCTTAAATTAGTTTCTTAGAGGTGAAGAAACCAAAATTTTGGTGATGGAGAAGAAGAAAAATATAGAAATTGTTTACATCTATTATATCATAATACAATGTGATTATACTGAATACAAATAACATTGAGCTTAAATATTTAATTTTAGTGATTACCCATGTAGGTGTAATTTATTTGTCATTCATTTACAGTCTTTTTAACTCTGTGGCTTAGTGACGGAGAAACATAAAATTTGGTGATGGAGAAGAAACATATTGAATATGTTTACATTTAACTTACAATAATTCAATGTGAAAATGGTAAATATTAATAAATTCTAGCTTGGTTATTGATTTTAATTATTACCTATTTTATATAAAAAATATGTCATGGATTATAGTCTTTCAACTTTGGTTTATTGTGGGGAAAACCTAAAATTTTGTGATGTAGTAGAAAAATAAATTATGATTAATTTTTTACATCTACTATAGTCTATTATGTTTTTAGCTAAGTGATTAAAAAATCTAAAACTTTGGGATGGTGAAGAAAAATATTGATAATTTTTAGATGTAATATACCGAAATTAAAAGTGAATGCGATGAATATAAACAATATTGAGCTTGATTATTTAATTTTAATTGTTATGCATATGTATAAATTATTGGTCATTCATTTGTAGTCTCTTAAATTAGTTTGTTAGAGGTGAAGAAACCAAATTTTTGGTGATGGAGAAGAACAAAAATATAGAAATTGTTTACATCTAATATATCATAATACAATGTGATTATACTGAATACAAATAACATTGAGCTTAAATATTTAATTTTAGTGATTACCCATGTAGGTGTAATTTATTTGTCATTCATTTACAGTCTTTTAACTGTGTGGCTTAGTGACGGAGAAACGTAAAATTTGGTGATGGAGAAGAAACATATTGAATATGTTTACATTTATCTTACAGTAATTCAATGTGAAAATGGTAAATATTAATAAATTCTAGCTTGGTTATTGATTTTAATTATTACCTATTTTATATAAAAAATATGTCATGGATTATAGTCTTTCAACTTTGGTTTTTTGTGGGGAAAACCTAAAATTTTGTGATGTAGTAGAAAAATAAATTATGATTAATTTTTTACATCTACTATAGTCTATTATGTTTTTAGCTAAGTGATTAAAAAATCTAAAACTTTGGTATGGTGAAGAAAAATATTGATAATTTTTAGATGTAATATACCGAAATTAAATGTGAATGCGATGGATATAAACAATATTGAGCTTGATTATATAATTTTAATTGTTATGCATATGTATAAATGATAGGTCATTCATTTGTAGTCTCTTAAATTAGTTTCTTAGAGGTGAAGAAACCAAAATTTTGGTGATGGAGAAGAAGAAAAATATAGAAATTGTTTACATCTATTATATCATAATACAATGTGATTATACTGAATACAAATAACATTGAGCTTAAATATTTAATTTTAGTGATTACCCATGTAGGTGTAATTTATTTGTCATTCATTTACAGTCTTTTAACTTTGTGGCTTAGTGACGGAGAAACATAAAATTTGGTGATGGAGAAGAAACAGATTGAATATGTTTACATTTAACTTACAGTTATTCAATGTGAAAATGGTAAATATTAATAAATTCTAGCTTGGTTATTGATTTTAATTATTACCTATTTTATATAAAAAATATGTCATGGATTATAGTCTTTCAACTTTGGTTTTTTGTGGGGAAACCCTAAAATTTTGTGATGTAGTAGAAAAATAAATTATGATTAATTTTTTACATCTACTATAGTCTATTATGTTTTCAGCTAAGTGATTAAAAAATCTAAAACTTTGGGATGGTGAAGAAAAATATCGATAATTTTTAGATGTAATATACCGAAATTAAATGTGAATGCGATGAATATAAACAATATTGAGCTTGATTATTTAATTTTAATTGTTATGCATATGTATAAATGATAGGTCATTCATTTGTAGTCTCTTAAATTAGTTTCTTAGAGGTGAAGAAACCAAAATTTTGGTGATGGAGAAGAAGAAAAATATAGAAATTGTTTACATCTATTATATCATAATACAATGTGATTATACTGAATACAAATAACATTGAGCTTAAATATTTAATTTTAGTGATTACCCATGTAGGTGTAATTTATTTGTCATTCATTTACAGTCTTTTTAACTCTGTGGCTTAGTGACGGAGAAACATGAAATTTGGTGATGGAGAAGAAACATATTGAATATGTTTACATTTAACTTACAATAATTCAATGTGAAAATGGTAAATATTAATAAATTCTAGCTTGGTTATTGATTTTAATTATTACCTATTTTATATCAAAAATATGTCATGGATTATAGTCTTTCAACTTTGGTTTATTGTGGGGAAAACCTAAAATTTTGTGATGTAGTAGAAAAATAAATTATGATTAATTTTTTACATCTACTATAGTCTATTATGTTTTTAGCTAAGTGATTAAAAAATCAAAAACTTTGGGATGGTGAAGAAAAATATTGATAATTTTTAGATGTAATATACCGAAATTAAAAGTGAATGCGATGAATATAAACAATATTGAGCTTGATTATTTAATTTTAATTGTTATGCATATGTATAAATGATATGTCATTCATTTGTAGTCTCTTAAATTAGTTTCTTAGAGGTGAAGAAACCAAAATTTTGGTGATGGAGAAGAAGAAAAATATAGAAATTGTTTACATCTATTATATCATAATACAATGTGATTATACTGAATACAAATAACATTGAGCTTAAATATTTAATTTTAGTGATTACCCATGTAGGTGTAATTTATTTGTCATTCATTTACAGTATTTTAACTCTATGGCTTAGTGACGGAGAAACATGAAATTTGGTGATGGAGAAGAAACATATTGAATATGTTTACATCTAACTTACCATAATTCAATGTGAAAATGGTAAATATTAAAAATTTCTAGCTTGGTTATTTATTTTAATTATTACCTATTTTATATAAAAAATATGTCATGGATTATAGTCTTTCAACTTTGGTTTTTTGTGGGGAAAACCTAAAATTTTGTGATGTAGTAGAAAAATAAATTATGATTAATTTTTTACATCTACTATAGTCTATTATGTTTTTAGCTTAGTGATTAAAAAATAGAAAAGTTTCGGATGGTGAAGAAAAATATTGATAATTTTTAGATGTTATATACCATAAGTCAATGTGAATGCGATGAATATAAACAATAAAGAGCTTGATTATTTAATTTTAATTTTTATGCATATTTATAAATTGTGGGTCATTCATTGTTAGTCTCTTAAATTTGTTTTTTAGAGGTGAAGAAACAAAATTTTTGGTGATGGAGAAGAAGAAAAATATAGAAATTGTTTACATCTATTATATCATAATACAATGTGATTATACTGAATACAAATAACATTGAGCTTAAATATTTAATTTTAATGATTACCCATGTAGGTTTAATTTATTTGTCACTCATTTACAGTCTTTTAACTCTGTGGCTTAGTGACGAAGAAACATGAAATTTGGTGATGGAGAAGAAACATATTGAATATGTTTACATCTAACTTACCATAATTCAATGTGAAAATGGTAAATATTAATAAATTCTAGCTTGGTTATTTATTTTAATTACCTATTTTATATAAAAAATATGCATGGATTATAGTCTTTTAACTTTGGTTTTTCGTGGGGAAAACCTAAAATTTTGTGATGTAGTAGAAAAATAAATTTTGATTAATTTTTTACATCTACTATAGTCTATTATGTTTTTAGCTAAGTGATTAAAAAATCTAAAACTTTGGGATGGTGAAGAAAAATATTGATAATTTTTAGATGTAATATACCGTAAGTAAATGTGAATGTGATGAATATAAACAATATTGAGCTTGATTATTTAATTTTAGTTGTTATACATATGTATAAATGATAGGTCATTCATTTGTAGTCTCTTAAATTAGTTTCTTAGAGGTGAAAAAACCAAAATTTCGGTGATGGAGAAGACGAAAAATATAGAAATTGTTTACATCTATAATATCATAATACAATGTGATTATACTGAATACAAATAACATTGAGCTTAAATATTTTATTTTAGTGATTACCCATGTAGGTGTAATTTATTTGTCATTCATTTACAGTCTTTTTAACTCTGTGGCTTAGTGACGAAGAAACATAAAATTTGGTGATGGAGAAGAAACATATTGAATATGTTTACATTTAACTTACAGTAATTCAATGTGAAAATGGTAAATATTAATAAATTCTAGCTTGGTTATTGATTTTAATTATTACCTATTTTATATAAAAAATATGTCATGGATTATAGTCTTTCAACTTTGGTTTTTTGTGGGGAAAACCTAAAATTTTGTGATGTAGTAGAAAAATAAATTATGATTAATTTTTTACATCTACTATAGTCTATTATGTTTTTAGCTAAGTGATTAAAAAATCTAAAACTTTGGGATGGTGAAGAAAAATATTGATAATTTTTAGATGTAATATACCGAAATTAAATGTGAATGCGATGAATATAAACAATATTGAGCTTGATTATTTAATTTTAATTGTTATGCATATGTATAAATTATGGGTCATTCATTTGTAGTCTCTTAAATTAGTTTCTTAGAGGTGAAGAAACCAAATTTTTGGTGATGGAGAAGAAGAAAAATATAGAAAATTTTTTAAATCTATTATATCATAATACAATGTGATTATACTGAATACAAATAACATTGAGCTTAAATATTTAATTTTAGTGATTACCCATGTAGGTGTAATTTATTTGTCATTCATTTACAGTCTTTTAACTCTGTGGCTTAGTGACGAAGAAACATGAAATTTGGTGATGGAGAAGAAACATATTGAATTTGTTTACATCTAACTTACCATAATTCAATGTGAAAATGGTAAATATTAATAAATTCTAGCTTGGTTATTTATTTTAATTATTACCTATTTTATATAAAAAAATATGTCATGGATTATAGTGTTTTAACTTTGGTTTTTTGTTGGGAAAACCTAAAATTTTATGATGTAATAGAAAAATAAATTATGATTAATTTTTTACATCTACTATATAGTCTATTATGTTTTTAGCTTAGTGATTAAAAAATCAAAAACTTTGGGATTGTGAAGAAAAATATTGATAATTTTTAGATGTAATATACAGTAAGTAAATGTGAATGCGATGAATATAAATAATATTGAGCTTGATTATTTAATTTTAATTGTTATGCATATGTATAAATTAGTGGTCATTCATTTGTAGTCTCTTAAATTAGTTTCTTAGAGGTGAAGAAACCAAATTTTTGGTGATGGAGAAGAAGAAAAATATAGCAATTGTTTACATCTAATATATCATAATACAATGTGATTATACTGAATACAAAATAACATTGAGCTTAAATATTTAGTTTTAGTGATTACCCATGTAGGTGTAATTTATTTGTCATTCATTTACAGTCTTTTAACTATGTGGCTTAGTGACGGAGAAACATAAAATTTGGTGATGGAGAAGAAACATATTGAATATGTTTACATTTATCTTACAGTAATTTAATGTGAAAATGGTAAATATTAATAAATTCTAGCTTGGTTATTGATTTTAATTATTACCTATTTTATATAAAAAATATGTCATCGATTATAGTCTTTCAACTTTGGTTTTTTGTTGGGAAAACCTAAAATTTTATGATGTAATAGAAAAATAAATTATGATTAATTTTTTACATCTACTATAGTCTATTATGTTTTTAGCTTAGTGATTAAAAAATCAAAAACTTTGAGATTGTGAAGAAAAATATTGATAATTTTTAGATGTAATATACCGTAAGTAAATGTGAATACGATGAATATAAACAATGTTGAGCTTGATTATTTAATTTTAATTGTTATGCATATGTATAAATTATTGGTCATTCATTTGTAGTCTCTTAAATTAGTTTCTTAGAGGTGAAGAAACCAAATTTTTGGTGATGGAGAAGAAGAAAAATATAGAAATTGTTTACATCTAATATATCATAATACAATGTGATTATACTGAATACAAATAACATTGAGCTTAAATATTTAATTTTAGTGATTACCCATGTAGGTGTAATTTATTTGTCATTCATTTACAGTCTTTTAACTCTGTGGCTTAGTGACGAAGAAACATGAAATTTGGTGATGCAGAAGAAACATATTGAATTTGTTTACATCTAACTTACCATAATTCAATGTGAAAATGGTAAATATTAATAAATTCTAGCTTGGTTATTTATTTTAATTATTACCTATTTTATATAAAAAAATATGTCATGGATTATAGTGTTTTAACTTTGGTTTTTTGTTGGGAAAACCTAAAATTTTATGATGTAATAGAAAAATAAATTATGATTAATTTTTTACATCTACTATATAGTCTATTATGTTTTTAGCTTAGTGATTAAAAAATCAAAAACTTTGGGATTGTGAAGAAAAATATTGATAATTTTTAGATGTAATATACAGTAAGTAAATGTGAATGCGATGAATATAAATAATATTGAGCTTGATTATTTAATTTTAATTGTTATGCATATGTATAAATTAGTGGTCATTCATTTGTAGTCTCTTAAATTAGTTTCTTAGAGGTGAAGAAACCAAATTTTTGGTGATGGAGAAGAAGAAAAATACAGCAATTGTTTACATCTAATATATCATAATACAATGTGATTATACTGAATACAAAATAACATTGAGCTTAAATATTTAGTTTTAGTGATTACCCATGTAGGTGTAATTTATTTGTCATTCATTTACAGTCTTTTAACTATGTGGCTTAGTGACGGAGAAACATAAAATTTGGTGATGGAGAAGAAACATATTGAATATGTTTACATTTATCTTACAGTAATTTAATGTGAAAATGGTAAATATTAATAAATTCTAGCTTGGTTATTGATTTTAATTATTACCTATTTTATATAAAAAATATGTCATCGATTATAGTCTTTCAACTTTGGTTTTTTGTTGGGAAAACCTAAAATTTTATGATGTAATAGAAAAATAAATTATGATTAATTTTTTACATCTACTATAGTCTATTATGTTTTTAGCTTAGTGATTAAAAAATCAAAAACTTTGGGATTGTGAAGAAAAATATTGATAATTTTTAGATGTAATATACCGTAAGTAAATGTGAATACGATGAATATAAACAATATTGAGCTTGATTATTTAATTTTAATTGTTATGCATATGTATAAATTATTGGTCATTCATTTGTAGTCTCTTAAATTAGTTTCTTAGAGGTGAAGAAACCAAATTTTTGGTGATGGAGAAGAAGAAAAATATAGAAATTGTTTACATCTAATATATCATAATACAATGTGATTATACTGAATACAAATAACATTGAGCTTAAATATTTAATTTTAGTGATTACCCATGTAGGTGTAATTTATTTGTCATTCATTTACAGTCTTTTAACTATGTGGCTTAGTGACGGAGAAACATAAAATTTGGTGATGGAGAAGAAACATATTGAATATGTTTACATTTATCTTACAGTAATTCAATGTGAAAATGGTAAATATTAATAAATTCTTGCTTGGTTATTGATTTTAATTATTATCTATTTTATATAAAAAATATGTCATGGATTATAGTCTTTCAACTTTGTTTTTTTGTGGGAAAAACCTAAAATTTTGTGATGTAGTAGAAAAATAAATTATGATTAATTTTTTACATTTACTATAGTCTATTATGTTTTTAGCTAAGTCATTAAAAAATCTAAAACTTTGGGATGGTGAAGAAAAATATTGATAATTTTTAGATGTAATATACCGGAATTAAATGTGAATGCGATGAATATAAACAATATTGAGCTTGATTATATAATTTTAATTGTTATGCATATGTATAAATTAGGGTCATTCATTTGTAGTCTCTTAAATTAGTTTCTTAGAGGTGAAGAAACCAAAATTTTGGTGATGGAGAAGAAGAAAAATATAGAAATTGTTTACATCTATTATATCATAATACAATGTGATTATACTGAATACAAATAACATTGAGCTTAAATATTTAATTTTAGTGATTACCCATGTAGGTGTAATTTATTTGTCATTCATTTACAGTCTTTTAACTTTGTGGCTTAGTGACGGAGAAACATAAAATTTGGTGATGGAGAAGAAACAGATTGAATATGTTTACATTTAACTTACAGTTATTCAATGTGAAAATGGTAAATATTAATAAATTCTAGCTTGGTTATTGATTTTAATTATTACCTATTTTATATAAAAAATATGTCATGGATTATAGTCTTTCAACTTTGGTTTTTTGTGGGGAAACCCTAAAATTTTGTGATGTAGTAGAAAAATAAATTATGATTAATTTTTTACATCTACTATAGTCTATTATGTTTTCAGCTAAGTGATTAAAAAATCTAAAACTTTGGGATGGTGAAGAAAAATATCGATAATTTTTAGATGTAATATACCGAAATTAAATGTGAATGCGATGAATATAAACAATATTGAGCTTGATTATTTAATTTTAATTGTTATGCATATGTATAAATGATAGGTCATTCATTTGTAGTCTCTTAAATTAGTTTCTTAGAGGTGAAGAAACCAAAATTTTGGTGATGGAGAAGAAGAAAAATATAGAAATTGTTTACATCTATTATATCATAATACAATGTGATTATACTGAATACAAATAACATTGAGCTTAAATATTTAATTTTAGTGATTACCCATGTAGGTGTAATTTATTTGTCATTCATTTACAGTCTTTTTAACTCTGTGGCTTAGTGACGGAGAAACATGAAATTTGGTGATGGAGAAGAAACATATTGAATATGTTTACATTTAACTTACAATAATTCAATGTGAAAATGGTAAATATTAATAAATTCTAGCTTGGTTATTGATTTTAATTATTACCTATTTTATATCAAAAATATGTCATGGATTATAGTCTTTCAACTTTGGTTTATTGTGGGGAAAACCTAAAATTTTGTGATGTAGTAGAAAAATAAATTATGATTAATTTTTTACATCTACTATAGTCTATTATGTTTTTAGCTAAGTGATTAAAAAATCAAAAACTTTGGGATGGTGAAGAAAAATATTGATAATTTTTAGATGTAATATACCGAAATTAAAAGTGAATGCGATGAATATAAACAATATTGAGCTTCATTATTTAATTTTAATTGTTATGCATATGTATAAATGATATGTCATTCATTTGTAGTCTCTTAAATTAGTTTCTTAGAGGTGAAGAAACCAAAATTTTGGTGATGGAGAAGAAGAAAAATATAGAAATTGTTTACATCTATTATATCATAATACAATGTGATTATACTGAATACAAATAACATTGAGCTTAAATATTTAATTTTAGTGATTACCCATGTAGGTGTAATTTATTTGTCATTCATTTACAGTCTTTTAACTCTGTGGCTTAGTGACGAAGAAACATGAAATTTGGTGATGGAGAAGAAACATATTGAATTTGTTTACATCTAACTTACCATAATTCAATGTGAAAATGGTAAATATTAATAAATTCTAGCTTGGTTATTTATTTTAATTATTACCTATTTTATATAAAAAAATATGTCATGGATTATAGTGTTTTAACTTTGGTTTTTTGTTGGGAAAACCTAAAATTTTATAATGTAATAGAAAAATAAATTATGATTAATTTTTTACATCTACTATATAGTCTATTATGTTTTTAGCTTAGTGATTAAAAAATCAAAAACTTTGGGATTGTGAAGAAAAATATTGATAATTTTTAGATGTAATATACAGTAAGTAAATGTGAATGCGATGAATATAAATAATATTGAGCTTGATTATTTAATTTTAATTGTTATGCATATGTATAAATTAGTGGTCATTCATTTGTAGTCTCTTAAATTAGTTTCTTAGAGGTGAAGAAACCAAATTTTTGGTGATGGAGAAGAAGAAAAATATAGCAATTGTTTACATCTAATATATCATAATACAATGTGATTATACTGAATACAAAATAACATTGAGCTTAAATATTTAGTTTTAGTGATTACCCATGTAGGTGTAATTTATTTGTCATTCATTTACAGTCTTTTAACTATGTGGCTTAGTGACGGAGAAACATAAAATTTGGTGATGGAGAAGAAACATATTGAATATGTTTACATTTATCTTACAGTAATTTAATGTGAAAATGGTAAATATTAATAAATTCTAGCTTGGTTATTGATTTTAATTATTACCTATTTTATATAAAAAATATGTCATCGATTATAGTCTTTCAACTTTGGTTTTTTGTTGGGAAAACCTAAAATTTTATGATGTAATAGAAAAATAAATTATGATTAATTTTTACATCTACTATAGTCTATTATGTTTTTAGCTTAGTGATTAAAAAATCAAAAACTTTGGGATTGTGAAGAAAAATATTGATAATTTTTAGATGTAATATACCGTAAGTAAATGTGAATACGATGAATATAAACAATATTGAGCTTGATTATTTAATTTTAATTGTTATGCATATGTATAAATTATTGGTCATTCATTTGTAGTCTCTTAAATTAGTTTCTTAGAGGTGAAGAAACCAAATTTTTGGTGATGGAGAAGAAGAAAAATATAGAAATTGTTTACATCTAATATATCATAATACAATGTGATTATACTGAATACAAATAACATTGAGCTTAAATATTTAATTTTAGTGATTACCCATGTAGGTGTAATTTATTTGTCATTCATTTACAGTCTTTTAACTATGTGGCTTAGTGACGGAGAAACATAAAATTTGGTGATGGAGAAGAAACATATTGAATATGTTTACATTTATCTTACAGTAATTCAATGTGAAAATGGTAAATATTAATAAATTCTTGCTTGGTTATTGATTTTAATTATTATCTATTTTATATAAAAAATATGTCATGGATTATAGTCTTTCAACTTTGTTTTTTTGTGGGAAAAACCTAAAATTTTGTGATGTAGTAGAAAAATAAATTATGATTAATTTTTTACATTTACTATAGTCTATTATGTTTTTAGCTAAGTCATTAAAAAATCTAAAACTTTGGGATGGTGAAGAAAAATATTGATAATTTTTAGATGTAATATACCGGAATTAAATGTGAATGCGATGAATATAAACAATATTGAGCTTGATTATATAATTTTAATTGTTATGCATATGTATAAATTAGGGTCATTCATTTGTAGTCTCTTAAATTAGTTTCTTAGAGGTGAAGAAACCAAAATTTTGGTGATGGAGAAGAAGAAAAATATAGAAATTGTTTACATCTATTATATCATAATACAATGTGATTATACTGAATACAAATAACATTGAGCTTAAATATTTAATTTTAGTGATTACCCATGTAGGTGTAATTTATTTGTCATTCATTTACAGTCTTTTAACTTTGTGGCTTAGTGACGGAGAAACATAAAATTTGGTGATGGAGAAGAAACAGATTGAATATGTTTACATTTAACTTACAGTTATTCAATGTGAAAATGGTAAATATTAATAAATTCTAGCTTGGTTATTGATTTTAATTATTACCTATTTTATATAAAAAATATGTCATGGATTATAGTCTTTCAACTTTGGTTTTTTGTGGGGAAACCCTAAAATTTTGTGATGTAGTAGAAAAATAAATTATGATTAATTTTTTACATCTACTATAGTCTATTATGTTTTCAGCTAAGTGATTAAAAAATCTAAAACTTTGGGATGGTGAAGAAAAATATCGATAATTTTTAGATGTAATATACCGAAATTAAATGTGAATGCGATGAATATAAACAATATTGAGCTTGATTATTTAATTTTAATTGTTATGCATATGTATAAATGATAGGTCATTCATTTGTAGTCTCTTAAATTAGTTTCTTAGAGGTGAAGAAACCAAAATTTTGGTGATGGAGAAGAAGAAAAATATAGAAATTGTTTACATCTATTATATCATAATACAATGTGATTATACTGAATACAAATAACATTGAGCTTAAATATTTAATTTTAGTGATTACCCATGTAGGTGTAATTTATTTGTCATTCATTTACAGTCTTTTTAACTCTGTGGCTTAGTGACGGAGAAACATGAAATTTGGTGATGGAGAAGAAACATATTGAATATGTTTACATTTAACTTACAATAATTCAATGTGAAAATGGTAAATATTAATAAATTCTAGCTTGGTTATTGATTTTAATTATTACCTATTTTATATCAAAAATATGTCATGGATTATAGTCTTTCAACTTTGGTTTATTGTGGGGAAAACCTAAAATTTTGTGATGTAGTAGAAAAATAAATTATGATTAATTTTTTACATCTACTATAGTCTATTATGTTTTTAGCTAAGTGATTAAAAAATCAAAAACTTTGGGATGGTGAAGAAAAATATTGATAATTTTTAGATGTAATATACCGAAATTAAAAGTGAATGCGATGAATATAAACAATATTGAGCTTCATTATTTAATTTTAATTGTTATGCATATGTATAAATGATATGTCATTCATTTGTAGTCTCTTAAATTAGTTTCTTAGAGGTGAAGAAACCAAAATTTTGGTGATGGAGAAGAAGAAAAATATAGAAATTGTTTACATCTATTATATCATAATACAATGTGATTATACTGAATACAAATAACATTGAGCTTAAATATTTAATTTTAGTGATTACCCATGTAGGTGTAATTTATTTGTCATTCATTTACAGTCTTTTAACTCTGTGGCTTAGTGACGAAGAAACATGAAATTTGGTGATGGAGAAGAAACATATTGAATTTGTTTACATCTAACTTACCATAATTCAATGTGAAAATGGTAAATATTAATAAATTCTAGCTTGGTTATTTATTTTAATTATTACCTATTTTATATAAAAAAATATGTCATGGATTATAGTGTTTTAACTTTGGTTTTTTGTTGGGAAAACCTAAAATTTTATAATGTAATAGAAAAATAAATTATGATTAATTTTTTACATCTACTATATAGTCTATTATGTTTTTAGCTTAGTGATTAAAAAATCAAAAACTTTGGGATTGTGAAGAAAAATATTGATAATTTTTAGATGTAATATACAGTAAGTAAATGTGAATGCGATGAATATAAATAATATTGAGCTTGATTATTTAATTTTAATTGTTATGCATATGTATAAATTAGTGGTCATTCATTTGTAGTCTCTTAAATTAGTTTCTTAGAGGTGAAGAAACCAAATTTTTGGTGATGGAGAAGAAGAAAAATATAGCAATTGTTTACATCTAATATATCATAATACAATGTGATTATACTGAATACAAAATAACATTGAGCTTAAATATTTAGTTTTAGTGATTACCCATGTAGGTGTAATTTATTTGTCATTCATTTACAGTCTTTTAACTATGTGGCTTAGTGACGGAGAAACATAAAATTTGGTGATGGAGAAGAAACATATTGAATATGTTTACATTTATCTTACAGTAATTTAATGTGAAAATGGTAAATATTAATAAATTCTAGCTTGGTTATTGATTTTAATTATTACCTATTTTATATAAAAAATATGTCATCGATTATAGTCTTTCAACTTTGGTTTTTTGTTGGGAAAACCTAAAATTTTATGATGTAATAGAAAAATAAATTATGATTAATTTTTACATCTACTATAGTCTATTATGTTTTTAGCTTAGTGATTAAAAAATCAAAAACTTTGGGATTGTGAAGAAAAATATTGATAATTTTTAGATGTAATATACCGTAAGTAAATGTGAATACGATGAATATAAACAATATTGAGCTTGATTATTTAATTTTAATTGTTATGCATATGTATAAATTATTGGTCATTCATTTGTAGTCTCTTAAATTAGTTTCTTAGAGGTGAAGAAACCAAATTTTTGGTGATGGAGAAGAAGAAAAATATAGAAATTGTTTACATCTAATATATCATAATACAATGTGATTATACTGAATACAAATAACATTGAGCTTAAATATTTAATTTTAGTGATTACCCATGTAGGTGTAATTTATTTGTCATTCATTTACAGTCTTTTAACTATGTGGCTTAGTGACGGAGAAACATAAAATTTGGTGATGGAGAAGAAACATATTGAATATGTTTACATTTATCTTACAGTAATTCAATGTGAAAATGGTAAATATTAATAAATTCTTGCTTGGTTATTGATTTTAATTATTATCTATTTTATATAAAAAATATGTCATGGATTATAGTCTTTCAACTTTGT